>CM039725.1:15382081-15542574 GCA_022539455.1 Dendrobium nobile
TATATATGATTTGGAAGTGAGGGCCCCCCCTATTGCGGCTTTTTTTTCAAGTGTTTAAAAACCCTTTTGGGATTTTTAATGTTTTTGAATTAATAAGCTGGTTAACCTTTGTTTTACCTAAGGACTAAATTAAGACAAATCTTGAAGTCAATTTAAGAGGGTTTCAATTCTCATTGATTATGAGATTAATTAGGGACATTATAAACTTTTTAATAGATTTTTGAGTTAAAGACAGTTCATTATCAATTGATTAGGGTTATAGGCCTTTCTAAGAAGATTTTGAGGCTCCTACTTGGGGAAACCAAATGAACTCAAAATTTTGATGGAATTTGGACCATAGGATCACTAGCCCTAAGGATTAAACCCACCAAATTTGAACTCAAATGGTAGTACTCTAAGGTGTAACTAAACCACCCAAGGTGAGCTCTATGTCACCTTCAAATCACTATAGGGACCTATCCTAAAATTGGATTGGGGCAAAATCAGTGGCTCTACACTCCTTATCCTACACATCATCATCACACAAAGAATCACACCCTAGACCCCATTGGATAGGTCTATACCCCATTTTGAATATAAGGCGTCAACCATGACCCTTAAACTTAAAATTTGGGGAAAGTGCCCTTGAACATCTTAAAACAGGCGATAAAATTTGGACATGTCAAGACATATTCATTTCAATCTCCCAAATTCCAAGCCTGGTGGACTTGTATTTAAAGAGTAATTAAAGAAATTGATAAATGCTCAAACTGAAATTAACCTAACACTGCCTAACTAGGGCCTGAAACTTGGGTTTTTTGTAGATCTCCCTGAGTACCTTTCCAATGAGCCTAAGAACACCTAATTTGGACAAGTGTGGAGGAGTTTTGATTTTTTGAAGTTCCTTGAATTTATGAATTATTAATTGGCCAATACAAGTCAGCGCCCTTTACACGCGCCGCGCGCTGGTTGGCTGGGCAATCGTTGGAGCACGATCTGATTAACCACAGCCGTTGGATGGTGGATCGGACGACTGGGATTAAACGCGCTCCGATACCGCGGGATCTAATCCGAGCCATTTATCAGAATCAACGGCTGAGATTGCGTCTTCAACCTCCCGCACGTATCCGAGACCGTAAGGTTTCTCCGGCGTGATTCGGGCGATCCCGCCGGTGAACTCTGATGAAATTTCACAAGGAGGATCAGGACAGTGGAAACCTTCAATCCAACGGTGGAGATCCGTTGGGGTGAAGATTTCCTTCACACTTGACCAGACTACCTAGCTAGGGAGCTCGGGATGAAGAGATTACCGCAGATAAAGTCTCAACGAATGAGCTTCTCTATCAGGAAGCTTTAGGGGACGATGGCGAACTGATCTCCTTTAGACATCGGGACCGAAGGACGGCCGGAGGTACGACTTCAAGCGGGATGCCAGAAGCTTTCACGGGCGCTCGCTCGAACGGGTGAAGGGATCGATCTGGGAGCTCGAAGGGAGAGCTGAGGTCGAAGGAGCTCTAGGAAATGATTTCGAGCGATTGAGGATTCTTCTCGCAGTCTGGGAACTCGAGCCTATTCGGCCACCTCTCGCGGGCTTGGACGGCCGAGATTGAGCTGGAGGGGGGGCCGGATTGATGCCAGGTGAAAGATGGTGACGTCCTTGGGAGGTCGTGGGGATCAAACCGGTAGGCAGCAGCTTTGAACTAGGGGTTGTCTGGGGGGGACCACCGGAACTCGTTTTCCATTGGTTCCGACCGTCGCCGGCCATAGTTTGGGTCGGGTTGACTGGGGGAGGCCGATGGGGACATGCTGGAGTCGAGGGTGGATTCAATTTGGCCTAAGAATGTCTGAATTGAGTTGATGGATTGGTTGGACCCAAACCTGCTCGGTTCGAGTCGAATCGAGCTCGTTCCAGGTCAGGTCAGACCCTGGGTTTGATATGGGAGATAGGTCTGGGTCTGGTGCACCCAATGCAAGTGGCAATTGGAACCAATTTGATCTGGGTTAAAAGATAGCTCGGGTTGATCCAAATCTGCTCGGTTTGGGTCGATTTGGGCTCAACCTAGGTCAGGCCAGACCTTGGACTTGAGGTGGGAAGTGGGTCTGGGTCTGGTGGACCCAATACTAGTGGCAATTGGATCCAATTTGATCTGAGTTGGAAGATGGTTCGAGCCTATGTGTTTTTGGCTACTTTGGGTTAGCCTAAAACTTGACCCAGGTTAGCCCAGAGCATGGGCTGGCTGAAGGAGGTGTGTTGGGACCTAGGGCCACCTATGGAGGTGTTGATCAAGTTCAATTGGGCTTAAGTTAAGATTGGCTCAATCCCAAGTGCTTTGGGCACTTTGGGTTAGCCTAACTCTTGACCCAAGTGAGCCCAAGGGTTGGGCTGGTCAAGGAAGGTGCATTGGGTCAATGGGAACCCAATGACACCTTGATTAGGATTCAATTTGATAAGGTTAAGAGATGGCTCAAGGGTGACCTCTCTTTGGTCACTTGGGTCAAGCTATATGGCTAACCCAAGTGAACCCAAGGCTTGGGCCTCCAGCGAGGTCTCTTGGGTACCAAGGGGTATCCCTTACATTCAAAAGGACTTGGAATGGACTTGTTCAAAGTTTTGAAAGAGAAGGGGTGTATGGGTTAATGGGTCAAATTGGTTGACTTGGTCAACCAGGTTGACCCAAGGTTTGGACTTAAGCTCAACAAGTTGGGTTTGATATTTAAAACTTGTTGAAAGTGGTTTCAAAGAATTTGGAGTTGATTTGAGTTGAAATGGGCATTTGAAATCCCAAGGGGTATTTTGGTCAATTTTGACCCATTGGTCAACTAGGGTCAAAAATGGGTCTAAAAATGCAGTTTACTGCTCAATGGGTTACAATCAAGGTTCTGGAAGTGATTGGGGCTTTGATGAGGGATCCAGATCAAATCTCAAGGTGTTAGGTCCAATGGCATAGGCTGTAATATTTGAAGGTTTTCACAGCCTCGGATTTTGATTTAGATTCTAGGGTTAGAGATCTCAGAATGAGCTCAAAATTGAAGGGTAACCTCCAGAGACATGTCTTCATCACTTTGTAAATGATAGACCCTGAATCAGAGGTCATTTGACTGGGTTTTTTGAAATATTGAAAAATCCTTGAAAAAGGTCTTTAGGGACAGGGCCTTAAGACTTGGATTTGAGTCTGGATTTCTGGATTTGGATGGATTTCAAGTTTGAATGATTAATATTGAAGTATCCAAATCATTACAATCATGTTGTGATTGTTAATGAATGGATAAGGTCAGATAGATTAAAGGTAGGATCAAAGTCTAGATTGAAGTTTGGATTCTCAAGTTGATTGGGTGAAAGTTTGGATGTGTTTGAAGCTTGAATTCATTTGGATTTGAATTGATCAAGGATAGGGGTTAATTTGAAGTTGGAGTTGATCAAAGGTAGGGATTGATGTGAGGTTGGAGTTGATCCTGGGATCTAGAGGAATTCTAAGATCTAGGATCTAGAGGGGCTCTAGAATTTGGGATATAGAAGAATCCTAAGCTCTAGGTAGGCCCTAAGGTCTGGATCTAGAAAAGAATCTTTGCTTAGAGTAGGCCCTAAGGTCTGGCTCTAGGAAAGAATCTTAAGTTTAGAGTGGATCCTAGGATCTAGGAATTATCTGGAGTTTGGAAGGGCCTTAGTGACCTCATACAAAAATGAGGTCAACCTACTCGTGACTGGTCTCCGATTTTATACCCGGACGGTCCAAACCGAACATTTTTTGGGTCCTGGGACACATTTTTCGATATTTCAGACTCAATTTTGACACTTTCGGAGCTCAACCGGACATCTATGATCAAGTATGAAAAAAATTTTAATTTTGGAAGGCAATGTTTTGCGATTCGGCCAATGTGAAATGTTGGCATACATATTTCCGGACTTCTGAGGCTTTGATGTCCGAAAATAAGGGGGCACCTGATACGTCGTCAAAAAATTATCTTGATCGGGCGCAAATCTCGATGCAAAATCAAGTTGGAAACTTCCAAAATTAATTCGAAGACCATCTTAACTCTAATTTCAACAAACTTATAGTCGAACTGAGCATCACAGAAATACGAACCCAACGACACCAAATTCGATTCAATCCGAGCCCAAATGAGCCCAATCAATGACCTGAAGCGCTGTTGGAAGCTTTGTACCGCTATTTGAGTTACCAAACGGATTCCAAATATGACGAGCTTATACTCGAATCAAGCGGCTCGACGAGATAAATCCAACGAGCCTAAGATCACTGAATTCCAAAATCATTAAGGCCTCCAAATTCTTGATGAATGGTCCATTATCAAGGGATTCAATATCAGTCGTCCATCCAACCACTCCACATTTACCCTTGATCTCTTGCCTATTTTCGGGCCATGCCACTCCAAAAAATCTCTAAATAGACCCCTCATTCCTCTTGAAAAGGGAGCAAAGCAAGAGGAGGAGAGGAGAAGAAAAGGAAGAGAAGGAAGAAGCTCCTCCTCGACCACCGCCGGAACCTCGTCGGACCACCGCCAGAACCTCGTCGGACCACCACCGGAACCTTGTCGGGCCACCACCTGAGGCCTAACCCTCGATGGACCACCATCGGAGCCTCGCCGGACCACCATCAGAGCCTCGTCGGACCACCACCTGAGGCCCACACCTTCACCAGAGGCCCTCACCTTCGTCAAAGGCCCTCACCTTCGCCAAAAACCCTCACCTTTGCTAGAGGCCCTCACCTTCGCTAGAGACCCTCACCTTCGCCAGACCACCTTCTGAGGCCCTCACCTTCGCCAGAAACCCTCACATTTGTTAGAGGCCCTCACCTTTATTAGAGGCCCTAACATTCGCCAAAGGCCCTCACCTTCGCTAGAGGCCCTCACCTTTGCTAGAGGCCCTTACCTTCGCCAGACCACCATATGAGGTTCTCACCTTCGTTAGAGGCCCTCACCTTCTCTAGAGGCCCCCATCTTCGTCAGACCATCACCTGAGGCCTGAAGTTCTGCCAGACCATCACCTGACGCCCGAACTTCTACCGAAGTTCCGCCCTCCAACTACGGTCTTTTAAACCCTTGGTCTCCTGTCGACTACGGTCCTTCAGACCTTTGTTGCCTACTATGGTCCTTCCGACCTTCATCACCAAACAACGGTCTTTCTGAACCCAGTCTCCTACCGACTACGGTCCTTTGGACCTTCGTCACCTACTGTGGTCCTTCCGACCTCCATCACTAGACAACAGTCTTTTTGACCCCGGTCTCCTGCCGACTATAATCCTTTTGACCTCCGTCACCTACTATGGTCATTCCAACCTCCATCAACAGACAACAGTCTTTATGACCCCGGTCTCCTGCCAACTACGGTCCTTCAGACCTCCGTCACCTATTATGGTCCTTCCGATCTCCATCAACAGACAACAGTCTTTCTGACTCCGGTCTCCTGTCAACTACGGTCCTTTGGACCTCCGTCGCCTACTGTTGTCCTTCCAACCTCCATCAACAGACAACAGTCTTTCTGACCCCAATCTCCTGCCAACTACGGTCCTTCGGACCTCCGTTGCCTACTATGGTCCTTCCGACCTCCATCAACAGACACGATCTTTTTGATCCCGGTCTCCTGTCGACTACAGTCCTTCTAGCCTTCGTCCCCTACTTTGGTCCTTCCAACCTCCATCACATGACAACGGTCATTCCGACCTCCATTCTATCGACTATGATCATGCCAACCAAACAAACATGTCTACATTGTAACTCTCACCATGTAATGCGCTATATATGATGTACATTTGTATTATCAAAGCCAAGGCCTTCTCCAAAGGAAGGGCCTCATTTGTAATCGACTGCAAATACTAGTGGATTCATTCAAAATGGGCCAGGCCCCGTGGTTTTTCCCCCTTTTCAGGGGTTACCACGTAAAAACTCTGATGTCTCATATGAACGATACACCCTCTCACTCATCTGATTGTGTGCTGGATCTTCGTACAATATTAAGACGTTAAACTATATATTTCTCTACCGCCGTGAATACTCCAGGACACATCAAAACTAAATACATGATCATACAAAAGAAGCAAAAAGATATAACCAAAAAGCTAAAACACAAAGAGACCTTGCACACACCAGAGGAGCAGCCAACTGGAAGCAATCCCAACAGCACTCAAAATCAATAGCAACACTCAAATCCAAGAAGACTGCACATGCATCAACGACAGCAACCAAAACAATACTGAAATGAACGGCCAAATGCCCCCAATGAGTAGCATCCCAATAAACAGTCTCCACGTAGATGAATCTAATATAGTTGGATATGAGTTGATCTCAAAGAACTATTCCAATCAAATGAGCCCGACATGACATGATGGACATTTACATGCTTAATAATTATGGTGTACTAATTATATTGAATTCACTAATAGATCGTAGCATCTATATGGTTGTTACATGTAAAGTACGGTTACTTAATTCAAGCTAATGGGTTGGGTTGAAGTTTGAATTGAATGTGACCCAACATAAAATCACTTGATTTTAATCTAACTCATTTATTACAAACGATAAAAAAGTTTTCTTGGATCTCACACATGTAGCCCATTTTGTTATGTGATTTATAAATTTTTAGTGTTAATACTATCAAATTAATCAAAAACATGACCCATTGAGATGAAGGAATGTTGGTGGCTAGCCAAGAAGCAAAAAAGTGAATATGTTATTTATTGTTTACTTTTGTAAAGTCAACCCAAATATGACCCAAAAATTAAATGAAACTGCATTTTATAGCGCACCCCCCCACACACACACATCCCTCTTTCTGGCTAGTTATTGCCACGAAAAGCAATTGATTTGATGCACTAACTCATTATAATAAAAAGTTTGATAGAACAGAATAATAATAAAAAAGAAAATATACATATGATGGGCAATTTATTGTGTTTTTTATATATCCATTTAAATCCACCAAATTAATAATACTAGTAGCAACTAAATTAACATTAAAACAAAACTAAGTAAACATGTTATATGAAAACAAATATGTGTTGATGGAGTGCTGACTTTATACCTTAGATTTACGCAAAGTTCCTATAAACACATATAAAATAGAGGATAAGAAGAAACACTTAAATTCTAATGTGAAAATTTTAGAAAGGGAAAAAAATTATTGGACTTAGCAATTGATTTGATGCACCTAAATGAAATGATTCACTATATAAATAAATTTACAAAGGTCCGCACTTTCCCTTAATTAGATAATACATGATGATAAAATAATAAATTCAAGTTTAATCTCTTATAATAGTTTGTTGGAGATGTAAGGGAGGGATAATAATGGCAATTACATAAAGTTAGTTAGGTAACGGCAATCAGATGGTGGTGGTTAGACAAAGACGAACCTATTATAGTACTCATGTGCTAATAGTTAGAAGATGGTAATTAGACAATGGTGAGTAGACTATGTGGGTGGTGTTTGTGGTTAGATGATGATACTTAGGCAACAATGATTGATCCACAATAGTTGGACAATAATAGTAGCTGGTAGTGGTCATCGACATCAAACGTTAAGTAGGGTTGTAGAGTTTATTAGCTCTTCAATCACTCTAAAATTCAAGTCCAAGGTCCCTCATAAAGAATGGAGTCTATTTATAGTTTTTGATAGTGACATTTTGGTAAATTTGGCTAAATTGTCATAACAATTCATCAAATGAATAATTTTGAATCCTTTGATAATTAATCATTTATTTATCATTTAAATGCCTTAATAATCTTAAAATTGAGTGAATTTAGGCTCATGATATTCTTTACATTAAGATGCTTAATATGACTATAAGCATGTAAAATAAAAAGGCCATTTGTTCGTTCAATTAATATCTTGAAGTATTCCATCATACCTATTATATCACTTTTGATATTGTTGCATTTACCTTATTTAGACATTAAAAATGGCTACAGATATACTAAAATTTAAGTTTAAATGATCTTAAATTTAATTATTTTATTCAAATATTGCTGTGAGATATGTGCATAATCAAATTGATATTCAAATGAATGTTTTATACATCAAAGCACATGTTATCCAAAAATATATATTAAGCTTTTGAAAAAAAAATTGTTTCACAGAGTTATTTTAAAAAATGCAAGGCATGGTCACTCACTTGACATTTATATGGATCTCCCATCATGAACTTAAATCATGTAAAATTTCCTAACTATAATTTTAGCCTCCCCTAAAGTCATGTCCAAATTAAGGCCAAAATTATTGAATTTTTATGTACAAACTATCCAAATTTATAAAAATTTAGTGTGGATGCTCTATTAGGCTTGTGACACCCCAGCATTTAAAGTGGAAAAATTGAATCCACAACAATAAAAATGATTTGAAAGAATCTTTAAAAATAGCATAAATGGGCATGTTTGCAATCTAAATTTGGCAGGAATTGGGTTGGGCTTGTGACACCTTGGGATTTAAAGTGGAAAAATTTTATTTCTTTTCCTCTTTTTTTTTTCTTTTTAATTCATTGACAACCAAATCATCGATAACCATAATAGACTATTTATATTTAGGAAAAAATACAAATAATGGGAAACATAATTATGTTACTACAGACAAAAAAAAAATTACTACAGACATTATTTATATCTTATTTAAAATTCAAAAGCATGTATGCAATAGTCATCACATACTATAATAGAATACACATAAAACCAAAATAAATCAAATGCTAGAGTAAAGTTAAACTAGCATCAACCCATTATCACTGCTTAGCCTTACTCTATATCCTCTTTACCTTTATCTAAAATTATATAAAACTATGTAATGAGCATAAACACTCAACAAATATCCAAAACTTACAATTATATTCAATGAAAGACAAAAGAATTAATATGTATACTCTAGTTCTAGTCATAAATCAACTAATAATAGTCTATCAGTATAACTAATAAGCAATCTATAAAATCAGTATCAATTAATAGTAAATTCAGTATGATTAATAAAGCTAAAAGGGGTCTATCAACTATAAGAAAATTTGTTAAAAAGGACTATCTATTAATGGGCCATATTAGTATGTTATACGATATTGTATCAGTATCAATGCTAGTTAAATCAATTCTATATAAGTTGTATCTATCAAAATAGTTTGATATATTAGCATGTAAATGCAATCATGAATGCAATTTTAAAGATTAAGACAGTACATCAAATTTTAATGTAGTATTTTCATCATTTCATATGTCATTATTCTATCTTATCAATCCATCATCATTAATTAATTATATCTTTTAATCATCAATATTAATTATTTATTTTAATAGGCAGATTTCAATTAATGTATAAAGAGTCTTCACACTTTACCCGTCGGCATAATCAATCAATCAGTTATATGCTACAACCAAGATAACACCACCAATCTTTTATTTTCAGGAAAGTTTGTTGAACCACCATTTTGTATAAGGTATTATGTTTTAACAGACAACCCATATTAATTATAGTTTTAACAACTAACCATCATTGCTTACATGCAAATTTCATATTTATTTCATATATCAATTATATCATTTTCTCTATGCAATGCAATATATGTATGAAATGCAATAATCCATGAAAAATCTATATACTATATAATAATTTATAAAAATCATAACTTCCAATTTTCCCAATAAAATTCAATAATATATAATCAAAGTGCTCGTAAGGATCATATTTATTTTATATTAAAAGTTACATAATAAAAGCTTGATAAGTCAAAAGAAAAATATAAATTTTTATATATTTTGGAAAGATTGAAATTGTAGAAAATAAGTCATAAAAAATAGGAGTAAGAATATAGTCACTTACTTTAAGTAGAACAAAATTCATAACAGAAATGATGGACGAAACCACCACAAAGAGTTTTTTCTCTCCTCTCTCTCTCTCCACTTCTCTCTTCATTCTCTTCTTTCATTCCTTGACTCCTCTAACAAGAAATGAAATAAGGGGTAAGGGAGGGCTGAGTGACGTCGCGACGCTCTAACCTAGTGCTACAGCATCGCATGTTTAATCTGCTACACTATAGAACAAAGAGCATTGGCTCTACTGCATTAAATTTTAATTCCCAGTGCTACTCCTCCTAGAGGCATTGTGCCCGCAAGCACAGTGTCACAGTGCCCAACCCTGAATTTTCATATTTTCTTAAATAAGTTTATTTTAAACTCTTATGTTTTTATAATCTCTCCATCTAAAAAAATGCCATCCTTGACATTTCTTTATTATTACCTATTTTCTTTTAGATTTGTCTAGTCAATTTACTAATTTATCACTCGTCATCTGAAAGATTTTGTCAATAAACTTTAACATATTCCCAGGCATTATTAAAATACTTTTGTATCTAATTTAGACTTCTTTCAATTTTCATTTACCACTACAGGAAAACCCGATATTACCAGCGGACAAAATCTGCCGGTACTACATAAAATACGATGGAAAGCCTCGATTTCTGGTGCATTTCCATTGAAATTTCATCTGCAGATTTGGCACGCGTTAGAAAAAGTCTTCCGATGTATATAAGATGCAGGAAATCGTTCTGGCACACTCTCCGACACATTACCGACAAAAAATGTGTTAACAAAATGACGTTTATTACCAGATTATTCTGGTGTTATATACGCCAGAGTTTACGACGTATGTATACATCGGAAACGCTAGCGGATAAAATGCCGTAATGTATGCCATAACTAAAGCTATGGCTTGTTACCGGTGTGTTATCTGCCGATAATTCCGACGGATATAAAACACCGGAAATGATGCAGATATTCATTGTATCATCATTTCTAGCAAATTACCGACACCAAATCCACTGAAAACCTATAGCAATGACAAAAAAAATTGCCTTCCCAAGCAACAATCGAATTTCCACACTGCAAACATATACAAATACATACAATAATAGTTTCACAACATAGATCTACACATCACAGATCTCAAGAACTTCAACAAATACTTAAAAATATAAATGTCCATTTACACAAATTGTTCAATAGCATCAACCAACTAATATTAAAAACATCACAAATTTTTCAATAACATAGATTCAAAAAATTAAACAAGTTCATATGATATTGAAAAAACTAAACTACTCTAAATCCGTGGACTCATCCTCAGCTAGAGCTACCTCTTTTCCACTCAACTGCTCCCTCATTTTGCGCATTTCACCCAACATTTGATTGTGTTGCTCATGCATCTGCATTTGTATCTGTGCTTGCAACTGAAGTTGCCAATCAGCTTGTGATTTTCTTACTTGTTCTAGCTCCGCTTGAAGGACACTAATTTGTTGACTATGTAAGGACTCATGTGAACTGGCTGCGAAGCTGGATCCAGTAGAGGTCATCCCCTCGTATGCTTGAGCTTGCAAACCTAATACATAAACCCTGCCATGTTGCATTCCTCCAATGGCTTGCGACCAGATGCGGTACTAAGAATACTCCATAGATCCGCTAGAAGAACCCTCACCTGCTGCGGGCTGACTCTCTCGAAGCCGTGTATACTCCTCCTGTGAAAGTAGAATATATATATTTATATAATTGAGACTAAAAATAGAAATTATTAAACATATAAACTTACATAGGCTTTTCTTGCTCGCTCATCAATCCATTGTTGATTCTTCTATTGCTTATGAGTGTGACTATGCAATTCCACAGGAGTTGGTTCTCTACCCGTCATCTCTTTCTGTAAGAGAATTCTATTAATATTTCTATTAAAGAAAAAATTTAAAAAACTTTTAAAATTCATTACCAAACGTTGCATGTGCTCAGTATGTGGAACGGAGCTGCTAGTATGAAGGGAACTACCCAAGCCCCCAACATCAGAAGCTCTGTTCTGTCAATTTTGATCCCTCCTTCTGCTATACTCTGCGCTGCCCCAAGCAGTGTTCAACTCAGCCCATATAGTCTCTCCAATCCACAATGGCCGCTCGCCAGTCTTTCTAATGTCTGTGAATGTGTCGCGCATCCGAGTGGACCCACGCTTCTCAAAATTCTTTCTAATTTTATCATTATGCTGGAGAAGCTAACAAAAATCTTTTTGCATTCAAAAATATATAATATAAATTATATATATTTGTTAGCTTAAGTAAAAAAGATTAAATCATTTAAATAAAAATACCTCAAATTCTCTGAACCACATTTCCCGGACTTCTTTCGGGACTTTCTGCATTAAAAAACATACAATACCGTGGCATGAATCCTTTGCGATACAGATCAATAGTTGCATCATCTGGTCTTAGGTGCACTAGATTTTTATGTTTTGAACATGGACATCGAAACATTCCTTCTGATATAAAGCTGGGTAGTTGTTTCGCTTGATGAATGAAAATGTTCACTCCATTAATGAATTCATCTGTTAATGTCTTTCGTCCTTACTCCAATCGGTTATATATCCAACTTCTTTGATTTATAATATCCATAACCTACATATAAGAGCAGATAAGTAATGGATTATAATAATTTATGTGACATTCATATATTAACCATCTCTTCTCTCTACCTCTATCTCTCTCTCCCTTCTTCTATCTCATTCCCTCTTTTACTTTCTTAATCTTATATTATCGTCATATAGTCCTAGTGAGAGGGACTTGAAGGTAAACTCGAATTATGGAGGTCAACTTTAGAGTATAAAGGTTTTCACTTGAGTAGATCTAAAACTGAATATATGGAGATATTTATAGTAAAATTCAAGTGATGCTGAAATTGATGGGGATATTAACAGTAGAATTCAAGTTGGATGGTTGAAGTGGAGGAATGCATCGGGCTTGTTGTGTGGTAGAAAAGTCTCCCTCAAATGTAAGGGAAAATTCTATAAGATGGTGGTGAGACCTGCAATGCTTTATGGTGCCGAATGTTGGCTATTAAAAGGGAAGCATAATACTAAGTTAAGTGTTGCAGAGATGAGGAATGCTTGGGTGGATGAGTGGCTTGATCCTTAGAGATAGTATATGAAATGAGCATATATACGTACGTGAAAAGGTTGAATAGCTCCAGTGTTAGATAAGATTAGAGATAGAACCTTTAGACTCTAAGGTTGACCTCCATAATTCAAGTTTACCTTCAACTCCCTGTCTAGTCTTATCAATAAGAAGAATATTATCAGCAAAAAGCATACACCAACATATATCCTTTTGTAAATGCCTAGTGAGAACATCTACAACTGTAAAAAGATATGGACTTAAGGCTTATCCTTGATGTAATCCAACCGAAATAGGAAATTACTTGGTCAAACCACCTTGTGTTTTAAAATGGCCGTCGTCTTATCCGTCGGTAAATGCGCCGGGCTATTTCCGCCGTAAAATCCGCCACTCAGAATGAAATGCTTGTATTTTCTGACGGCGTATTGGGCATCAAAAAACTACTGACGATCATTCCACCGGAAATAACGCTGTTGTTTTTCAGTTGTAAAAAGCGCCGGTACGAACACCGTACTTTCTGACGACAAAAAATCTGCCTGAATGTCCGACGGTAATCACGTGTTTTCCCGTAGTGTACGTCCATTTGCTTGATCAATAAATAAATCTTAAATATAAAATAAATCCTTCAAAAAAAAATAAATCTACAAATATATTTTAATAAATAATGTAGTTAATAATGCAGTTCTGGTTACAATCAAATTCTTTAATTAGCATTTGCTCTGATATTACTTTGTGACACCTCAAGATCTAAAATGGAAGAATTTCATTTCTTTTCTTCTTTATTATCTTTTTTTTTTAATTCATTAACAACTAGATCATTCATAACAAGTGCTAATTAATTATAATCAAGAAAAATATAAATAGTAAAAATATAATAACTTTACTATGATTAATATTTACATCTTGATTCAAAGTTTAAAAACATATATTTATAATAACCACCACAAGAAACCAAAAATGGAAAGTGAAATAAAACTACCATCAACCCATCATCATTGCTAATCCTTACTCTACAAGCTCCTTATCTTTATCTGAAATTATATAAAATTCTGTAACAAACATAAAAGCCCATTAAGTAATCAAAACTTACCATTAGCATGATAAAAAAATAAATATGCATGCTCTAGTTTTAGTCAATATTAATTAATAATTAATAGTTTATTAGTATAAGCAATCTATAAAATTAATATTAATCAATAATAAAACCAATATGATCAGTAAAGCCAAAAAAGTTCTAACAACTATAAGAAAAATTGGTCAAAAGGACTATAAATCAATAGGTCATGTTAGCATGTTATGTTATATTATATCAATATTAATGTTGATTCAATTAGTTCTATATCAATTGTATCTATCAAAATAGCTCAATATACAATCATGTAAATGCAATTATGAATGTGATTATGAAGAGCAAGAGAGGACATATAGCTTTATAGTGTTTTCTTTCTTCTGTCTGTTATCCATATGTCTTATTAATCCATTATCATCGGATAATCATATTTTTCAATTATCTCTATTAATCAGTTATTTAAATAGGTATATTTCAATAAATTAATAAAGAGTCATCGCTCTCTACTCCTTAGCATAATTAGTCAATCATTTACAAGGAACAACTAGGATCACACCATTAAATTTTTATTTTAAGGAAAGCCTATTAGGCCACCCACCCTCTTGTACATGGTATGATATTTTAAGAGTCAACCTATATTTATTATATATAATAACCATCCTTACTTACATGAAAATGTTGAATTTATCTTATATATAAGTTATTTCATACTCTCTATGCAATGCATTATCATGTATGAAATATCCACAAAATAAAGGAAAATCTATACATTGCACTAATTTAAAAAAATCATAATTACTAATTTACCTAGTGAAATTTAATAATATTATAGTTAAAATGCACATAAGATCATACCTATCATATATGAAAAGTTCATGGTGAAAGCTGGATAATTCAGGAGAAGAGTAAGAGTATAGTCACTTACTTTAAGTAGAATGAAATTCGTAACAAATGTGACTGATGAAACCACCTAGAGCTCTCTCTCTCTCTCCCTTCTCTTTTTCCCTTCCTCAATTCCCTCCCCGACATGAAATGGAATAAGGGGCAGGGAAGGCTTAGTTGTGGAAAAATATATATAATTTTTTTTTTCAATGATCCAACCTAACATAGTAGAGTTGCAAGATCATTCTATAGTTACTATAGAGTAGAGAGTATTCGCGCCGTTGCATTGAATTCCTGCACTCCAGCGCTACCCTCCTTAGAGCCGCTGAACCCGCAAAAACAAAATCGTAGCACCAACCTAGAATGTTCATGTTTTTCAATTAGGTTCATTTTTAACTTTTGGGTTATTACAGGGCTAGTTGGATTGATTGCTTCCACTAGGGCAATCATTGATGCTTGTTAGCCCCAAAATGTGCTTTATCATGTGAGAGGTTTTACAATGCCTCAATGAGGAATTTTTTCAAAGAAATTGAATATTTTCTAAATTTTAATATAAATAAAATATTATTTAAATTAAAATAAACCATCATAGCTTCAAAAACTATTAAAAGTTTTCAAAAATATCCAAAAAAATTAAAATTTGCTAAAAAAAATACTAATATTGTCTCCTACATGTATAGATACCCCTATGAGTGAGTGGAAGAACTCGTTCCTCTTAATTTTTTCCTTTGTAGGCTTTAATTATTTCTCCTAAAAGAGATTCAATACTATCTTGTATAGACAAAGTATTCCCTTTTTTCAAGCTCTAGTATTTGTTCTTCAAGGAGTGTTAAGCTTCAATATAGATAAAGTATTCTTCCTTTACAGGCTATAATTCTAAAAGAGGTTTAATGATGTCATATAAAGGAGAAGCATTCTCTTTTATATACTTGATATATATATTATATATATATATATATATATATATATATATATATATATATATATATATATATATATATATATATATATATATATATATATATATATATATGGCTAAACAATCATTTATGTGTTTGTTACACCCAAAATATTTTGGCACAAAACCTTTCCATTTTGATTTTTGGGATAATTTTCATTTTCGGGATATCTTGATATTGAAATAATAGCCTTTTTACTATTAATAAATTTTTGTAGTCAAATCATCAAAAAAAAAAAAAAAAAGAAGAAGAATTTTTTTAAACATGGATGACAATTTAATGTATAGCTATGAATTTTTTCATATAAAAATATCATCATTTGAGCACAAATAATAGTTTCCTTAAATATATCATTTAATTAGTTGTTAAATTCAAGAATTTATTAAAGCTCGTATAATTTTAAAATGTGTTAAAATTTTTTGTATAGGATTTCATTAACTTCTAATTTACTAAAATAAAATTTGGTACTTTTCTCAAAATATTTTTTTTTTCTAGAAAAATCCTTTAGTGTCTATTTGCTATCCCACTTTGTGGTCTCACCGTTAAAATTTTTAAATTGTCCAACAAAAGATTTTTTCAACAAACTTAATATCGTTAAAAAGAAATTTAATGATGTATGTCTCTTCATACAAAATATAATTTTGACTAATTTTGGAAATCAAATTATTAAAAATAGTGATTGTTGATGAACTCTCTATCTTTTTCTAAGAGCAGTCTTGATTTTTGAAAACTTGTCCTCATATGGTTAAATTATTCTGTGCGGATGCCGAACGTCAGTCGGAGACCAATCAGAATGCGCCACGTCATCCCCTACTCGGTACTGCGGCTCGGTACTGCTCGGTACCGCGGCTCGGTACCGCTCGGTACCCGGCTTGGTACCACTGACATGGCACATTTTAGTTGGTCTCTGGACGGTGAACTGCGTTCGACATCTACACAAAAAAATCTCTCCCCCATATGAGGTCAAGCCTCTTAGATATCTTCAAGGCATTTGAAATCTTCAAATATTGTTAGAAATAAAATATGTCATAATTAATTCCTTAATTTTTCAAACAAAAGGCATTGCCCCCTAGATAGAATATAGATGGTCTAGTTCCTTACTTGATATGTTTTTATCACATATTATATGATCTTTGAGGCTTTTAAATATGCTTACATTTATGATATTTTTAGATAAATCGAGGAAGTGTACCTTATGAGGATTATACCCTATGAGGGTTTTAGAGGAATAAAACATATAGCTTTTGAGGCTTATGCTGTAATAACTCCAAACTTCATTTCACTAATTTATAAAAAATTGTCTTTGGCAGCATCGCAACATCAAGATGGGTGGTGCCTTAACTTTGAGCTCTCGAGTTTTTTTTGGGAAATAATTGAGCACAGCGGTGCTGGGTCAGGATATTGATTGATATGATATTATACGTCGATAGGTAAGAAGTGATGACTTCTTACATAACATCCATCTGACTTGTGATATATGATATGAGACTGATTCTTGAAAATAAGATTGATATGATTGAAACTGATTTCGGCTACAGAAAAATATTACACGTAGATAGATGTCCTATATTGTGTATATATACATATAACATGCACATACATAAAAACTTACATAAATGATATTGTAATGTGATACATGACATGATTGATACAAGTAAATGATAAAATTTGTCAGATTGATATTAAGGGAATGTGATATATATGAATTGCATGTCATGAATTATATGATGAACATGATATAAATGATATATTACATTGGCAATGGATACATTATGTTGGATATATAATATGATAATATACATAGACAGACACCGTACGACAAGCATATGATAGGTGTAGAGTGATGAACATTTATAAAAAAATAGGTGTCATGATTTACATAAAATGATAAATAAATTATTTTGTAATTGATGAGTATAAGAATAACATTACATACTGATCCTTTACATGGCTACTAAACACATATTATAAGATATATAGTTGCACTAACTTTTATTACTCATATGACATGATGTTGTTCATATTAACTATTACATATTCTTGAAATTATATGTTTACACTACTTTAGATAAAATGACTACTATATATTGCTCTTATTTCTTTGCTTTGATTATAATTGTAGGTCCTGATAACCTACTGAGTTATTAGATTACTTTATGATTACTATATATATTTTTAGGAAGCAATTAAGATCTAGTGGAGTGAGGCAAATAAGGATTCAAGTTTTATTTTATTTCCTGTATTTTTTATTTTTATTCTTTTATAGTCATGAGTGATGTGGAAATGCTTAGGAGATGAAGGAATTTCTTGGCTTACTAATCATTTTAATATTATTTAGAAAACTAAAAAGATGTTAGATGAGAGGAGAAGTATATGATAAAGTTCCAAGATATTTTATACTATGATGTGATAGTACTAATATTTCTCAAAATTAATTTGGGTTCATGCTGGGTAGGTCGACTATGGAACCTATATATATTGAGAGGCTTGCTAGAGAAGTATATAGAGAATAAAGAGGATCTACATGTGATATTTATTAAATTAAAGAAAGTATATGATAAAGTTCCAAGAGAAGTGATATGGAGAGTTCTAAAAATGAAATGGGTTAATAATGTATTAAGCCAAAAAATATGAAATGTGTTTAAAAAATAAAAAAAAAAGATTTATTTTTTAACTAGAGAGCAATAGTTCTATGCTTTGGAGGGACGATGTGCTAGGTTTGAGAGCACATCGGTGCCATAAACTATGGCTACGGCACTTGATGCTCTATTCTACAATAATTCTAGATTTTACATACAGCGCTGCAGTGTTGGGTAGGAGCGCTATGGTGCTAGGCCACAAACAATGTCTATATGTAATATAATCCTAAGCCTAAGCACTAAAACCCAACCAGCCACCCTTATTTCCATGGCTTGTCAAGGAAGGAAGAGAGGGAAGGGAAGGGAAAAAAGATAGAGGGAAGCAAAATTTGTGGCATTTTTTGTCCGTCATTTCTGTTTAGAGATTTCTCCTAATTGTTGTAAAAAATCTACATTCTTATTAGTTTTCAATGATTTTGGATTTGATGAATTTCTCCTCTTCAAAATTAATAAAAATATATTTTCTTCTGATTTATTACACTTTTATCATGTAAAATTTTGTATACGATAGATATAAATATTATGATCATTTTGACTTTAATACTATTGAATTTCACCATGTAAAATAGAAAATTTTATTTTATGAAGTTATAGTACATTATATATATTTTCTTATCTTTTCTAGATTTAAATATTTTGTTGCATTTTATATATGATATTGCCTTGTATAGTGATTATGATATGATTGATATGAAATTAGTGAGGGTTTGCATAAGCAAGTAAGCTGGATGTTAACACTTTAATATGGGTTAGTTGTTAAAATATAATACCCTATATAGAGGGTGGGCCGATGGACTTTTCTTTAAAGATGATTTATGGTGTTATTTTGATTGTAGCCTGTAACCGATGATCGATTACATCAATGGGTAGAGGGTGATGACTCTTAATACTTATTGAATGTCACATATAATAATAATGATAAAATATGAAAGATAATGTTAATGAAGTAATTATGTAGTGAATACATATGAAAGGATGAAAATACCATATTAAAGTTGAATGTCCTGCCTTGCTAAACTTTATACTTAATCATATATTGATGCATACATATATTGATAGTATTGGTAGATGAAATTGATAGATAGGATATCATATGAATAAATACATGTATTGATTATATAATAGATAAGATATATAAAATTGATGATATTGACATGGAAACTTGTGTACTTATGATTCATCTATAAACTCATTCATGATTTTAGTACCGATGAGTTACTTTTTATTATACAGATTTAATGTTCTACTACTTTTATTATCTTGCTAATCTGGATACTAATTACTATTATTGATTACCGAGTCACTGTCATTGGATTTCTTAAATCAACATTTAATATTACTGTATAATATGCTAATGTTAATGGTAATTAGTTAACATTTCATTCCATATGATAATTTATTCTTAGTAGTTGAAAACTTAGGTACATATTTTTTATGTGTTCGAACAATATTTTGCTTTATATTGCTTTATTTTGATCCAAAAGTAACTCATCTTTATTCATGTTTATTAAAAACATTCATTTTGACTTTTTGATTGTAATAATCTTTTATAAAGCCACTTTCATAAACAAAAATCATAAGTTGGATGTAAAATGTCAAAGAATCCTAAAAAAACATTCACTCTTTTTATTAATTTCACGATTTCAACTTTGTTTGGGGTATTTTTTTTACTGTTTTCTAAAGCAACTTTTTAGTACACAAATTTAAAAAAAAAAATTGTACTAAAAAACTATTTTAGACAATAATAAGAAAGCTGTTACAAATGAAACCTTAATGATACAGATCAAATTCTCTTGATGATATATGATATAAAATAAAATGAAAGAGTTTATACGAAATTAGACTAAAAGAAATCTTTTTTTTATATTTTGTTATGAACAATCGTACTTCTAATTAATATTTTTGATGTATTCTTTAATTATCAACAGGAACTGAGCATCTATACACCATGATAATTTGAACAAAGCGATGGAACATACCAAGCTTTGAGTTTTGGTGTTTATTCCCAAAAAGAAAGTTTTGGTGCTTTCCTCTCAAGTACTTATTTTTCAATCGTTTTGCTGAGCTGCTCTTTCACAAGCTTGGGGAAGGACTCATCCTCAGTCTGCTAGCCTTCTTTCTTTCACCTTTGGTATTCATATATAATTATCAAATCATTTATGCTATGTTTGGGATGGCTTTCTTACTACTTCTTTAAGGAGTTTTTTAGTACAAATTTTTTAATTTTTTTCAAAAAAAAAACTGCTTTAAAAGAAGTAAGAAAACCCTACCAAACAAAATCTTAAGAGAACAAACACGGACATGTTTAGTTTACTGATCAATTAGCTTTTTTTCCTATCAATCTTTTAGGTGTCAATTTTCTCGAAAATTGCAAAGAGTTATATTTTGAAAATAATTCTAATGGAAAAGCATGGAATGGTGCCTGAGCACAGTTTCTTTCAGGCTATTTCATCTTGTCTTTTATGCATATTACCTGATAATTTCTACGATAAAGTGGAAAAAGGATGCATTGTGATTAAACCTTCTAAGACATTCAGCTTCTATAAAAATGGCGTCGATGTCGAAGGGGAAAGAAAATCGATTGATTCAGACATAGTGATATTCGCTACTGGATTCAAAGGTGATCAGAAGATTAGAAACATATTTTTGTCTTCAAAGTTTCAAGAGATTGTGGCAGGAATAAAAGATAATGTAGTTCCTCTCTATAGGTACTGATAAGTATTTAACTCTAGCATATTAATTATGTCTGAACATGGTTGCTTGTTAGAGAAATTTTTTTACAAGATTATCAATTTACAATATAATTTATAAATCAGAAAATAAGAGTTGGAATTAAATATTTTTATTAACCATATCTTTACATGCAGGGAATGTATACATCCACAAATACCACAATTGGCAATCGTTGGCTTTGCTGAAACTATTTCAAAGCTATATACATCAGAGATAAGAGCGAGGTGGCTATCACACTTCCTCCATGGAAAGTTCAAGCTACCAAGCAAAAGATCCATGGAGAAGAATGTAATGGAGTGGGAGAAGAATGTGAAGAAATATTCAGGAAGCAGATATAGAGGATATTGTTTCTCTACTCTTCATATTTGGAATAATGATCAGTTGTGTAAAGATATGGGCTGCAATTCAAGGTGGCAGGATTAATTATTTAAGCATATCAATTTAGACTTTATTTGGGATGGCTTTATTACTGCAACTTTTTAAAACAAAAATTTAAACGTATGTACTAAAAAGCTGCTTCATGAAATAAATGTAGCATTCAAGAAAGAATATAAAAGGAAAAATCCATAGCAATCGAAGACCAATTCATTATAAAAATGCTCACTATTACTCAATTCATTCTAAAAATTTAAATTAGACATACATTCTTTTTTGAACCTCCTAAACAGTTGCATTTAATGAATCATATTCATTCAAGAGGTAGTGAACCTTATTGCAGTTGATTGCACCAATTTGCTCATGGAAAGTTTCAATCTTTTAGCATTAAGGTGCTGACGACTTCATCATTTACTATATTTAATCTTCATATATATAATTTATGATAAAAAAACATTATTAAACGCAACAACCATCACTTTCCCTGGCTCGTCTCCAAGGCTTCCCTTCGACTAGTCAGTTTTCGCCCTAGCCGCCTTTGCTCTGGCGATTTTCGTGCGATTCTCCTGCTTCCCCGTCGTGCTCTCTTTCCTTTGCTCCCGAAGATTTCTCTTGCTGGTTTGTTGCGAGATCTTCTCCTTGGTTTTTGGGGGGCCTCCGGCCCTTGGTCTTTTCCCTAAGCCTTAGGGTATGGCTTCATCTTCTCATCCTGATGCTTGGGGTGGACCTCCGCCTGGTTCGTTTGTTCCCTCTAAAGGGTTGTTGGTTGATGGTAAACCTGCTTCTTCATCTCGTATTTTTTGCGATGTTTTAGCTAGTTCGGTATCTTCTCTCAACCCTGACTTGACTTTTACAAAGTCTATGGTTAAAGGTGTTCCTGCTTTACTTATGTTGAATGAGGATATTCTAAAACTAGCTAATCCCTATCAGTTTACTTTGGTAGGCAAGTTTTCAATGCGCCGGCCGAATCTAGATGCTATTCGGATTTTCTTTGGTAAACTTAAGCTTTCCGGAAATTACTCTATTGGCTTGTTAGATTCTAGGCATATCTCTATACAACTTTCTAATGATTTAGATTATAGTCATGTTTTTGCTCATCGTTCCTACTATATTCTGAATTGCCAAATGCGTCTTCTTAAGTGGACACCCTTCTTTGACGTCAAAGAAGTGTCTCCTATTATCCCCGTTTGGGTTGCTTTTCCTAATCTTAGATTACATTTTTTTAATGCGAACGTCTTACATGCTCTTGGATCGATATTTGGGAGGCCCCTCCAAATGGATCAAGCTACGGCTACTCGATCCCGTCCCTCTGTTGCTCGAATTTTGGTCGAAATTGACATAACCAAAAAACATCCGAGAGAGGTTTGGATTGGCACTGAAAATGCTGGTTACCTTCAAAAGGTGGATTTTGAAAATGTTCCTGATTTTTGTGCCCATTGCAAAATTCATGGGCATGCGGTTGCTAATTGTTTTGTGGTCCATCCCAATTTGAGGGACATTGGTAAAGTTCCCAAGAAAGTGGAAATTCTGGTTTCTCAGGAATGTATTCCCAATACTGATTTAATAATTCCGGCTGAAAATGTTATTGATTTGCCTACTGATGCCCCTGTGCCTGCAATTGACCCCATGTTAGCTGAAAATGATATAGTTGGACCGGCCCTTGATTCTTCAATAAGGATTTGTTATGGAGGATTTAAAGATGATAACCTTGTTCATAAAGAAAGGGAGGTTGGTACGAGTGGTAATCTAAATGAGGAAGTGCTTGATTCATTTAATATGGCCGTTAACCAAGAAAGGGCTCTTATTAATAATGGGGGTATAGATGTGGATAACTTGGGTATTGGTGTTGCAAAGATTCAACATAATAAGACTGATTATGCTAGTGAAAATGAAAGTACTTCTTCTAAAAATTGTGGAGGCAAAAACTGTACTAGTGAGGAGGAAGAGTTGGAGGAAGGAGAAGTGGGAGATATTCAAATCTGGATTCCTATGGAAGAATTAAAGGGCTCGTCTAATTCTATGTCTCCGTCCAAAGAGAAAAGCAAAAACAAAAATATAACTAGTGAAGTGGGAAAAAATTCTAATTCTAAAAAAAAGGGAAGAATCTTAAGGGTAAATCTAATAATACCCCTAGGATCACTAGATCTTCAACACATTCGGCTAATGGTTAAAGCTCTTTTATGGAATATAAGGAGGGTGGGTGGCTCTCTATCCAAGGATAGAGTCAAAAACTTATGCAGGATTAATGGTATTCAAATGTTAGTTCTGTTGGAGCCTTTGATTTCTTATGGTAAAATGGATTCCATTATGCGGTTTTTGGGTTTTGATTTTTCTTTTGGCAATTGCACCAATAAAATTTGACTTTTCTGGAATCATTCTGTTTATTTGAATATTATGGCTGATTTGCCTCAAATTGTTCATGCTAGTTTTATCTTTAATCAAACTACTTGCTTTGCTTCTTTTATTTATGCGGCTTGTACTAGAATTGGTAGGAAGGTTCTTTGGAACCAAATGTTGGATTTGGCCTCTTCGGTTAATGGACCTTGGCTTACTGGTGGAAATTTTAATTGTATTTCTAACCCTAGTGAGAGGGATGGGGGGAAGCCTCCTAATTTTAACAATATGGATGATTTTAATGAGATGATGTCTCATTGTAATCTTCATGATATTGGGGTTTCTGGAATTATTTTTACTTGGAATAGAGGTGTTAAGTGGCAGAGACTTGATCGTATTCTTTTTAATAACTTATGGATTGATTTTTTCTCTATTTCTCATGTTATGCACCTTAACTGTACTTTATCGGATCACGCTCCTTTGCTTTTAAGTTTCTCTATTCTCACCTCTAACACCATTTCTCCTTTTAGATTTCAAAACATGTGGTTGCTCGATACTTCTTTCTTTCCCTCTGTTAAAACTAATTGGGAGGCCCCTTTGGCTCCTTCGGATTCTATTACTGGTATGGTGAGGTTTTGGTTTAAACTTAAGAAGATTAAGCAATTACTTGCTTGGTCGAATAAGTGTGTTTTTAAGAATATCTTTACTAACATTTTGGTTGCGGAGGAGGAGGTCAATAAAGCTGATGTTAACTATATGAATGATTCCTCTTCTATTAATTTAAATTCTCTTAATGAGGCTAAGATTTCTTTATACAAGTTACAGGAAAAGGAAGAGGTTTATTGGAGGCAAAAGGCTTCTTCTAAGTTCCTTGTGGAAGGAGATCGCAACACCAAATTTTTTCACAATCTGGCCAATCATAACAAAGTGAGTAGAAAAATTCATAAAATCAGTTTACTTGAGGGAGATATTATTGAAGATCCTGATGCTATTGCCCTTTCTGGAGTTGAGTACTTTTCTAATATTTTCAACTCCAACTTTACCCCCATAATTGATAATGATTTTTCTTTTATCCCTACTATTATTAATGAGGTGGATAATGTTTTATTGACTTCTATCCCTTCTATGGATGAAGTTATGGAGGCCCTTAAGAATATGAATCTTGATTTGGTTGCGGGACAGAATGGTTTTACTAATAAATTTTTCCAACAATCGTGGGAGATCATTAAGGAGGATCTTTTTAATGCTGTGACTGATTTTTTCTATGGGTCAGTTTACCCTAAGTTTTTTACCACCACTTCTATTGCTCTCATTCCTAAGAATCCTAGTGTTTCTTCTTGGAATGATTATAGGCCTATCAGTTTATGTTCTTTTTTTAATAATTTAATTTCTAAAATTTTGGTGGGAAGGCTTTCTTCTATTCTTCCTAAGATCATCTCCTTGGAACAATAGGGTTTTGTTAAAGGGAGGTCTATATTT
Organism: Dendrobium nobile; assembly: GCA_022539455.1. Taxonomy (NCBI): domain Eukaryota; kingdom Viridiplantae; phylum Streptophyta; class Magnoliopsida; order Asparagales; family Orchidaceae; genus Dendrobium; species Dendrobium nobile. The sequence continues at coordinate 15,407,439 of CM039725.1, forward strand.
GATAACATCTTACTTGCTCAAGAATTGATTCACAATTTGGATAAAAAGGTTGGTGGTGGGAACATTATTTTAAAAATGAATTTTACCAAAGCTTATGATAATTTGAACTGGAAATTTCATTATGCTGTTTTACGTTCCTTTGGTTTTAATTCTCAATTTATCAACTTAATCAAACATAGCATTGAATTTTGTCATTTCTCGGTCATCATTAATGGTAAACCTCATGGTTTTTTTCAGTCCTCTCATGGTTTAAGACAGGGTGATCCCCTATCACCTGCTTTTTTCATTATTGCCATAGAACTTTTATCTCGTGGGTTGAATCAATATTTTAGAATGGATCCTAAATTTTTTTTTAGAACTGGTGGTATTTTGCCTTTGTCTCATTTGAGCTTTGCGGATGACTTTATTATTTTCACTAATGGGCCCGTTCAAAATATTAAAAAGCTTTTTAAATTTCTTGACAAGTTTCAGAATAGTAGCGGTTTAACTTTTAATAAATCCAAAAGCTCTTTTGTTACTGCTAAATCTATTACTTCTTCTCGCATTCATAGTATTGAGAGGATAACGGGTTTAAATACTAGATCCCTTCTGATGAAGTATTTAGGTACCCCTTTATTTAATGGTAGAAAGCGGTCTTTTTTATTCAATGACATTTTCACCTCTATTCAAAAGAAATTAACTTCATGGGCCTTTAATTATTTATCTTATGGTGGGAGACCATTGCTCATTAAACATGTTCTTTGCTCTATACTTATTTATTTGCTTCACACTGTGGTTCCTACTAATAATGTTTCTAAAAGGTTGGAGGTTCTCTTTAACAAGTTTCTTTGGGGGTCTAAGGCCGATTCTAAGGCCATTTCTTGGGGTTCTTGGAAGAATTGTTCTGGTACAATGGAGGAGGGAGGCCTTGGTTTTAAAACTTTACATAATATGTCTCTTTCTTTCAATCATAAACTTTGGTTTAATTTTAGATCAAAGAAGAGCCTTTGGTCTAAATTCATGTTTTCTAAGTATTGTGGTGGGAAGCATCCGATAAACTGTTCTTTCAAGTTGGGTGATTCTCCTAATTGGAAAAGACTATGCAATACTAAGTGGGAAGTGGAGGATTTAATCCAATGGGGGTTAGGTTGTGGTAATATTTATTTTTGGCAAGATAAATGGTTGAGAAATTTTTCTATTGATAACCTTTTAAATACCCATTCCATTTATCTTTGCAAAGTTAAGGATTTCTTTTTAAATGATACTTGGAACATGGGTTTACTTCTTAACTTGTTGCATGAATTCATTGTCCAGTTAATTTCGGCTATCTCTATCCATGTGGATTTGGAGGATTGTATTTTGTCCATTTGCTCCAATGATGTTAGTTTTAGTACTAAGCATGTTTGGAAGTGTATCAAGCATCCTATGCCTACTAATTTTGTTAATGTGGCTTATTGGCATTCTAGCATTCCTACTACTTACCCTTTTTTGGTTTGGAGGATTTTACATAGATATATTCCAGTGGATACTTTGCTTATGAAGAAAGGCCTTACTATTGTATCTAAATGTCAATGCTGCTACCATATTGAAAGTCTTCTCCATGTTTTTCTTCAAGGCCCCATTGCGATGAGAGATTGGATTCATTTTTATAACCTTTTTAATGTTTTTACCAATTATAATCTTAACTCTATGAATGATGTTTTTGCGGCTTGGTTTACTAAGCTTAAAGGTCATATTCGGAACATTATTCCTGTTTTAATCTGTTGGTATATTTGTGAGAGTAGGAATGCATCTAAACATACTAATGAGAATATGGATGCTAACACTATTATTTCTAAAGTTAAGCATAAAATTACTCAACTTTTTGTGGCTAAGATCCTCAAGAAAGATTGTTTCAAAGGGTACCATCATTTGATTGATGTTTTTGGTTTGTTTTTTCTTTCTTCTATTTCTAGTCCTATCAACAGACTTATTTTATGGAAGAAACCTGGGAGGGAATTTTTAAACTTAATACGGATGGGGCTTTTAATCCTTGTGGAGCTGGTTGTGGTGGCGTTATTAGAGATAATAAAGGTTTTGTCATAAAGGCTTTTGCGGGTCCTTCCAAGGCTAGTAATGCTATTCAGGCTGAGTTGGATAGTTTGCTGTATGGGATTAGACTCTGTCATTCTGTGGGGATTGCTAATCTTTGGGTTGAGGTTGATGCTATGCTAGTTATTCATTACATTAAAGGGCAATGTTCTGCCAATTCTGATAATTTTTATAGAATTAGAGATATTAAACATTTCTTGTCCAAAACGTCTTTCACCATTTCTCACATCTTCAGAGAAGGAAATGCGATGGCTGACTTCCTTGCTAAAAGGGGTTGTAATCTTGCTGTAGTGGAGGAGTTATTTGATCATAATATTCCCATTGGAGCTAGAGGTCTTGTTAGACTAGATCATTTGGGTCTTCCTTATTGTCGTGTGTAGGTGTTTTCCTTGCTTTTCTTTCTTCCCCTTTGTTTGATGGTGCAGCTCGTTTTATTTTCTGGTTTTATACTTGATGTTTTCTATTGTTGTGGTTGCTGAGTGGTTAGTTTTGACTATTACCCTTTTCCTCTTACGTGCTGTAGTGCTTATCCTGCTTCTTGTATGCATAATTTCCTTGTGTTTTACTTATTTGCTCAATTCTGCCGTCTTTACTGGATGGTTTTGCTTCTAGTTGCTTTTGGTCAGCTGATGACTTATTTTTGGGGTTGTTTTCCCCTATTTTGGTGTGTTTGTTTTTCTGGTGGTTATTTTTTGATTTGGTTGGTGTGTGGTCTAAGCTGTTTCTTCCCAGCTATTTGTTTGTTTCCTATCTTCTTCTGGGTTTTAGCTGTCTGTTGGGGTTTTTGGGGTGTTTTGTCGTTCAGGCTGGGTGGTATATGATGCAGGTGGCCTGTGGGTTGGTTGTTTTCTGCTACCAAAGTCATCAGGGTTGCTGCAATGCCTTTCGTCAGCTGTTTGTGATTTATTTCACTGATCCTTTCTGCCATCTCTGCTGGATGGTGTTGTTTCATTTTGTTTCTATTTTTTGTAAGGTGGTGTTGTTTGGGCCTGTTAATGATCTGTTGGTTACTTATTTTTGGGATTGGTCTTCCCTTGTCCTGGTGTGCTCTCTCATCTGGAGGTTGTATTATGAATCCTTTGTAGTGTGGTCTAAGAAGCTTCTTCCCAGCACCTTTGTTGATCTCAATTTCGTGCTGGACCTTTTCTGCCGTCGTATGGGGAATTTGGGCAGGCTTTCTGTTAAGGCTGGGTGGAATAAGTTGCAGATTATTGGTCACTTCGGTTATACTATCTACTGTAATTCCTATATTAAATTTTTGGAGATTATCTTGCGGGGGTATTAATAGGTTGACTTTTAACGACAACAAGGCTTTCTTATGGAGTTTTAATAGGGGTACTTTTGTCTTCTATGCTTATGGTATTTACTATAATTCTAATATTAATCATTCAAATTTGAGATCCATTCCAAATCCAGAAATCCAGACTCAAATCAAAAGTCTTAAGGCCCTGTCCTAAAGACCTTTTTCAAGGATTTTTCAAACATTTCAAAACCCAGTCAAATGACCTCTGATTCAGAGTCTATCATTTACAAAGTGATAAGACATGTCTTTGGAGGTTACCCTTCAATTTTGAGCTCATTCTGAGATCTCTAACCCTAGAATCTAAATCAAAATCGAGAGGCTATAAAACCTTCAAATATTTACAGCCTATGCCATTGGACCTGACAACTTGAAGATTTTGATCTTGGAGCCCTCATCAAAGCCTCCAATCACTTCCAGACCCTTGATTGTAACCCATTGAGCAGTAAACTGCATTTTTCAGACCCATTTTTGACCCTAGTTGACCAATGGGTCAAAATTGACCAAAATACCCCTATGGGATTTCAAATGCCCATTTCAACTCAAATCAACTCCAAATTCTTTGAAACCACTTTCAACAAGTTTCAATTATCAAACCCAACTTGTTGAGCTTAAGTCCAAACCTTGGGTCAACCTGGTTGACCAAGTTAACCAAGTTTGACCCATTAACCCATACACCCCTTCTCTTTCAAAACTTTGAATCAAGTCCATTCCAAGTCCTTTTGAATGTAAGGGATGACCCCTTGGGTACCCAAGAGACCTCTCTTGGAGGCCCAAGCCTTGGGTTCACTTGGGTTAGCCATATAGCTTGACCCAAGTGACCAAAGAGAGGTCTCCCTTGAGCCATCTCTTAACCTTAATCAAATTGAATCCTAATCAAGATGTCATTGGGTTCCCATTGACCCAATGCACCTTCCTTGACCAGCCCAACCCTGGGGCTCACTTGGGTCAAGAGTTAGGCTAACCCAAAGTGCCCAAGATCACTTGGGATTGAGCCAATTCTTAACCTAAGCCCAATTGAACTTGATCAACACCTCCCATATGTGGCCCTAGGTCCAACACACCTCCTCCAGCCAGCCCATGCTTTGGGCTAACCTGGGCTAGGTTTTAGGCTAACCCAAAGTAGCCAAAAACACATGGGCCCGAGCCATCTTCCAACTCAGATCAAATTGGATCCAATTGCCACTTGCATTGTGTCCACCAGACCCAGACCCACTTCCCACCTCAAGTCCAAGGTCTGGCCTGACCTGGGTTGAGCCCAAATCGACCCGAACCGAGCAGATTTGGATCAACCCGAGCCATCTTTTAACCCAGACCAAATTGGTTCCAATTGCCACATGCATTGGGTGCACCAGACCCAGACCTATCTCCCATATCAAACCCAGGGTCTGACCTGACCTGGATCGAGCTCAATTCGACTCGAACCGAGCAGGTTTGGGTCCAACCCAGCCACCAACTCAATTCAGACATTCTCAGGCCAAATGACTCCACCCTCGACTCCATTATGTCCCCATCGGCCTCCCCCAGTCAACTCGACCCAAACCATGGCCGGCGGCGGTCGGAACCAATGGAAAACGAGTTTCGGTGGTCCCCCCCAGACAACCCCTGGATCAAAGCTGCTGCCTACCGATTTGATCCCCACGGCCTCCCTAGGACGTCGCCATCTTCCACTTGGCATCAATCCAAGCCCCCTCCAGCTCAATCTCGGACGTCCAAGCTCGCGAGAGGTGGCTGAATAGGCTCGAGTTCCCCAGACTGTGAGAAGAATCCTCAATCGCTTGAAATCATTTCCCAGAGCTCCTTCGACCTCCCAGGCTCTCCCTTCGGGCTCCCAGATTGATCCCTTCACCCGTTCGAGCAAGCGCCCGTGAAAGCTTCTAGCATCCCGCTCGAAGTCGTACCTCCGGCCATCCTTCGGTCCCGACGTCTAAAGGAGATCAGTTCACCATCGTCCCCTGAAGCTTCCTGATAGAGAAGCTCATTCGTTGAGACTTTCTCTACGGTAATCTCTTCATCCCGAGCTCCCTAGCTAGGTAGTCTGGTCAAGTGTGAAGGAAACCTTCACCCCAACGGATCTCCACCGTTGGATTGAAGGTTTCCACTATCCTGATCCTCCCTGTGAAATTTCATCGGAGTTCGCCAGCGGGATCGCCCGGATCACGCTGGAGAAACCTTACGGTCTCGGATACGTGGGAGAGGTTGAAGACACAATCTAAGCCATTGATTCCGATCAATGGCTCGGATTAGATCCGGCGGTATCAGAGCGCATTTAATCCCAGCCGTCCGACGGCTGTGGTTAATCAGACCGTTAACGGTTAGCGCCAATGATTGCCCAGCTAATCGGCGCGCGGCGAGTGTAAAGGGGCGCTGACTGTGTAATGGCCGAATTAATAATTCTAGAAATTCAAGAGAACTTCAAAAAATAATAACTCCCTCCACACTTTTCCAAATTAGGTGTTCTTAGGCTCATTGGAAAGGTATCAGGGAGATATACAAAAGCCCCATGGTTCTAGGCCCTGGTTAGGTCAGTGTTCGGTTTAATTTCAGTTTGAGCATTTTATCAATTTCTTTAATTACTCTTTAAATGCAAGTCCACCAGGCCTGGAATTTTGGGAGATTGAAATTGAACATGTATTTGACATGTTCAAATTTTATCTCCTTATTTTAAGATGTTTTAGGGCACTTTCCCCAAATTTTAAGTTTAAGGGCCATGGTTTGACCCTTATATTCAAAATGGGGTATAGACCTATCCAAGGGGATCTAGGGTGTGATTCTTTGTGTGATGATGATGTGTAGGATAAGGAGTGTAGAGCCACTAATTTTGCCCCAATCCAATTTTAGGATAGGTCCCTATAGTGATTCTAAGGTGACATAGAGCTCACCTTGGGTGGTTTAGTTAACCACCTTAGAGTACTCCATTTGAGCTCAAATTTGGTGGGTTTAATCCTTAGGGTCAAGTGATCCTATGGTCCAACTTCAAACAAATTTGGAGTTCATTTGGTTCCCCAAGTAGGAGCCTCAAAAATCCTTCTTAGAAATGGCCTATTAACCCTAATCAATTGATAATGAACTGTCTTTAACTCATAAAATCTATTAAAATGTTTATAATTGTCCCTAATTAATCTCATAATCAATGAAAATTGAAACCTTCTTAAATTGACTTCTAGATTTGTCTTAATTTAGTCCTTAGGTAAAATCAAAGGTTAACCAGCTTTATTAATTCAAAAAACATTAAAAATCCCAAAAGGGATTTAAACACTTGATGATCTGTCCTTAGGTCATTTATGACCTTTGGAACTGATCTCAAGGAGTTTGGGACTCATTCGGGTTCAAATCCTTAAGCAGCCCCTTAGTTGTAATAATTTGGTAATCCCTACGAATATGTAAAACTTCCAAAATTCACTACTAATTATAGAAAAAATTAAACTAATCAAACTCAATGGCTAATGACTTCTATTAGAATCTAGTGTTCTTTAAAAATATTAAACCTCCATAATTTGGTCAAAATCAAGGAGTCAACATTTTAGGTGACTTTAGGTCAAAATCGGGCCAAAACTTCTAAAAAATCATAACTATTGATAGAAAACTCCAAATTGAGTGTGCCACCTGTCTAACAACTCATAATTAGGTCTAGTATTTATTAAAAATCTAAAACCCTTAAGATTAACTCTAATTTTGAATGTCAAATTTTGTCCTTTTAGTTAGCATATCTGGATAATCCTTCAAAATCTATTAACTCCCTCAAATTCTAGAATTTTCTTAGTAGGATAATAAAATTCTTAACCAACCCATTAAAATCAGCAACCAACTCCTTTTTATATTAATCCACTCTTTTAATTCCAACCAATTCAAATCAACTTAATTAACCCTGATTGCTACTGGGTAACCCAGGCCTACGATGCTATTAGCTTAGCCCCAAGGAAGGTGAAATAAACTTCACGGCCTCGGTGTGAAACAAAGGTAGTAATCAATTAACTCTTAAAATATACTTGATCAAAATTCTTAATATATTAATATTTAAACATTAACCTAAATCCCCCTTTTAAGCCTTAACAAACTCAGACTTTTAGACAACTTTAACTATTCACCCACTTTAGGACCTACCCCAGCCACACGACCTTTTACACACACTTTAGATGATTTGCTTGGACAACCAACTCTAGATCTAGGTTAGGCTGGTGTTTACTTTACTGCTGTGTGTCAGATATTTCGTAGTTTTCACTGCATGTTGTGGATGAAATTGCTTTGCTGTGTCTGTTTACTTTTCTGCACTCTGTGGATGGTTGATGTGTTTGGCGACTAGGTTACCCTTAGGTTAGGAGCGATCTGGATGTTCACATAGTTTTCTGCAGGTGGCCACGCTCATGCAGGGCAATAAAAGGGGGCTAAATAATTAAAAAATATCAATTGTTATAAATTTGCACAGGTGCTTCAGCTGCTAAATCCCCCAAATAAAAAGACCGTGGCCAGTGTGTTTTTTTTGCACATATATAACTGCTTGGGAATATGTTTTCTTTGATTAATTAACTTCTTAGGATAACCTTGCAGGAGAGTCTAGATTTTTGATTTGATATAAATGTAATTTGTATAAGTGTTAAGTCTTGTGAAAGTTAATTTTGAGTTGGGATATATAGGTCCAAAGCTTGGATTCCAAAGAGGAAAGGATGCCCCTTTGGGAAACATTCCTTCTCCATTTGGAAATCCAAATTTGGATCATACCTTTTCTATTCCCAAAGAGGAAAGAGTGGCCTTCCCCTTTGAAGGGAAGTGCCCTCTTATCAATTTGGGTAGTTTACCACGAAGAATCCAAGGAGTTTGAAGAAAAGGAGTTCAAAGAAGAACAATATTGAAGACTTGAAGATTGAAAATATCCCACTCAAAACTACTTGCGTCATTATTAGGTTTAGAATCCGGGTTGTTGTTAGTGGTGCCCGGCCACTTTACTTTCTACAAAATTCTAGTTTGTAATAAGCAAGGCAACTTTGCCTATGGATATTTATTGATTAATTTATATTTGATGTTGAATTGATTGCCTATAGGATTACCTACTTTTCTTAGTTTTTTGGCGATTGTGTGCCGCTTTTGTTTTCGCCTGGATACGTGAGACTCGTGAGGGTGTGAAAGTTTTCTACTCAAAATCTTAAATGTCTAAAAATTTTAGTGAGTTTAAATAACAAAGAAAGATAACGAATCTAGGGAATTAGCCGGGGATCGACCCCGGGGTCGCATGCATATCTCTGCATTATTCTTTCCTTGCTTTAGACCCTTTCCCGCCAGTGGGTAGAGTCCGGATAGTCTGACCTATGAGGACGAGGTGTTGGACCTTGGGAAGTCCAGTCTTCTAAAAAATTATTTTATAAGCCTGTTTTTAAAATTTCAAGCATATTTGATTTGGAAGTTGTCGACCAGTATGCATTGCATTAGATACAAATTAAAAGAGTCAAAATTTTAATTGCATCAGCTTTAGCATTTTAGCACCCAACATAAGTCAAAGGGGCCAATTAGGAAAATTTCTAGATGTCGGCCCCAACTCTCCAAAACTTTAAGTACAACGTCCCTACCACTCTTTCATAAAAGACCGACTCATCTCTTTTAAATCAATTAGGTGGTTAGCTGGCTCCCCAATCCAGGTCGGGGTAAGTCCAGGCATTTCATTGCATTAGTTAGGTTCGGACGACTGTGGTCCAGTGTCCAAATTAGACTTAGGATCCGGGGTAGATTTCGGTTATAAGACCCCAAATTTCAGGAATATAATCCCAAATTTCTAATAAAATGCTCAACTTCAATTAAAGTTTCCTTTCAATCCTAAAACATAAAGCCCAACACTTAGATTAAGTTGGGACACTTCTGAATGGTTCTGGAATCTCAAGGTGTCCCGTACCTCTCTTCCCTTGATTCTGTTATTAAATGTTCAATCTTGATCCATTCCCTTTTGATTTTCCAAAAATCCTATTCATTTTTGATATTACTCTTAGAAAATCTAACAAAATTTTATTATTACTTTAATCGAGAGTTTTCATAGGGGACTCTGTCTCCCTGCGATGTAATTAACTACGAGGGCTTGCGCTCGTATGAGATTTGGAACCACACTCACCTGATTTCAAAATTAATCTTTTTAAAGTCTTCTTAGATTTCTTTGGGAAAAGTTAAAGAATAATTGTCGTTATTATATTAAAAGAATTATCATTGAAAGGTGTTATCTCCCTTTGGGGAGATACATCCTTCTTTGATAAGGCTTTGGATGTGAATTTGATGATCATACTTGTTGGATATCATAACTGGATATTTAGTTGAACTTTACCTTGTCCCCTCGGGGCCATGTGAAGTTCTCCTTAGAATCTGGTCATGATATTCAAGATGAGTTTCATAATCCTAAGTCTGAACTCCGTTATGAAATTTTATTTTCGTCCTTCGGGGCAATATACTTTTTCTACCGAGTTGATTTGACTCTAGAATTAGAATTCAATCTAAATTTTAATATTCCCAAAGAAAACTAATATTTTTTAAAACCCATTTTTAAAATTCCACCAACAAAAAAATGGCACGCCCGGTGGGACAAATCTCTCTCTCCATCTTTAATAAGAATGAAATTTTGTTTCATCGGTAGTCTTAACTACCTTTCTTCCGTTGGTCCCTCAACCTATTTCTTCCTTGGGGGAGTGTGGCCAACATCTAAAGACAATTTAAAACATTAAAAGAGAGGCTCTACCTCTCAAAATTTGTTACATGCTAACTTAATCGTCCTGATTTTGACCTTCTGTCCTGGGATTTCCTATGAGGCGACAGTGTCAAATCAGATCCCTAAACTTTCTTTTTAAAATTATGATTAACAGATGTCACATTCAATATACCAACCTTTAAGATTGAAAGGAGTTTGAAAAAACCTTTAATTTTAAGAAGTTTTGAAGTATTTTAGTCTTAACTCCTTTACTCCCCTTTAACTTTTAGGAATGCGGAGGGTTAGACTATTTGCTTTACTTGGGTTTTTTTTTTCTTACAATTCCATAAGCCTTCGGGCAAGGGGAAACTCTGTCCGTTGTGTTTTAGAATTTGTAGAAAAAAACCCCATCTTAAATCATTCAAAATTCAAATTCCCTTCAAAATATAGAAAGCAAGATAATAACAATTTTCTCCAAGTTCCAAACCTTCATATGTTACCCCATACGACCATCTTATGGGCTAACATATGTTCACCTTTTGAGAAAACCCTTCTTTTGGCATGTATTTAGTCTCTTTATATTCCTAACGTGTGTTGGGTGTTTTCTACCACTCAACATGTGTTGGAAGGTTGAGGCTATCCTACAAGCCTTAAGTTTCAAAATAACAAACTCTTTTCCACTTCTCTTGAAAGAAATCTAATTTCAATCCCCTCTTTAATTTTCAGAAAATTCAAATGGCTGGCCAATTAATTTTCTCTTTCGACCGAGAGTTATCCTCAACTGTTAATGACCAAGGGAGCACTATCATCTTTGGAATGGGATTCAATACCCTTGAGCTCTCTATGGATTGACACCAGATTGTTAGTTTGGATGCCATTAAGGAAGTTTCCTCAGTGGTTGAGTTGATTGTGGGATCTGCACCTACCTTGCCAGTAATTAGTGATGACCAGAAACAGTCTGAGCCAGTTGTTGAGCCTCCCACTGAAATCAAATCTATTTTTGAGGAAGGATCTAGTTCTGGACTCAACTTTTCTACTAAGAATAAAAAGAAGAACTATTTGAGGAGACTTAGAAAGAAAATCTCTAAGGCAAAGAGAATTGTGCCTTTTAAGACTTTAGCTCAAGTAGAGCCTGAGGCTGACGAGGAGCTACCTATTCCTGCTTCCTCTCCCCTTCTAAAAGGGAGCCGCTTTTACCCCTTAGCTTCTGCTCAAGGGGAGGAGAGGATAACTAGGATAGCCCGTTCCCCACCATGCCCAGTCGACTACTCGACTAAAAAGACTCCAAAGGAAAAGCATCTGCAGAAAACAAGGGCTTTGAGAAACATAATTCATACCTGTGCTGCACAATCTGGGCAAACAAAGGAGCAGTACATGAAACAGTTGAAGGGAGTGATCTCTCATCGCTTCCAGAAAGAAGTGTTAAAAGAAGAGGTGTCTGAGGCGAAGAATTTGACTCCACAACCTGTTAGGAGAAATAAGAAGTATGTTAGACAGCCCACCACTTCAGTACTAGTTGATGGATACCACTGGGCCCCACTCCCTCCTTCTTCCAAGACGAAGGGTATTGTGTTGAGTGGGTCCGAGAGAGGCCTCCATTCTGTTGGTAGACCCCCGGTACCCCCTTCCAAAGCTGTAAAGTTGGCCTTAGTAGTTGTCAAACCTGAGGGGAATGAAACTCTAAAACATCTGGATAGCAAGGGCAAGAGGCCCAAATCCCCTGAGAAGAAGTTTGTCCCAAAAAGGACTAAGTTGGAGAATTTAACACCGCCTCCAAGAACCCCAAAGTTCATTCTCCAACTCCAGCGAGTCACAGTTAAACCTCCTCCAGTCTTGATTGAGTCGATGGATGTTCAACCTAGTTCTCCAGTTGTTGCAGTAGATAGCCTTCTTACAGCCAGTCCAGTTCCTGATTCAGTTATGATTCCCGTTGATAATCCGGTTATTGGCAGCATAGATTTATGTGTCATTCCTAGGCTTCCTACATAGGAGTCTGAGGACCTTACCTTACCTGATGTAGGAGCTATTTCCCTGCAAGCTCCTGCTTCACCTCTTGAGGTATGTGTCCCTCTCCTTCCAGAGAATGCCACTTTTCCGACTACCGATCTTGGGACAGTCGAGAAGGAAGGAATTGACCTAGATCTTGAGATAGAAGAAGAGCCAGTTACAGAGTCTCAACCAGATCCTAACCCAAAACTTACAGAAATCATTGCTCTCCTGGATTCTGAAGAATTATTCGATATGGCTTAGTACAAAGGATACTTACCTCTTGATCCTAAGTCAATTGGGGATAGACCGGTCGAGGAGGTAGTTCAAGAAATAAGAAATATTTTGTTGAATAAAGAGGGGATGGCTTCTTTTGACCCAGACCTGGATGACCTCCTTGGAGAGGAAGATGATTATGTTGGTAGCGTTTCCATGGTCGAAACTAGAGGGTCCAACAAAGAGGCCAAACCTGGTAGGCGCCGGCTTGCTAGAGATGATGATCTACATGTTGCTGGGTGCGATTCAGATGAGTCTGTAAGGGCTAAGGGTGAGGAGCATATTAAGGATTTGGAGAATCAGTTGAAAACTATGATGTCACAAGTCAAAGAAATGCAAGAAAGATTTGACAAGTCAGAACAGGATTCACTTAAGATTCAACAAACGGCTCGAGAGATTGTAGAAAGGGTTAGAAAGACAAAATCTAGTCCCAAGCCTCCCGAGTCAACACCAGTGATCCCTCCTTGCCTACCAGAGGCATCTCTAGCAGCACCTACAGTTCCCCCTGTTTCTCCAACTCTGCCTCAGAAGGATATTAAGCAACTGATTGAGGACCAGGTAAGAGAGGCATTAGCCTTTTCGCAAGGAATCGCATCTATCCCAAAGGGTAGACCCTACCCCGAGGAATATGATTCAGTTCCCTACCCAAAAGGCTTTGTACCACCAACTTTTAAAATTTTCACTGGAATAGAAAATTCGAGAAAGCATCTGGCCCACTTTAGAGCAAGTTGTTGCAATGCGGGAGGGTCGGATGCTCTACTATTTTGCCAGTTTGTAAGTAGTCTATCCGGCATTGCTTTTGAGTGGTACGCCGATCTGCCCAATGGTTCAGTAAAAACCTTTAGCGATCTAGAAAACCTTTTCCTTAAAAGATTTTTTGGAGCGCAACAACGAACTACCGTGGGCGATCTTGTTGTTGAGAAACAAAAGCCGGGAGAGTCTCTGGTTGAGTACATCTTGAGGTGGCGAAACCTCTCGATGAAGTGTGAACCCCAGTTGCAAGAGCAACATGCGGTGGAGATCCTCCTTAAGAATATCCACGGCCCTGTTGCTTTTCTCCTGAAGGGTTTCACCATTAAAACTTTTGAAAAACTTCTTAATAAGGCTAGCAATTTGCAGGAAGAGGCTCATAAGATGCCATTCCTATGAGAGCAGTCTGAAGACAAGAAATGTCCTAGATTGGTTAAGACTTTTGAGAAAAAGGCAATAGTGTCGGCAGTCGACAAGGGAAAAAGGCCAATGGCTAGTCAGCCCAGCGTTCCTCTACCACCGCCACCATAGCCAGCTCAGAGACAGCCCTTTTAGGTCACTCCTCAGTACACCAGAGACCCTAACTTTGTCCCTTTTAGAGAGAGATTGGCAAAACCATATCAATTTAAGAGGGAATCAGTTAAGAGGATTTTCAAGAGTTTGTTAAAGAAACCAGATTTTCAGCTGCCAGAGGCCAGGAAGCCTGAAGATGAAAGTAAGAAAGATGATCCCAAGTATTTTCCATACCACCGGATGCTTAGTCACCTTCTTGAAGACTGTGTTGTGTTCAAAGATTGGCTTGAGAGGAACTACACCCAAGATAACATCATAATTCCTAAGGAATACTTGGTCGATCCAGAGAAAACTTCCATTAAAACCATTTCAGGTAACCCTCTTTGCTCTCCTTGTTTTGTTGAAGATGGTTGGGACATTACTTTGTCCCGGGCACTTAAAAAGTCGATTAACAAGTCTTTTCGTCTTTCTCAATAGCTGACTACGATAGCCCAGGCCCCGACAATGGAAGGTTGACCTGGACGCTTCGCAGGAGGATGTTGAGCCACTTTCCTCTCCAGTAGTCACAGGATTACTGTCAAATGTTTAAAAGAAAAGGAAGTTGATTTTGTAGAGAGGAAGTGTGTAGATGAGAGATGTATTAGGATGGCGGATGGGGGTGTTAAAACCCTCTCCCCTCTTTTGTTATCTGAGTTTTACTTTGCCCCATCAAAGGCGAAGGGTCAGAAGATGAATAAAAAACATCCTTCTGCTTCTGTCTTGATGATTAACCATGGAAATGAAATGCAAGTTGATGACTCTCTTGTTTTAAATCAAAGTTCTGGTGAAGAAAGCCTTAATATCAAAGAAATTGACCTTCCCGAATCAGCTATTCAAGAAGAGGTCGAATGTGAAGCTTTATCAGAAAGTGATTTCCCTCAAATCAATTTTCAAGGAAGTCCTATCTTGATAGAACTTTTAGATTCTGACTCACTTTCGGGAAATGATGATCCAACGCCTATGGTGTGTGTAGACACTGCTCTAGTTTGCCCTCCCGAAGATATCGAGCAGGTGCAACTCCGCGGCGGTAAAGTCTTACCCCCTAGGCTTCCCCCTCAGGAGAAAGGCAAGTAAATTCCCTTTGAAGATTTAAATCCAAATTCCCCTCATCAATCAGAATTTCCTTTAATTCCTCCGGGTTTTGAGTCAGTCGTTCCTAAGGTTGATTACAACATTTTGGCCCACCTTAGGAAGTTGCCAGCAAAATTAAGTATTTATGACGCCCTCCTTCTCTCCAAAGAAATGAGGGTGTCTTTAATTAAAGCGCTTCTCGACCCCGAGATTTGCTTAACCCAGTTGGCTGCAACTTCAAAGGGTGAGGCATTCTACTTCAAAGAGGTTCCTGGAGTTACCTTTTCAGATGAAGATCTACTCTTGAGAACTGCTGACCATAATCGTCCCCTTTACATTACTATAGATGTGGGAAATTTTAAGTTATCAAGAGTCCTCGTTGATCCGGGTGCATCGGTCAACTTAATGAACATAAAAACCCTCGCATACCTCAGAGTTGATACTAGCAAGCTCTCAACCGATAGGTTGGTACTTCGTGGGTTCAATGAAAAGGGCGAGAGGGCTTTAGGTTCAATCACTTTGCTCTTAGAAATAAGAGGCTTGAAAACGGAAGCTAAGTTTCATATAATTGATTCGTCGACGTCCTTTAATGCCTTTTTAGGTAGACCTTGGATTCATGAATATAGAATGGTTCCATCTACCCTTCACCAATGCGTCAAGTACCAACGAGATGGCATTGAACATGTGATTAAGGGTGATCTGCAACCATTTTCGATTAAAGAAATCGGGATCTACGAAGATGCTACATATTTTGTTCCAAAAGGGTCCTCGTCCCACTCTAAGTTAGAGATCAAAATTGAGGAGAAATTGGTTGGACAAAAGTCCAATCAAGAGAAAGAAAAAGAAATATTTGTTGATCAAGAAATGATACAATTAAGTAGTGAAGACGACTCTGACATCGTTGTCCTTAGGCCTCCAAACACATTACCTCAAAGAGGTGGGAGGATGGCCTTAAGGGCACGAGGTCGAGGCCGTGTTTCATCAGGGAGGAGAACAACACCTGTTTATATTGATTTGGAATCAGATTCCGACGTTGAGTCCAAGGACCATGGTGTTGCCTTCTCCCTCGATTACGAAAATGTAAACGCTTCTCCAAAATTTGATCTCACCTTAGATAAGGACAGTGACATTGAGGAAGATATTGTAAAGGTGAAAAGGGACGAGCCTGAATTAACAATGTATGAAAAGCTCAGTAGAAGGATTAAGGCCCTTTCTATGACCCCACTGTCAGCTGGCAGGATTGCCGGGTTAGAAGTTAAAGTGGCCCCCAACTTGAACGGTGAAGTAAAGAAAGTCCACAAATTCTTTCCTGGCTCCTCCTCCGCAAGGGATGAAAGTGATGTAACCCTTGAGGAGGCAAATTTTAATGAATTAATGGAATTACCTTTCGACTACTTCCCTGTTTGTGTG
This sequence comes from Dendrobium nobile, assembly GCA_022539455.1. NCBI lineage: Eukaryota > Viridiplantae > Streptophyta > Magnoliopsida > Asparagales > Orchidaceae > Dendrobium > Dendrobium nobile. Next base: position 15,423,512 of record CM039725.1, read on the forward strand.
AAAAATACTTTCTCTAAAGGTCCTGTACCATACCGATGGACTAAGGGTCAGGCCAGATACCACGAAAATATTTGGCAAGCAAAAATTAAGAATAATCCTACAAGTGGTATCGGCTTTGGAACTGTTAGTTCATTCGATGACGATGAGTATTGCCTAATGATAACTTACCATCTTGAATCACCAAATGTCCCTACAGATCCTTTCTGTGCTCTTGATGGGCTCTGTTTGGAGACTTTAGATGATCCCGATGACCTTCAAGTTCGGGATGCACCCCCTGAATTAGAAGAAGAAATTAAATTGACAGTCGATGAGTTAAAAGAAATTAACCTGGGAACCGATGATGACCCCCGTCCAATCTTTATAAGTGCTCTACTGAGCGAGGGTGAAACCAAAGATTTGATTCAACTGTTGTCTGAGTTTAGGGATTGCTTTGCCTGGACATACGACGAACTGCCAGGTTTACCTGCTGAGGTAGCGGTTCATAAACTTGGAGTTCGGCACGATGCCATTCCTGTCAAACAAGCTCCTCGACGCATGCGCTTGGAAATCGAGCAACAAGTTGTTTCTAAAGTTACGAAATTGGCCGAAGCTGGGTTTATTCGAGAGGAACAATACCCCTCTTGGTTGGCCAGCGTCGTGCCGGTCTGAAAGAAAAACGGTCAAATTCGGATTTGCGTCGATTATAGGGATCTGAATAAGGCATGTCCTAAGGATGAGTTCCCTCTACCAATACCAGAACTCATGGTGGACATTGCCTCCTCACATGCCATTTTCTCATTCATGGATGGCTCGTCGGGTTATAATAAAATCAAGATGGCCCCAGAAGATGAGAGAAATACTGCGTTCAGAACCCCTATTGAAATATTTTGTTATAAGGTGATGCCATTTGGCTTAAAGAATGCCGGGGCGACCTACCAGCGGGCCATGACCCGTATCTTTGACGACTTAATTCATAATCAAGTTGAGTGCTATATTGACGATTTAGTTGTCAAGAGCAAGGTCAAAGAGGCTCACCTGTATGACTTAAGAGTTGTATTTGAGCGATTGCGCCGCTACGATTTAAAAATGAACCCCTTGAAGTGTTCCTTTGGCGTCACCTCAAGGAAATTCTTAGGATTCGTAGTGAGGCATCGCGGAATTGAGATTGACCCTGCTAAAATTAAGGCCATCTTAGATATGCCATCTCCTAAGAGCCTTATCCAATTAAGGTCTCTACAAGGTAGATTGGCGTATATAAGGAGGTTTATTTCTAATCTTTCCAGGAGATGCCAACCCTTTTTTGTCCTTGTGAGAAAAGACACTAAATTCGTATGGGACGAGAAGTGCCAAAATGCTTTCGATAACATTAAACAATACCTTTCTAACCCACCAGTTTTGGCAGCCCCAATTCCGGGAAAGCCGTTAATTCTCTACACTGCAACCTTAGATGAGTCTTTAGGTGCCCTGTTGGCTCAAGTCAACGATGAAGGGAAGGAGAATGCTCTCTATTACCTTAGTCGAAGACTTCTTCCTACTGAAATTCGATACCCATCAATTGAGAAGCATTGTCTTGCTTTAGTTTTTGCAGCCCAAAAATTGATGCACTACATGCTCTTCCACTCAGTCAGTTTGATTTCAAGAGTTAATCCTTTGCAATATCTTATGTCCCGACCTACATTGTCAGGACGTTTAGCCCGTTGGTCTATGATATTACTGCAATTTGAGATTACTTTCACTCCCCTTCATGCTGTGAAAGGACAAGCCGTTACCGACTTTCTAGCAGCACACCCATTGCCGGCAGACTCTCCTCTGAACGATGATTTACCCGACGAACAAATCATGAGTTTGAGGGAATCTGACGAGGCCGTCTGGGAATTGTATTTTGATGGAGTGGCATCCTCTCGTAGGAATGCGACCCAACAATCTATAGTTCCTGGAAAGGCTGGAGTCGGTTTAATTTTTATAACGCTAGAAAAAGGAATGATACATTTTTCCTATCATTTATCGGAGCCCTGCACAAATAATGAAGCTGAATACGAAGCTCTGATAACCAGTTTGGAACTTGCGATTCTAATGGAAATTAAAGAGATTAAAATCTTTGGAGATTCCCAATTGGTGATTAACCAAGTGGCCGGAACCTATAAAGTCTTGAATCCTAATCTCCTAAGATACCACCAGTACACACTTCACTTGTTGGAACAAATTCCTACCGCCACTTTGTATAGGGTTCCCCGTGGAAGTAACTCCGCAGCGGATGCCTTAGCAAAACTTGCAAAGGAATTTGCATGTTCTGAGGAGGATTCCATCCCTATAGAGATTCAGGGTCGTAAAGCCCTCTCTCTTATAGATTTGGAACACATTAGTAAGACTCCCCTTTAGATCCTTTCTGCCTCTTCGACAACCGAAGAAGAAGGCGATTGGAGATGACCCTTAATCGACTACCTTAAAGAAGGGAAGCTTCCCCAGGATAAATCACTCTCCAACCAGATTAAGAAACGTGCCCTATCTTATGCACTAGTCAACGATTTGTTATACCGTCGGTCCTTCGATCAGATGTGGCTGCGCTGTTTAGACCAGCGAGAAGCCCTGAAGATTGTTAATGAGGTTCATTCAGGACTATGCGGTGCACATCAATCGGGTCCAAAAATGAAATTGAAAATTAAAAGACTTGGATACTACTGGCCTACAATGATTGACGATTGTATGAATACTGCAAAGCACTGTCATCAATGTCAGGTCCATGGTGTGGTTTTACATCAGCCGTCTAATGTGTTACACCCTACGATAGCCTCATGGCCCTTCGAGAGTTAGGGCACAGATATCATTGGGCCGATTGACCCTCCCTCCGCGAGAGGTCATCGTTTCATATTAGCAGCGACTGATTACTTTTCAAAGTGGGCGGAAGCAATTCCCCTACGCAACGTAACATCACACCATGTCTTAAAATTCTTACGTGACCATATCGTATATCGATTCGGCGTACCCCACAGAATCATATCCGATAATGGGTCCGCATTCAAGTCTACAAAAATCAACAGTTTTGTGAGACGCCATAATATTGATTGGAGATACTCGACGATCTATTACCCTCGGGCAAATGGATTAGCCGAGGCCTTCAACAAAACCTTGGTGCAAAATGTTAAAAAGACCCTTGAAGATAAAAAATGATAATGGGATGAGCAGTTGGTGGAAGCTCTGTGGGCTTATCGTACCACTTATAGAACCCCGACCCAATCCATCCCGTTTGCACTAGTGTATGGATCTGAGGCTGTTCTACCTTTGGAAATACAAATCCCTTCACTCAGGATTGCAGTTCAGAATCAGATTACAAATGAACAAAATGCAAAACTACGGTTGGAAGAACTCGAAGGCCTTGAAGAGCGACGTCTCCAAGCTCAACAAAGTTTAGATTTGTATAAATCCCGTATGGTTCAAGCCCATGATAAGCTAGTGCGACCTAGGACCTTCCAAGAAGGAGACTTGGTGTTGGTCCTTCGGAGGCCTATCTTAGCCCATCGAAAGTTGGGAGGCAAATTTGAACCCACTTGGGAAGGACCCTTCGTCATAGAGACTGTCTACGAAGGAGGCTCATATAAGTTAGTAGATTGTAAAGGAAATCACCCAATGCTACCTGTTAATGGGCGTTTCCTTAAGAAACAATATGCTTGATGTAGCTCATTTTGGCAAATAATGAAATTTTCCTTCTTGATTCGCAACCCGGTTCTTTCCTTTTTAAATTCTTTTACTTTTTAACGCTCTTCGCCTTCTCCTTAGGGTCGGACCGCCCCCTCCCTTAGGATCGCACCTGCTAGTGGTGGAGTACGCCCTCCGTGGCACCACCCTGGCATTTGACTTGGGGATTAGTGGTGGAGTACGCCCTTCGTGGCACCATCCTGATTCACACTCGCTAGTGGTGGAGTACGCCCTTTGTGGCACCATCCTAGTTTGCCAGTGTCGGTCCTCTTTGTGGAGCAAGTTTCCTCCCCACATGACCACTCGCTAGTGGTGGAGTACGCCCTTCATGACACCATCCTAGTTTGCCAATTTTGGTCCGCTGTGTGGAGCAAGTTTCCTCCCCACATGACCATCCCAGTTGATTTGCCTATTAGGAGTAAGTCTTCTATCAGCATCCTATAGGCCTAAGGTTGGGTGATGCCCTTCCTTAGACCCAAGGCTAGGTATTCCCTACCTTGGTTTTCCAGTTAATCCGTCTACTAGGAGTAAGTCTTCTATCAGCATCCTGTAGACCTAAGGTTGGGTGATGCCCTTCCTTAGACCCAAAGTTAGGTATTCCCTACTTTGGTTTTCCAGTTTATTTGCCTATTAGGAGTAAGTCTTTTATCAGCATCCTATAGGCCTAAGGTTGGGTGATGCCCTTCCTTAAACCCAAGGCTAGGTATTTCCTACCTTGGTTTTCCAGTTAATCCGTCTGCTAGGAGTAAGTCTTCTATCAGCATCCTGTAGACCTAAGGTTGGGTGATGCCCTTCCTTAGACCCAAAGTTAGGTATTCCCTATTTTGGTTTTCCAGTTGATTTGCCTATTAGGAGTAAGTCTTCTATCAGCATCCTATAGGACTAAGGTTAGGTGATGCCCTTCCTTAGACCCAAGGCTAGGTATTCCCTACCTTGGTTTTCCAGTTAATCCGACTACTAGAAGTAAGTCTTCTATCAGCATCCTGTAGACCTAAGGTTGGGTGATGCCCTTCCTTAGACCCAAAGTTAGGTATTCTCTACTTTGGTTTCCGGTTTATTTGCCTATTAAGAGTAAGTCTTCTATCAGCATCCTATAGGCCTAAGGTTGGATGATGCCCTTCCTTAGACCCAAGGCTAGGTTTTCCCTACCTTGGTTTTCCAATTAATCCATCTACTAGAAGTAAGTCTTCTATCAGCATCCTGTAGACCTAAGGTTGGGTGATGCCCTTCCTTAGACCCAAAGTTAGGTATTCCCTACTTTGGTTTCCAGTTAATTTGCCTATTAGGAGTAAGTCTTCTACAGCATCCTATAGGCCTAAGGTTGGGTGATGCCCTTCCTTAGACCCAAGGCTAGGTATTCCCTACCTTGGTTTCTCCAGTTCTCTTGTCTAATAGGTGTAAGTCTTCTATCAGCATCCTATAGGCCTAAGGTTGGGTGATGCCCTCCCTTACACTCTTAAGATTCTACTTCTATTCGGTCAACGCCAATGTGTGCAGCAGAAGTTCCTTCTACCACACACATTGGGGGTCCATTTGTTGACCTCATTTTTGTATGAGGTCACTAAGACCCTTCCAAACTCTAGATCAATTCTAGATCCTAGGATCCACTCTAGACTTTAAGATTCTTTCCTAGAGCCAGACCATAGGGCCTACTCTAGAGCTTAAGATTCTTTTCTAGATCCAAGACCTTAGGGCCTACTCTAGAGCTTAGGATTCTTCTATATCCCAAATTCTAGAGCCCCTCTAGATCCTAGATCTTAGAATTCCTCTAGATCCCAGGATCAACTCCAACCTCACATCAATCCCTGCCTTTGATCAACTCCAACTTCAAATTAACCCCTATCTTTGATCAATTCAAATCTCAAACTTCATTCAATTCAAATCCAAATGAATTCAAGATTCAAACACATCCAAACTTTGACCCAATCAACATGAGAATCCAAACTTCAATCTAGACTTTGATCCTACCTTTAATCTAGCTTTGACCTTATCCATTCATTAACAATCACAACATGATTGTAAATGATTTGGATACTTCAATATTAATCATTCAAACTTGAAATCCATTCCAAATCCAGACTCAAATCCAAAGTCTTAAGGCCCCGTCCTAAAGACCTTTTTCAAGGATTTTTCAACATTTCAAAACCTAGTCAAATGACCTCTAATTCAAAGTCTATCATTTAAAAAGTGATAAGACATGTCTCTGGAGGTTACCCTTCAATTTTGAGCTCATTCTGAGATCTCTAACCCTAGAATCTAAATCAAAATCCAGAGACTGTAAAACCTTCAAATATTTACAGCCTATTCCATTGGACCTAACACCTTGAAGATTTTGATCTTGGAGCCCTCATCAAAGCCTCCAATCACTTCCAGACCTTTGATTGTAACCCATTGAGTAGTAAACTGCATTTTTCAGACCTATTTTTGACCCTAGTTGACCAATGGGTCAAAATTGACCAAAATACCCCTATGGGATTTCAAATGCGCATTTCAACTCAAATCAACTCCAAATTATTTGAAACCACTTTCAACAAGTTTCAAATATCAAACCCAACTTGTTGAGCTTAAGTCCAAACCTTGGGTTAACCTGGTTGACCAAGTCAACCAAGTTTGACCCATTAACCCATACACCCCTTCTCTTTCAAAACTTTGAATCAAGTCCATTCCAAGTCCTTTTGAATGTAAGGGATGACCCCTTGGGTACCCAAGAGACCTCTCTTGGAGGCCCAAGCCTTGGGTTCACTTGGGTTAGCCATATAGCTTGACCCAAGTGACCAAAGAGAGGTCTCCCTTGAGCCATCTCTTAACCTTAATCAAATTGAATCCTAATCAAGGTGTCATTGGGTTCCCATTGACCCAATGCACCTTCCTTGACCAACCCAACCCTTGGGCTCACTTGGGTCAAGAGTTAGGCTAACCCAAAGTGCCCAAGATCACTTGGGATTGAGCCAATTCTTAACCTAAGCCCAATTGAACTTGATCAACACCTCCCATACGTGGCCTTAGGTCCAACACACCTCCTCCAGCCAGCCCATCCTCTGGGCTAACCTTGGTTAGGTTTTAGGCTAACCTAAAGTAGCCAAAAACACATGGGCTCGAGCCATCTTCCAACTCAGATCAAATTGGATCCAATTGCCACTTGCATTTGGTCCACCAGACCCAGACCCACTTCCCACCTCAAGTCCAAGGTCTGGCCTGACCTGGGTTGAGCCCAAATCGACCCGAACCGAGCATATTTGGATCAACCCGAGCCATATTTTAACCCAGACCAAATTGGTTCCAATTGCCACTTGCATTGGGTACACCAGACCCAGACCTATCTCCCATATCAAACCCAGGTCTGACCTGACCTGGATCGAGCTCAATTCGACTCGAACCAAGCAGGTTTGGGTCCAACTCAGCCACCAACTCAATTCAGACATTCTCAGGCCAAATTGACTCCACCCTCGACTCTAGCATATCCCCATCGGCCTCCCCCAGTCAACCCTACCCAAAGCATGGCCGGCGGCGGTCGGAACCAATGGAAAACGAGTTTCGGTGGTCCCCCCCAGACAACCCCTGGATCAAAGCTACTGCCTACCGGTTTGATCCCCACGACCACCCTAGGACGTCGCCATCTTCCACCTGGCATCAATCCGAGCCCCCTCCAGCTCAATCTTGGTCGTCCAAGCCCGCGAGAGGTGGCCTAATAGGCTCGAGTTCCTCAGACTGCGAGAAGAATCCTCAATCACTTTAAATCATTTCCTAGAGCTCCTTTAACCTCTCAGGCTCTCCCTTTGAGCTCCCAGATCGATCCCTTCACCCGTTTGAGCGAGCGCCCGTGAAAGCTTCCGGTATCTCGCTCGAAGTCGTACCTCCGGCCGTCCTCCAGTCCCGACGTCTGAAGGAGATCAGTTCACATTCATCCCCTGAAGCTTCCTGATAGAGAAGCTCATTCATTGAGACTTTCTCTGCGGTAATCTCTTCATCCCAAGCTCCCTAGCTAGGTAGTCCGGTCAAGTGTGAAGGAAACCTTCACCCCAACGGATCTCCACCGTTGGATTGAAGGTTTCCACTGTCCTGATCCTCCCTGTGAAATTTCATCAGATTTCACCGGCGGGATCGCCTGGATCACGCCGGAGAAACCTTATGGTCTCGGATACGTGCGGGAGGTTGAAGACGCAATCTCAGCCGTTGATTCCGATCAACGGCTCAGATTAGATCCCGCGGTATCGGAGCGCGTTTAATCCCAGCCGTCCGATCCGCCATCCGACGGCTATGGTTAATCAGACCGTTAACGGTTAGTGCCAATGATTGCCCAGCTAATTGGCACGCGGCGAGTGTAAAGGGGCGCTGACTGTGTAATGGCCGAATTAATAATTCCAGAAATTCAAGGGAACTTCAAAAAATCATAACTCCCTCCACACTTGTCCAAATTAGGTGTTCTTAGGCTCATTGGAAAGTTTTCAGGGCGATCTACAAAAGCCCCATGGTTCCATTCTCTGGTTAGGTTAGTGATAGGTTTAATTTCAGTTTGAGCATTTTAACAATTTCTTTAATTACTCTTTAAATACAAGTCTAGCAGGCCTGGAATTTTGGGAGATTGAAATTGAACATATCTTTGACATGTCCAAATTTTATATCCTTATTTTAAGTTGTTCAAGGTCACTTTCCCCAAATTTTAAGTTTAAGGGTCATGGTTTGACCCTTATATTCAAAATGGGGTATAGACCTATCCAATGGGATCTAGGGTGTGATTCTTTGTGTGATGATGATGTGTACGATAAGGAGTGTAGAGCCACTGATTTTGCCCCAATCCAATTTTAGGATAGGTCCCTATAGTGATTTGAAGGTGACTTAGAGCTCACCTTGGGTGATTTAGTTAACCACTTTAGAGTACTCCATTTGAGCTCAAATTTGGTGGGTTTAATCCTTAGGGTCAAGTGATCCTATGGTTCAAATTCCATCAAATTTGGAGTTCATTTGGTTCCCCAAGTAGGAGCCTCAAAAATCCTTCTTAGAAATGGCATATTAACCCTAATCAATTGATAATGAACTATCTTTAACTCATAAAATCTATTAAAATGTTTATAATTGTCCCTAATTAATCTCATAATCAATGAGAATTGAAACCCTCTTAAATTGACTTCTAGATTTGTCTTAATTTAGTCCTTAGGTAAAATCAAAGGTTAACCAGCTTTATTAATTCAAAAAACATTAAAAATCCCAAAAGGGATTTAAACACTTGATGATCCGTCCTTAGGTCATTTATGACTTTTGGAACTGATCTCAAGGAGTTTGAGACTCATTCGGGTTCAAATCCTTAAGCAGCCCCTTAGTGTTCCAAAATTCACTACTAATTATAGAAAAATTTAAACTAATCAAACTTAATGGCTAATGACTTCAATTAGAATCTACTGTTCTTTAAAAATATTAAACCTCCATAATTTGGTCAAAATCAAGGAGTCAACATTTTAGGTGACTTTAGGTCAAAATCGGGCCAAAACTTCTAAAAAATCATAACTTTTGATAGAAAACTCCAAATTGAGTGTGCCACCTGTCTAAGAACTCATAATTAGGTCTAGTATTTATTAAAAATCTGAAACCCTTAAGATTAACTCTAATTCTGAAAGTCAAATTTTGGCCTTTTAGTTAGCATATCCGGATAATCCTTCAAAATCTATTAACTCCTTCAAATTCTAGAATTTTCTTAATAGGATAATAAAATTCTCAACCAACCCATTAAAATTAGTAACCAACTCCTTTTTATATTAATCCACTCTTTTAATTCCAACCAATTTAAATCAACTTAATTAACCCTGATTGCTACTAGGTAACCCAGGCCAACGAGGCTATTAGCTTAGCCCCAAGGAAGGTGAAATAAACTCATGACCTCGGTGTGAAACAAAGGTAGTAATCAATTAACTCTTAAAATATACTTGATCAAAATTCTTAATATATTAATATTTAAACATTAACATAAATCCCCCTTTTAAGCCTTAACAAACCCAGACTTTTAGACAACTTTAACTATTCACCCACTTTAGGACCTACCCCAACCACACGACCTTTTACACACACTTTAGATGATTTGCTAGGACAACCAACTCTAGATCTAGGTTAAACCGGTGTTTACTTTACTACTGTGTGCCAGATTTTTGTAGTTTTCTCTGCATGTTGTGGATGAAATTGCTTTGCTATGTCTGTTTACTTTTCTGCACTCTGTGGATGGTTGATGTGTTTGACGACTAGGTTACCCTTAGGTTAGGAGCGATCTGGATGTTCACATAGTTTTCTGCAGGTGGCCACGCTCATGCAGGGCAATAAAAGGGGGACTAAATCAATAAAAAAATATCAATTATTATAAATGCTTGCATAGGTGCTTCAGCTGCTAAAGCCCCAAATAAAAAGAGCATGGCCAGTGTGTTTTATTTTCTTTTCTGCACGTATATAACTGCTTGGGAATATGTTTTCTTTGATTAATTAACTGCTTAGGATAACCTTGCAGGAGAGTCTAGATTTTTTATTTGATATAAATGTAATTTGTATAAGTGTTAAGTGTTGTGAAAGTTAATTTTGAGTTGGGATATATAGGTCCAAAGCTTGGATTCCAAAGAGGAAAGGATGCCCCTTTGGGAAACATTCCTTCTCCATTTATAAATCCAAATTTGGATCATACCTTTTCTATTCCCAAAGAGGAAAGAGTGGCCTTCCCCTTTGAAGGGAAGTGCCCTCTTATCCATTTGGGTAGTTTACCACGAAGAATCCAAGGAGTGAAGAAAAGGAGTTCAAAGAAGAACAAGATTGAAGACTTGAAGATTGAGAATATCCCACTCAAAACTACTTTCTACAAAATTCTGGTTTGTAATAAGCAAGGCAACTTTGCCTATTGACATTTATTGATTAATTTATATTTGATGTTGAATTGATTGCCTATAGGATTACCTGCTTTTTTTTAGTTTTTTGGCGATTGTGTGCCACTTTTGTTTTCGCCTGGATACGTGAGACTCGTGAGGGTGTGAAAGTTTTCTACTCAAAATCTTAAATGTCTAAAAATTTTAGTGAGTCTAAATAACATAGAAAGATAACAAATCTAGGGAATTAGCCGGGGATCGACCCCGGGGTCGCATGCATATCTCTGCATTATTCTTTCCTTGCTTTAGACCCTTCCCCGCCTGCGGGTAGAGTCCGGATAGCCTGACCTATGAGGACGAGGTGCCGGACCTGGGGAAGTCCAGTCTTCTAAAAAATTATTTTATAAGCCTGTTTTTAAAATTTCAAGCATATTTGATTTGGAAGTTGTCGACCAGTATGCATTGCATTAGATACAAATTAAAAGAGTCAAAATTTCAATTGCATCAGGTTTAGCATTTTAACACCCAACATAAGTCGAAGGGGCCAATTAGGAAAATTTCTAGATGTCGGCCCCAACTCTCCAAAACTTTAAGTACAACGTCCCTATCACTCTTTCATAATAGACCAGACTCATCTCTTTTAAATTGATTAGGTGGTTAGCTGGCTCCCCAATCCAGGCCGGGGTAAGTCCAGGCATTGCATTGCATTAGTTAGGTTCGGACGACTGTGGTCCAGTGTCCAAATTAAACTTAGGATCTGGGGCAGATTTCGGTTATAAGACCCCAAATTTCGGGAATATATTTCCAAATTTCTAATAAGATGCTCAACTTCAATTAAAGTTTCCTTTCAATCCTAAAATATAAAGCCCAACACTTAGATTAAGTTGGGACACTTCCGGATGGTTCTGGAATCTCAAGGTGTCCCCTACCTCTCTTCCCTCGATTCTGTTAATAAATGTTCAATCTTGATCCATTCCCTTTTGATTTTCCAAAAATCCTATTCGTTTTTGATATCACTCTTAGAAAATCTAACAAAATTTCATTTTTACTTTAATCGAGAGTTTTCGTAGGGGACTCTGTCTCCCTGCGATGTAATTAACTATGAGGGCTTGCACTCGTAAGAGATTTGGAACCACACACACCTGATTTCAAAATTAATCTTTTTAAAGTCTTCCTAGATTTCTTTGAGAAAAGTTAAAGAATAATTGTCGTTATTATATTAGAAGAATTATCATTGAAAGGTGTTATCTCCCTTTGGGGAGATACATCCTTCTTTGATAAGGCTTTGGATGTGAATTCGACGATCATACTTCTTGGATATCATAACTGGATATTTAGTTGAACTTTACCTTGTCTCCTCGGGGCCATGTGAAGTTCTCCTTAGAATCTGGTCATGATATTCAAGATGAGTTTCATAATCCTAAATCTGAACACCGTTATGAAATTTTATTTTCGTCCTTCGGGGCGATATACTTTTTTTACCGAGTTGATTCTACTCTAGAATTAGAATTCAATCTAAATTTTAAAATTCCCAAAGAAAACTAATATTTTTCAAAAACTATTTTTAAAATTCCACCAACACCCTTTTACCTCCGGATAATGAAATCCACACTCGTAATGAAACCAGAGGAATCATCGTCAAAGAAACAATCAAGAATGGAGCCACCGTACCGTGCATGAAATGGATCTTGAGAACATTCACTCAAAAAGAAAAAAAAAACTCTAGAACTATCATCCCGAGGAATTTGAGCTTGCAAATCAACCACGATTTTGATAGGAAACACTCGTAGGACTTAAGTGAACCCCTACCAAGGATGTCAATTCAGCGACTTTCCACCATACAGTCTCACAGAAAATAGAAATAACAACAAAAATCACATAGTAGTGGAGAAAAAAATGGCAAGATACAAGCGATCCTCTATTTGAGAGGAAGATCAATCTCCCAAAAACTCTCTAGATGGTGCTACAACCAAGGAACACCAAAAGCACTCAGAAATTAACCACCAAAAAGATGTCCTAATCATAATACAAACCTCAACTTAAAGAAAACATAAGAATAATGCAAAAGGACTAAACGACCCTCACACTAACTTCCTTAGATAGTGGACCCCACCCCAAGGGGGGGTGGGATTTGTACCGTGCAGACCAACAGGCTTGCACTTGCTGTATTGCCTTAGCCGACTCAAGGGTTGGGTCGACTGGAGTGGTCCCTCTTGGATCGGGCTCTGGCTATTGAATTTCCATCTGATCAGCCCAATCAGGAACGGCTGGTTCATCATCCTCACGAACACAAAAGTGCAATTTATGATTGAGAATAGCGGTAGCGGCATGGAGGCTCGTCAAATGGACCTAAAGGAAGGGATGAACACAAGCAAGACATAAGCAAGAAGAGCATGAGTAAAATGAGTGTTTTGGGCATGACGTATTGGAGCAATAAGAGTGTTCTTTAACTATAGTAATAAATGTTATCTACACCTCTTTTTGATGACAGTTTACAAATCACAACAAACAATTGTTGCAAAAACACCTAAATTTTGATGTTGCATATCAATGCTACCCAAATTAGACATGAGCATTCATGCAAGCCAGAGATGTCATTGCTTCCATTACTATTCCACACTCTTGTTAACAAATGTAAGAACAATCTTAGAGGCCCTTGGTGAGAACTATCTTCATCCTGATTATTTAGGAACTAAATTTATACTAAAATCTCTCTCAACTACTTGATTGTATAAGGTTTTGTTAGTTATATTTCCAAAGCTAATCAGATTGTTCTTTTAAATTTGAATATATATATATATATATATGATTATTAAAAATAAGTTATTTCACATATATATTCAAATGATAACTATATTTCAAAATATTTAAATTTCTAATTTTATTCTTTCATGAATAAATCAAATGCATAAACAATCTAAATCAAAGATATTAAGCATTACTACAAAAAAATAGTTGTCACAACACTTAAACTTGACTTTTGTGGACAAACATAAAGAACTTGCAGTAGTTCAGAAGCCATCATAGTTAACGCTCACTGCAAACACATTTCCCAATGATTTTGATTAATGCTTATATCATATGATTTTAATACTAAATAAAAAAATAATTTATGGAAAAAATTACATTTTTCATCATTTTTTTACCTCTATGAAAATTTTAAAGTCAATAGCTTTTTTTTAATTAAAATTTATATAATAATTATTGAAATCTTTAAAATTATCATTAACCTATACTCCCATAATTAAACTACACTGAAACCAAAAATGCGTACATATAAGTTAAATTTATTTATAAAAAAAATGCTTTAATAATATCAGAATAAAAAACAATATTAATAATTAAAATTAATCTCTAGATGCCTAAAAATCATTTATATTACTTTATTTCTACTTGTCCCATCCATGCCTTTAAGATTTCTGATAATATTATTAGCTTTTATTCCTTTAAGCTCTTTGAGTAGCCATTCAAGCTATAACATTCATATCCTTATATTAAGGAGGCATCACTGAAGTTGATGATTATTATGATTACTCTCAACATATTGCTAAGCGAATTATACATACAACACCAATATCATTATTTGTTACTTGCAATGATCTCAGGGAGATCATCTCATTCCTTTTTAGATCCAAGGCCAATATAATCATTAGGTCTGTAAGGCATGAATAATTCAGATAAGAACCCTTTTTTTCTCTCAGGATTGTAACCCATATCCTTATAGAGCTGATCATTGTACCTTATATGTATGATGCCTATGCTCGATCTCCTATAATACTCATGATTGTATTCCTTCATGTATTTATCCCATTTTTTTACGTCTTCTTCCATCTATTTTATGCTCAGGAGCTGAAATCATGAGTTAAGCAGATGTGTTAGCCTTATCGCCCTAATCTCTGAAGTTTATAAATTTGATAAGATCACTTAGTATCCAATTATCGCCATTTGTGGAATCCTCAGATTTATGCATTCTCTATAATACATGTATCGATAAAGTTAAACGTTGTTCAACTATGTTTGTCATGATAATAAGCTGATTATATTTATGTATTAATCAAAGTAAGCATATGTACCTATAAAGTTGAATTGAATTTTCCAATGAGCCTATCACAATCTTCTGAAGTGAAGGAGATTCAAAGATGTTTTGGAAGCTTCTCATCACCCTTAAAGCCAGTAGTAAATATCACTAGATCAGCTTTTATGGGCACAGATTCACCTTCCAGGATTATGCCATCCTTGCAGAACTCAAAGTTTTTGGAATTTTTGAGAATAATGCTCTCATTTTTCACCCTCTCATAGAAATTTTCAGGAAGTAAATTAAATAAGAAGAACTAATTGCTTGAAAGAAGCCATGGTTCGAAACCATTCCATACTTCTTTATTGGGGTGACTTTCTTGATATAGCTCTCAACAAACTTAGATATAACCCATCTCTACATTAAAAAATACCAATGTAAATGTGAGATATATTTATATACGTAGTACGTAGCTAATGAAGTATGTGAAAAAAGCATTTACTGAAGGAGAAAGTAGTGTTGCCAAGAGGTTAAGTAAGATTCCTTCTCATGGATTATGAAAGAGTAGCTCTGAGAAGCGATTAAAGTAATAGTAATAGAAGGAGACGCCCCATGCTGAGAAATTAGGTAAGTTCCATCGTTTAGTAATAGTAACCAAAGGAGATGCCTCGGGACCTTTATTCTCAAAGAAGCTAGGTATTTTTGGGAGGCCACTAAATCTTCCTAAGTAAAGGACCACAAAGTCCATAACATGCTCCTATGATAGGGAAGGTATGGTTAATTTGAATTAGTATTAATATAAAGATTATTTATTTTATTATTTTATTATTATGTTAGTAAGAATTTAATTAAGAGAAAAAATTATTTTGCACTTCAATTCATGCAATTATTAATAGAAAATATGATAGATCAATTAAGAGATTAAAAGAATAAAAATATCATGAAAATGAAAGTAAGCAAATCATTGAGGCTGATTTAATTTCTTTCAAAAAAAATAATAGTTCTCATTTTAAAATAAGCTAATCCTAACATTAATGGAAAATAAGATAATTGATACAACACATATGTTAGACTCGAACCCAAAACCTCTTGGTTGATTAACAAAGCTCGAAAACCAACAAAGCAAGATTAGCGGTGGGCCTAATCCTAATTTTTTTGGGGGACACATCTGACAATTAAAACTTAAACCAAAGACCTCTTATTTGGTAGTAAAAGCTCCCAACCAAGAGGTGAAAGTGAGTTGCACCCTAATCTTTTTTTTTTATAGAATATTTAGGTCATTTAAGTCAAACTCATACACACATCTCATATGCGAGACTCAGACCATACTTCAAGATCTCTTAATTGATAACTAAAACTTTTAACCATGAATGATTTGCATCCAGTCCTTAGAAATGGTAGATTGAAATGCTAACGTGTAAATACGTCAAAGCTTTTTTTTTTTCCATTTGTGTCACGTTTGACGTTGACATAAATATATAAATATATTTTCTAATTATATTTTTAAATTATTATCAATTAAATTTTAAATAATTTAAATCATAGAATTTACTTTTAAATTGTTCCTTCCTCGTAAATTATTTAGAATTTAATTATGAAAAATTTTATATAAGTATTAATTATTTATTTATATATTATATTTGTTGTAGGCTATAATATACACGGCGATAGAGTTAGAAAGTTTTCATCTCAGCGTTGTACGGATATCCAGCAAGCAAACAAAAGATGAAAGAACACCAAGAGTTTTACATGGAAAATCCTAGAAAGAGAAAAAACCATGGGGCCACGCCTAGTTGAATGAATTTCAAAAATGTTTGCTTGAGGTTCAAGAGGCTTACTCTTCCTTAAAATTTAGGATGATTAGATTATAATGATTCACTCTTTGATTGAAATCCAGTTACAATTAAATTGTGTATTTGAGCTGAATTCTAGAGTCACTTTGAGATTAGACAGAATTCTGGCATCACTTGGAGATCGGGTAGAGTTTCGACATCACTGGAAAGTCGGGCGGAACTCCGGCATCACTTGGAAGTTGGAAAGAATTTCGGAGTCACTTGGAAGTCGGGCAGAATTATGGCTTCACTTGTAAGTCAGGAAAAATTTTGGAGTCACTTAAAAGTCAGATGAAACTCCTGCGTCACTTGAACGTCGGGCAAAACTCCGACAGTGGTTAAGGAGGAGTTTCTTCCCTCCTTTCCTTCTTATCTTTTCTTCTCCTTCTTATCTTCTTCTTCTTTCTTGGGTCGCCTCTCAAGAGAAATGAGGTGCTATTTATAGTTTTTTGAGGATGGCATGACCCGTAAATAAGAGGATGATCAAGGGCAAATATGGATTGATTTGGATGGATATCCGATATTGAATCCATTGATCGTTGGTTGTTTATAAGACATTTGAAGGTCTTAATGATATCAAAATTTGGTGATCTTGTGCTTGTTGGATTGTCCATCCAGCCGCTCGATTCGATTATAAGCATGCCATGTTTGGAAACCGTTTTGTAATTTAAATTATGGTTTAAACCTTCTAATAGTGCTTCCAGTCTTTGATCCAGGCACATTTGGACTCATATCAAGTTGAATTTGGTGTCATTGGGTTTGTATTTTTGAGACGCTCAATTTGACTATAAGTTTACTTAAATTGAAGTTTAGATGATCCCAAATTTAATTTTTGAAGCTTCAAACCTGATTTTGCCTTGAGATTTTTCCCGATCATGATACATTTTTTATAATATATCAATTACTCCCTTATTTTTAGACGTTCAGGCTCTATGAGTACAAAAACACTTATCACAATTGAAATCTGATCCTACGTGTAGGAGTCTCAAATGGCTTTAAAAATGCCTAAATTGAGTTTGAAATGTCAAAATTGATTTCGAGGATGCTAAAAATATCCGATTTGAAATCCGGATTTGGTAGCTGAACCAGTCGCCCTCATCGCCGATGGAGACTGCTGAATTATGTGCATGGTCTGCAAGCCCGCACTACAGTCTTCCCCCTACCCACCAGGCCCACTGCGCCATTTGCCTGTGGCCTGCCAGGCATTATATGCCTTTCGCCCGGGACCCGTCTGGCCCACCTGCGGCCTGCCCCGCTTGGCCCAGTGCTGCTGGCCCATCTGGCCCTCTCGAGGCCGGCACTCGCTCTGCCTGGCATGCTGTTCTGCCCCGCCTAAGCCTGCCTAAGCCCGCACCTGGCCTGTGTAGTTTTTTGTGCAGCTTAGATGCTAGGCACTAGTTCAGGCTCACCGCTAGTAGTTAAGGGAACTGCCAACCCAATTTAATTTAATATTTTTTTAAATTATAAAAAAATCCCAAAAAAACTTCAAAAAGTTTCAAAAAATTTAAAAAAAATACATAAAAATCCCAAAAAATCTAGTATATTTTAGAACCCCAAAAAAATACTATAAATACCCTACCCCAGGGCTAGGGGGAATCTTGAACCTTCTTTTTTCTTTCTCCTTCTAACTTTCTTATAATCAAGGCCTTCCAATGTTTTATGTAGGTGACTTTCCCTAGTTAACTCAGTGCCCCTCCTCTCGTACAGAAGTTAGATTTTCCTCTTCTTTCTCCTTTTTTCTCCCCTATTTTTCTTTCTACTTAAGAGGCTTTTTGCTATCTTTTGTAGGTGACTTTTCTTACTTAAATTCAATGCTCCTCTTTAGTGGAGAAATTGAAATGGGTGATCACATATCAACAAAAATTTCCCCAGCCAAAGAAGATCGCCCTATTGCCTGATTTGAGGGTTAAAAAGTCTCACAAGGAGACCAAAACCAATGATGTTATCTCCACCGTAACTAGCAATTCTTTTTATTACTTTAGAAAAAAATATCATTTTCCTAATGATCTTGTGATGAAGTTGCCGACAAGGTCCGATCGTGCTCGTTCTCCTCCTTCGAGATATGTGACAGTGTATGAATTTTGTTGGAAAGCAGGGCTACGGTTTCCACCACCTTCTGAGTTGATTAATATTTTAATAATTTGTGGAGTGAGTTTATCCAAACTTTCTTATAGGGCCATGTTGATCATAATGGGAATGATCATATTTTATAGAGATCGTGGAGTGGTGTTATCTTCAAATTCCTTTGACAGATGGGTTGTCTTATTATAATATGAAGGTTCATATCTCTTTTAGATCCAAGTGGCTAGATATTCGTACTAGAGATCCATCAAAAGGTTGGATTAGTGAATTCTTTTTTGTGTAAGATAATTGAAATCTTTTAGAAAAATAGGGATGTTGAAACTTGTTTAATATGAATTAGGTTGTTAAACCTAAGCTTATGTCCCAGCGGCTAACCAAGAGGGGGGGGGGGGGGGGTGAATTGGTAATTAAAAATTTATCCCTCTTTTAAAAATTTTATACCGAAAATAAATTTAGTGAATTTTATAGAAAACATTTTTCAACCACAAGTTAAAACAGTAAAAACAAAAGCAACGGAAAAATAAAAGACACAAGTTTTATAGTGGTTCGGTTAAACACGACCTACATCCACTCCCCGGAGGCACCCTCCAAGTATTTCACTAATACCCATAGTGACTCTCCATTTGCACCCACATCAAGGCGGAGAAGCCTTTACAAAACTCTCTTCCACCACTACCTGGTGAGGTAGAGAACCATCATCCTTTAACACTCTTCAAGTGTTGGCAGAGAACCGTCTGTCCTTTCACACTCTCCCAGTGTAGGCAAAGAACCCTTCATCCTTTCACACTCTCCAAGTGTGGTTAGAGAACCCTTCGTCCTTTCACACTATCCAAGTGTGGATAGAGAACCCTTCGTCCTTTCACACTCACCAAGTGTTGGCAGAGAACCCTTTGTCTGTTCACACTCTCCAAGTGTCGGCAAAGAACTGAATCTCCTGGACAGATCTTCTCACAAGAAATTTAGAAGGACAAGAGAAAAAAGTGAAGTAACCACAAATCACAAGTAGAGATTCTTATCTTTGAGTACCAAGTGAATCCTTCACGCTTTAGTAGTAAGAATCGTCTTTCAAACACTCTCTCACACTCTCTCCTTGACTCTCTTTTCAGTTGGCATGAAGATCAGTAGGCAAAAAGATTAAGAGACAGTTTTATTTGGACTTTATATAGGAAAGACATAAAAAATCATCCAAAGACTGCTAATTTTTAAGGCTGTACATAGTGGATCATCCTGTACGATCGTCAGATCGTCCCGTACGATTCTACTTAAATCAGTTACATACGAACCCAATGTATATAGGTACGAACTAACTTCATACTCGATCATCGTCCCATACGAACTATGTTCATCCGGTACGAACTGTTATTTAATGGGATAATTTTGACAAACTGCAAGACATTACCAAAATTTCAAAAGACAGAGCATTTCATCCTGGGACGAATTGGAGTTCGTCTGGACAAAAATTTTCCAGAGAGCATTTCATCCTGGGACTAATAGGAGCTCCTCTGAATAAAAATTTTCTAGAGAGCATTTTATCATGGGATGAATAAGATTTTGTCTGGACGAAAATTTTCCAGAGAGCATTTCGTCCTGGGATGAATAGAAGTTCGTTTGGACAAAAATTTTCTAGAGAGCATTTCATCCTAACACGAACAGGATGAATCGTCTGGACTATTCAGCACAAAGTGAGAATCCAGAGCAGATCGTCCCGTACAAATTAAGAAATTTGTCTGGATGATCAGGACTTAGAAAAAATTTTCTCACTTCCTGTTCGTTCCGTTGCTCTTCCGAGGAGATTAACTGACTTGGTCGTTCTATACGAACAAGGTTCATATCGTACGATCAGTGTGATTTTTAAAGATCTCCCCAAGTGTGTGTGTGCTAATCTTATTTAACTAAAATAATATTTTCTCAAACTCAATTTCAATAAAAATTACAAACTTCAATTTACAAACTATCTCATGATAACTTTTGATTTGAAGTCTTCATTAGTCTGGAGTTCGATTATCCTGAAATGTTAGTCCACACAAGAGCAAAAATAATTTTTCCAAAAAGTGTTAAGAGAAAATAAAGCTTAAAACAATAATATTTGGAATTATCAAAACTATACAAGTTGCAAGAAGATAAAACATGCAAATAGCAACTCTCTTAACAATCTCCCCTTTTTTGTTGATGACAAAATAATTATTGTTTGTATAATTTTCAACTTCTAAGAATCTCCTAAACTCCCCCTGAATTGATGAACGTATGAAAATAAGGAGGAATTGTACAACAAATATATCTCTCTTTTCTTTTATTTTTTTATTTTTTTTAAAGACGAAGCGAAAATAATACGATAACAAAAAACAATACAAACATACGAAAACAATATGATAACAAAAAATAATATAAGCATACAAAAATTATACGATAACAGAAAACTATACAAACATTATTTTCTCCCCCTTTTTGAGAATAGAAAAAAGAGAAGAAGAAAAAGAATAGAAATGTAAGCAGTCATATGATAATCCTTTGATAATTGAACCTTGAAAGTGATTGAAATAAATTTTGTAAATAAAATCAAATGATTAGGTAAATACAAATGATTCATAGAATTTAAGAAGAGAGATAACTTTTATATTAAAAAAGATATATAAAAAACATGAATCATTTTAGACCCTAAGATAAAGAATAACATTACATAAAGGATGAATATAAAATTTGTATATTTCAAATTTCAATAAGAAATAAAAATGTTCAGAAGATCAATTTGAATTAAGAGATTGAAATATTATGAAAAGAATTAACTACCACATGTGGCTCTTTGCGCATCTTTTTCAATAGTTTGTGACACATTTTTGTGCATCTTTTTACTTGTGGGCTTATTTTATGCCTCTTTTTTAAATTACGAACCGTTGCACATTCCTTTTTTATTTTTGTAGATTTGTACATTTTTCAAGAGTAATCTTGATCATTCCAAAATCAATAATTAAATATTTTAAATTTGTCATGTACAGAAATATTTATTGATAAGTGAAATACAAAATAAGAAAATATTACAATTGCAATAATAATATTAAACATTAATGTAGTCTAATAAGAGATATGAAATTGAAATTCTTAATTATATCAAGTTATAAGCAAAACTTAAATTTAGAAAAATTAGATTTTCTAATGAATTCAATTTTGACTTGCAGTTTAAGGTATAACGCTTGTAAGATCAAAAGTTTTAGGGATTTTTATATAGGCTAACACACATTTCAAAATAAGATTAAAAGTGAGATAAGATAATTTATATTGATATCATAATAAAGAATATTACAATCAGTGAAATTCGATATCAATACACTTACACAATTAACTTAAAACATAAAATTTAAAAGCTAACACATCAAAATGAAACTAACACATAACTAAAACATACACATTACAATCTATCACATCTCAATCACATCAACTCAAGAAGACCATAAGAAAGTACATGAATCATTATGATGGGCCCTGATCTGGACGAGGAGGAGGATGTGTAGTACTGAAGAAATTAAAATAATTACTTATCATAAGTATATTTGAACTTATATCATTTATCTGTTCTCGCATATATCCCATGTCTTGATTGTACTGAACATCCTGCTGCTGTAAGTGAGCTTCAATTTGATCAAATCTTTGATCAAAATGAGACTCTAAACGATCAAATCTCTGAACCAAATTTTGATAATTTGGTTCACTAGAAGGTGCAGGTTCAGGTTCCTCTTCTGAGTTACTAATAACATGTGTTTTACGTAGTTCATCTTTATTGAAGATTGCTCTAAAAGATCCGTCATTGTAGTAGAGAGGTTCTTCAAAATCTTGAACTGGATGAACCAATTCATACTTCTTCTCCAAAATGTAGGCAACAAGATGTCCTAAGGCAATGTTCTTTTTTTTTATGGGCGACATGACCAATTTTAGAAAGTCCATAAAGATAGTCAATGATTAGTTGGGCTTCATCTATAGGTTGGTCAGTCATAATCAAGTAGGATACTATAGAAATAAGATGAGAATGTCGACTTTATCACCAACTTTAGGAATTATGGAAGTTTGAAAAACATGCTGGATGATATGAGCATTGCCAACAAGAGAGGACTCTTTAGGCATATGCTCCTTAAATATAATTCCTCTAATCACTTGATTAATTTCAGTCCAGTCAAAATCAGAAGTAGTGGTCAAGGTATGGGCTCTAATCCCTTCAGTCCTTAAGTTCAGAAAAATTCCTAAGTTTGCCTTTGTGATTTCTACTTTCTTTTTAAAAACATATGACCTAATCACAGAATGGTCAGAATTGAAAGACTTATTTGCTAGGAAGTAGTGAAAGGTCTCTTTATTATAGAAGTAGACTAGTGTGAGAATGAGACCAAATTGGGTGGAAGCAAAGAAATTATTACCTTAAAAGTCAATTGTTCTTGAAGAAGAACTCTATAAGGGGTGATCTTAGCAGAGACAAATCTAGGAAATGACTCTTCATTGGCCTTAGACAGAAAGTTATCGTTAGTGTTTTTGTGTGGACCCTTGGCTAGAGCCTTTTGCCTTTTGCTAGAACTTGCCATAGAGAAGATCTAAGTCAAAAAGGGTTTGAAAGGGATGTTTGAAGTGATGAAATTTGAGTTCAAAAGCCTTCAATTTAATGAAAAAACCAATTTTGTACAGACAAAAATAGTTTCGTCCCATACGAAAAATTTTTGTATGGACTAACGAATGAGTCTAAAAATGAAACGGCTTTTCGTAACTACACAAGTAACGATGCATCCTTTCGTACAGACTTTTGACCAAACGATCATACAGATGAATAGGTGTTCGTCCTGGATGATCAGACATTAAAGATCATTTTGATGGCAGTTTAAACCATCCCCACATCGAACCGCCAAATATTCGTCTGTACGAACCAAAGGTTTGTACGTACGATCATGCATATTAAAAACGATCTTATCCGTTTAACTATCCATCAATCGTACATACGCTTAAAAATTTTGTCCGGACGATCATAATGATCGTATAGATGAAGTGAAAAACAGAAAAACTGTATGCAAACCGTTCAAATCTAACAGTTATCACACTACACAATTCATCCCGTACAAAAATTATTTCATCGTGAATGATTGTCACTTAATTTTTCAAAAACATGCAATCCAAAGTCTAGATGTGAGAAATTTATAAAACTAAAACATAAACTCAATAAAAAGAATGAAAAATAAAAACACAAACCCAAATACAGAAAGTCACAAACCTTAAAAAAAATAAATACACACAAAAATACTAACTAGAAAAACACACATCAATGTTGCAGAAATATTTTAATTAAGCATTCAAATCGATTACACTAACCCTTGTTCTTCATGCCCTGAAAGTATCAAAGGCTAAAGGTTTTGTAAAAATATCTGCAAGTTGATTTTCTGTAGAAACATGAATGAGTTCAATTTCTCCTTTGGGTACATGATCCCTTATAAAATGATGCATGATGTCTATATGTTTGGTTCTTGAATGTTGAATAGAATTTTTAGAAATACAAATAGCACTAGTGTTATCACAATAAATTGGAATAGTGCCTATAGTTAATCCTAAATTAATCAACTGTTATTTTAACCAAAGTACTTGTGCCACACAACTTCCTAATGCATGGTATTCAACTTCAGTAGTAGATAGGGCTACTGAATTTTATTTTCTACTGGACCAAGAGACTAAATAATTTCCAATAAACTGACATGTTCCAGAAGTGCTCTTTCTATCCACCCTACAACCTAAAAAGTTAGAATCTGAATAACCAATTATTTTAAATGAAGAGCTAAACTTAGGATACAAAATTCCTAAGTTCTGAGTTCCTAATAAATATCTTAAAATCTTTTTTACTGCTATCAAATATGATTCTTTTCGATCTGATTGCAATCTAGCACACAAACAAATACTAAACATGTTATCGGGCAGGCAAGCTGTCAAGTAAAGCAAAGATCCAATTATCTCTCTAAATTTCTTTTGATCAATAGATTTTCCCTTAGGGTCCTTATCTAACTGAACTGAGGAACTCATAGGTATACTAACAGGTTTAGCATTATTCATTTCATACTTTTTGAGGATGTACTTAACATATTTTGACTGACTAAGAAATGTACCATCCTCAACTTGCTCAATGCTAAAGCCTAGAAAGTAGCTTAAATCTCCCACTAGACTTATTTCAAATTCACTACTCATTATTTGAGAAAAATCATCACATAGATTTTTACTTGAAGATCCAAAGATGATGTCATCCACATAAATTTGTAGAATGAGTATATCCTTTTAAAAATTCTTCAAAAATAGAGTTGTATCCACACTTCCTTTTTCAAATGATCTTTGAAGTAGGAAATTGCTCAATCTCTCATACCAAGCCCTAGGTGCCTGTTTCAATCCATATAATGCCTTTTTTAATTTGAAAACATAATTTTGATATTTTGAATTTTCAAAACCTGGAGGTTGTTCTACAAAAACATCCTCTTGAATTACCCCATTTAAAAAACACTTTTTACATCCATTTGATACAGTTTAAATTCTCTAAAATAGGCAAAGGCTAACAAAATCCTAATTGCTTCAAGTCTAGCAACAGGGGAAAAAGTCTTCTCAAAATCAATCCATTCAATCTTATTATACCCCTTAGCAACCAATCTTGCGTTATTTCTAATATCTACTCCTGAGTCATTCATTTTATTTTTGAATACCCACTTAGTTTCACCTACACTTTGATTCTTTGGCCTTGCAGTCAATTCCCAAACTTTATTTCTTACAAATTAATTTAACTCTTCTTGCATAACCAAAATCCAAATTTCATCTGAAAGTGCTTGATCCATATTTGTGGGTTTATTGGTTGAAATGAAGGATGAATGATTGACTTCATTATTTAGTCCACGCCTAGTCCTTATACCCTCACTAGGTTCTCTTATTATCAACTCCTTTGGGTGGTTTTAGAAAATCTCAAATCTCTAGGCAAAGGGTTTTCTATCTCCAAATTTTCTTCCAAATTCATTTTATCAATCTTTTGGGAGTTAATCTCAATCTCTTCTTCTACAATATTTGGCTCTTCCAAAATTCCAGTTTCATCAAATACAACATGTGTGGTCTCCTCAATTACGAAAGTTTTTTTTGTTGAATGCTCTATAAGATTTTCCAACACTTGAGTAACCTACAAAAATTCCTTCATCTGATTTTAGATCAAATTTTTCTAAGGTAGATTTTTCATTGTTATGAATAAACACCTTGTAACCAAAAACATGCAAATATGACAAATTAGGTGTTCTTCCTTTTAGTAACTCATAAGATATTTTATTTAATTTAGATCACAAATTCACCCTATTCAGAACATAACAAATAGTGCTAACCGCCTCATCTCAAAAATATTTAGGAAGTGAGTATTCTGCCAACATAGCTCGGGCGACTGTTGACCTCATTTTTGTATGAGGTCACTTGGACTAACCCCAACCCTCAATCACTTTTGAATCAAATTTCAATCATCTAATGTTTAACCTCAAGTCTTTAATCAATCGAACATTATCAAATCAGTCAGTCATTCAATCTAGTCTATAATTTAGCCCGCGATCGATCTTGTCGATCTTTCTTTAAATCTACATTGAACCATATGCAAATTGATTGATTTTGATATTTTCACACAAATCGTGTTAAAAGATGTCGACCTCAATTCGACTCATTTTGAATTTGGTTCTCCTCGACGCCGTCGTCAATTATGAATTTGAGTTAATTTATTATTATTTTGAGTTTAGCGAAATCTAGATTAATCAAAACCCTTTGAATTTCCTTCAAACAAATTTAATTAAGCGCATTCGATATGATTTGAATTAATTTTGATGAAAATTTATCTTCAATGGCTTCGATTGAGTTGATTTAATATGTCTTGGCTTAATTTAAATCTACTCAACTTTAATTATCTTTGAATGACTTTGAATAATTAATTTAAGAGAAATCTAGCAAAACTTTAATGTTTTTATCCATTGTTTTGTTACAATTTGATGCCTAAATATCCCTCAAAATCCTCTAAACTTTAGCCCTTTGATCTCTCAAAAATCAAGCACTTAATTTTGACCTCTGGATTGGAAATGGAGGGCTAGATCAGGCTTGTTGGATATATCCTTCCACTAGCAGCCACCTTAGAGAAAGGAGTGGATTGTTCACATTTTGAGGCTGTTAGGGCTGGCTGAAGAGATACGATCCCTCCCACACTCCTCCAGCCGTGCCTTCATCCTTCATCCGCTCAAGCAAAAAAAGGAGGGAGAAGACTCAAAGATTCGGTCAAGAGGAGTTGTTCTTAGGGCTGGCCAAGAGTTTCTGCTTTTTGGATCTTCTCTCACGATCTATCTCCTAACTATAAGCCTCACGCAAGCAATTAGGGCCAGCCGAATGGAGTCTCAGTTCATGCCTTCCCTCCACCTCTTGTAGCAGATTTCAAGAATTAGAAAGGGATCAATGGAGGATATTTCAATGGCAAATCACCTTTATGATCGGTGCTTTCCTGCTACTGCACTTTTAAACGAGGAAGGGTTCTGGTTTTTCATGTCTCCATCCCAAGAGGCAACGGCTCTTTCTAAGATTTATTGGTAGAGCCGGTTGAAGAGGACAAGGCTGCTCTCATTCCACTATTCTACTCCCCCTCACGCTCCTAGCCCAAACAAGACAAAGGCAAGAAGACCAAGATGAGTTACTGCTGCATCTCACAAGAAAACGGCTGTAGCGTTGCTGAAAGAAAGGAGGTCGCAACTCTCATCTATACTTATTCTATTTGGCCAAGAGATAAAGGGAGCCATCTACGTCGCGATTCCCATTCATCTCGCGTCTCTAAGCAGCAGCTCTCTCCTCTTCTCTCCACCCGTCCAAGCAAGAGGAAGAGGCGAGCTACAAGGGGATTTCAGTGCGATTTACTATGGGAAGAAGAGGATTTGTAGTTTGAAGTTCTGAAGGAATAGGATGATAGACCCATGGCTTTGTCATCAAGACAACTCTTACAGATATGAGACGTTATTGTTGTGTATACAAGCTCAATAAAGAAAGATTTTTAATCGTTTATATGTTGTTTATGTTGGGCATGAAGCTCAAATCTTCAATCACATATCTTTTATTATTTAAGTACTATCTATTAGTCGTCTGATGAAACGCCTCGATGGAACAATGCTAAAATTTTGTTCGTATTAGATATTTGTGTTAAAAAAAATATGCATGTGTTCAAAAGTTTTATCGCACGCCTTCGTATGAATTTATTGAGATTTATTCTTTTATAATAGTCATCACTTTGTCGTATGAAATTTTATAAATATTTTATTTCGCATAAGTCACATTGAGGAGATCTTAATCCATGTTCATATATAATTTAATTTACAATTGAACATCCAACTTGCTGTAAGCCTTCCTTTCAGATTGGATGATAAATGATGGCTCATGTTGCATGCCATTAAACAAGAAAATTTTGTCTAATGAAGAAAAACCTTCAATAATTCGGTTCAGGAAAGCACCAAACTCAATTATAATTATAATATCAACTAAGTTATGGTGGATTTGGACATTAAACATGAGTGAGCACTTGTAACAGCAATAATAAAATTACAAATATATATATATATATATATATATATATATATATATATATATATATATATATATATATATATATATAGTTCTTTTTTTATATAGGATTCTTCTGAATTCTTGCAAATAGGAACCATGTTTTAAATTTTGATAATTTATTTTCATGTTTGGAACCACAATTGCAGTATTTTACAAATCTTGTGAAAATTTGGAAATATAATTAAAACTAATCAAATGATAATTGAATTTGACCATTATATTTGGAGATTGAATTTGCATAATTATGCTGTCGTTAATTTGATTTGATTTATATTTTCGCATATTCACTTATATGTTAATTAATACAAATTTCTGTATTGGCATACATGATATTCTGACACCACATTCTCTCTTCGCATTTTTACGAGATACCGATGGAGGTGATTGGAGGATAAAGCCAAGGAGCTTCAATCGCCCCATTTCTTCTAAACGGGGTGCTACGGCCAGAGTCACCGTTGACTAGCTCCGGTGATCAGGTAAGTTCTCTTAAAACTTAGAAGAGCATAGGATTTTTTAGATTTACCTGTTGAGCTATTTCCCCCAGCCTTAAATTCTTGCAGTAAATCCTGTAGTTAGTTAATGTTTACTTTCTTCTTTTTACAAATTCAGAACCCATCTACATAGCTTGTTTACATTCATATGCATGTCCAAAGGGTTAGTGACACTGATTCAAATCCATTAAACCTAGTGACGTCTTTAAGGAGAATAATTAAGGACGAGTCTTAGAGAACTTAGACAAACTCTAGAATTCACACATACGTCCTTTAGGGATGAAACATTAAACATAGATAACGTAGTGACATCATATCTTAGGATTTAATATATAGAATCGATTTGATCTCAAACAACGACCATTAATACTTCTTTAAAATTTGAAAACTTAAATATTTATTAATAAATCAAATAAAATTTATAAAAAATATCAAATCTTTCTCAATCAATCCCAATGAACACATACAATTATTAAATGATAAAATTTAAACCCTTTAAGTTTAGGGATCTTCCCTGTTCTAGGGAAAATTATCACTAAAATTCAAACCCTTTGAACCCCTTAATCAAACCCCTTAAGTTTAAGCCTTAATTAAACTTTAAAACCTTCCAGAAATTTCAATAAATCACTTTTAAATCCAAAACTATAAATAACCCCTCTAATTGACCAGATTTGATTCCTTAACACATTAAAATTAAAATCAACTAGATTTAACTTCAAGTTTAAGAATAATTTAATAATCATTAAAATCTGATATTTAATTAATATAATTAATTAATAATAATGTAAAGTTCCAGAGAATTCCTAAACACTTGGGAATCTATCCTTGGGTCATTCATGACCTTTGGAATTGATTACAAGGAGTTTGAAACTCAATTGAATTCAAAACATCAAAACCCCTCTAATTAAGACAATTTCAATTATTTCAATAAATGATCAAAACTTTGAAGATTCATAACTAATTCAAACAAACTTTAAACCAATCAAACTTAAAGGCATCCAACTCATCTTAAGGTCTAATATTTTAATAAAATACAAACTTTTCAGAAAACATTCTTAATCTAAAATTCAAAATTTAACCCCTCGATTAAAATCATTAAATGATTCGAATAATTTTAGAACATTAAGTATTTGATTCAAAATCCAGAAAATTTCAATCTAACTTCAAAACCAGCAATCAATCTTAAAATCAATTTTAAATCATTAAGACTTAAACTTTAATCAAAATCTCCCCTTAAGCCTTTCAACCAACCAGAACATTAAGCAACTTTAATTAATTACCCGATTTAGGATATATCCAAACCACACAGCCTGCTACACACACCTAGATTGACCTATTAGGATACAGACTCTAGCTTTAGGTCAGGCCGGTGTTCCTTTATGTTTTTAAGATAGATTGATATGCATACAAAATGAGAGTGGCATCCTAGGTTAGATAACATAGACATAGGTTCAGTGTCCACAGACCTGTGCACTTCCTGTTTGTCAACCTAGGATTAAGTCCCCAACCCCTTGGCTTACGAGATCCCCTTGAATGAGGTAACCTATGGTTGCTAACAAGGATCCTCTGGTCGGCACTCGACTAAGTAGGCTAGGGATACCGACAAACCCGGGATGATGGAAAACTGTTGGATCTTGACCGGGGATGTCATACCCACTTGGTAGGTTAGTCTTCACCCTTACCTCCTGGGCATTCTCCCGATTTCGTGATCGAGGATATAAGTCCCAACTTTCTAAGAAAATTGATCATTCAAATTAAAAACCTCTTTCAATCAAATTCGAGCCCAACACTTAGGATAGACTGAGGTATTTCTGAAGTAATTCAGAATCCCAAAACACCTCCTACCTTTCTTCCTTTGACTCCAGAAATAAGTGTTCAACCCTGATCCAATCCCGATTGAAAATTCCAACCTTTTTTTTCTTTTGATATCGATCTTTGAAAATATAAATAAAATTTACACCGCTATTTTAATCGAGAGTTTTCGTAGGAAACTTCTATTTCCTACGATGTAATTAACTACGAGGGCTTGCGCTCGTAGGAGATTTAGAAACCCAGAATTAATTTTCAAAACCAATTTTTCAAAATCTTTAATTAATTATCTTTGGGAGAATTAAATACAACGATCATTATTGTCATTTTCAAACGATCGATAATGATTGATATATTCTTTCTTTGGAGAGATATATCAATTATTATCGTGGTTTTGATTATGAAATTAATGATTTTTCATCCAAATTAGTATAATCAAATAATTTTGAGTTTGACTACGATAATTCAGATAAATTTGAAATTCTGAAATTTGAACCCATTAGAGAACGATATGATCATCTCCCGAGGTGATATACTGTTCATAATGACGTGTTCTATTTCAAAATTCAAAATTAAATATTTCCCAAAGAAAATTAATAATTTTTCAAAATTATTTTAATATTATTTAATCAAAACAAAAATGGCGACTCCACTGGGGATAAATCTCACTCTCCATCTTTAATAGCAATATAAATTTTATTGTATCGGTAGTTTTGACTACCTTTCTCTCCGTTGGTCCCTCTACCCATTTCTCTCTTGGGTGAGTGTGGCCAACTCAATTAAGACATGTGAAATGAGAGGTGAGCGTAGGAATCCTCTGTCGAAGTCGGGCTTTGATATTTCGCCTCCAAGTTAATTGGTAGAGCGAAAGAGTCAAGCCAAATCCTTTTGTATATGTTGCAAACTTGCGTTCGAGTAAATAACTAGCGTGCTAAGTTTCACAATTTACAGAAGACTCTTCAATTTCAAAATCAGGATTTCAATCCTTTAGCAAAGTTTAATCAATTTCAAATCCTTTGATCTCTGTATCCTATCACTACGTGCAGAGTTGTAAGCTCTTATAGTTAAATATAAGTGATAGAATATATACACCTTTAAATTCGATCGATTCTTCCGGTAGAGTCTATCTTTGACATTTCATCCCAATTCAATTGGTGAAATGAAAGAGTCAAGTTGACTTTTTAAGAATCTTCCTTGCAAATTTGTAAACCATTATGTTGAATGTGAATTCAACACATTGAGTTTCAAAATAAGGGATATTCTGCCGGATTTTCAAAAATTCAACATCTTTTTCAAATCTTTCAAATCAACTTTAATCGTCGTTGCCATGTGTCTTTTATAATATTTTGTTGTAATTGAACACATGCAACTCTTCAGTCAATTCTAGATTTTGACATTTCATGCTAAGCTAGTCTGTGTAGTGAAAGAGTCAAGTCCACGCCTCTCAATTTTTCCTTAATTTTTGTTAACCATTATGTTGAAAATAAAACTCAACATTTTGAGTTTCAAAAATAAAGGAACATTGTTCAAACCGATTTCAATTGTTGTTGCCATGTGTCTCCTATAACATTTTGTTGTAGTTGAACATATGCAACACAAATCCAAAATTCTCTTGTCAAATCCAGGTTCTGACATTTATCCCCCAAGCTACTTGGCGGGATCAAAGAGTCGAGCCAAATTCCTGTGATTTTCTTTTTAATTTTTGTAAACTTGCATATTTGAACTTGATTCAATATGTTGAGTTTCAAACTTTAAAGAAGATCCATTCGAGTTCAACCTTAAGTTCAAAATAAATCTCAATCCCAAATTCAACTTCAATCTCAACTTTAAATTCAATCTTAATTTGATTTCAAATATAGATCAAAATTTTGACATTTTGCCCCAAGTCAATTGGTGTAGCTAAAGAGTCAAATTCAAGTCTTGATTTTCACTCGTCAATTTTATGAACCACCGTGTTCAATGCAAAATGGCATGATTGAGTTATAAAATTTTGAATAAAATTAATCAAATTCAAAACTTAAATGTCCTTTCAAAACATTAATTCAAATCACTTTCTTAATTCCAGGAAATTGAACACTCAAATGGCTGGGAAACTCATCTTCTCACTGAATGAAGATGTGTCTGTAGAAGAAATTCTTAATGGCAATTTAATTCAGTACGAAATGGAATTTCAAAACCTCGAAATTTCAGCTAATGGAGAAATAATCTTAGATATGTCTGCTGGCACTCAAAAGGACTTCCCCTTAGTAGAAGTTACTTTAGGGTCAGGAGTTGACTCCCCCATCTCCAAGATGGAGGTTGTCGTCGCCCCTGTACCCATTGTATCCTCTGTTCAGGAGGATAACAACTAGAAGTCAATAACGACAAAAGAGCTACCATCTCAGTTTGAGATTGGGTCAAGTTCTAGCACCCCTGTCGTCGGTAGGAACAAGACGAAGAATTACCTTCGAAGAGCCAGAAAAAGGAATCTTAAGGCTAGAAAGACTGCTGAGTCGGAAGCCTTAGAGAGGACCGATTTCGAGGCCAATCGAGAGTTTGTTGCTCCTTCTACGTACCCTCTCCTTGCACTAAGGAGGGATATTGTAGATACGAGAGTGCGATCTTCAATACACCTGCTTGACTACGACACGGAAAGACTCAAGCAAGAAAGAATTGAACGATCACCAGTAATAGGCCATAGGCCACCAACTGAGGGTTATGATCTGTCCACTTTACTAGAAGAGGTTAAGGCACGTTACTACACGTATCCCACTACATCATCTATAGAGGAGAAGGAGTAGAAACCATTCGGGGTGCCACTCTCTTAACTACTAGCCTAGTAATAATTTGAGAGGGGAAATAATCTAAGATTGTATTAGATAGTGATACCGTTGAAATCTAACTTTCAACAGGGTCCTATCGCGATAAATCTTTTGATTGCAATGATGCCGCATTATCTAGGGATAGTGAAGACTCTATAATAATCTCTTCCTTTAAGAGATTGTAGGGATTCAATTCCAAGTTGACTGGGGTCTTGCCACCTAGACTTGCAACCATTAAGAAAAAAGATTTCAGCTTCTCAAGTGTACCGGGTTTGGATTTTTAAGATAGTTGATTAATATTTTTAATGAAAATTGACCTCTATTTTAAGTCTTAAGCAGGAGAGAGTTGTAGTTGACTCCATCAAATGTTTAGATGTCCCTCCCTCCCACCGATTCAGTGGGGTGATTTAACTGTTGAACTAAAATTAATATCAAACTTAAGTTGACTTAAGAAATGAACATCCTATCAGTCTTCTTGCAATCTTCTATCTTAATAGGCGATTCTCGCATGTCTAAAATCTATTCAATGATTTTCAAAAGTCAAGTCGATAAGCTTTTTCAAAAGATTGAATGTGCTTTGAGGATTATTCTTCCTTGTATAAGAGAACGAATTTTCTTCTCTAATACTTGAGATATAATCCCAACATTCAAAATAAAAAGATCAATCAATTTAAGGTATTTGAAGAAAGTGGAGCCTCTTCTCGAATTCAATTGAAATCAAAAGATGCGCGAATGCGCCTAAAATTAAAAGATGCGCGAATGCGCCAAAAATTAAGAAATGCACGAAGTGCACCAAAAGTCAAAAGATGTTCAATATGCGCCACCAGAAAAAGAGAAGAAGAGTAAGATGGCTCCCTTCCTTTAAATCCTTAAATCTCAAAAAAATCGATCACCTTTAAATACTTGACTTTAAAAATCTTGAATCTGGATTCTTCACCACGCATGAATTATTTATCGGATAGAAGAAAATCGTGCAAGAAAATTGAAAAGATCAAATTTCTCTCTTCAACTTAAACCCATTGAAGTTAATTTTAATTCAAAATCTGTTTAGGGGAGACCCTAGTTTAGTTTCTACGAAACTTGGTCTGGGTCAACAAAACCTAAATCCTTAAACCTTTTCAAGGTTTAGTAGGAGTCGACTCTACTTCTCACTGCACTTCTAAATTTGTTCCCACATGTCGTTCCGACAGGGTCCAAATGGTTAGAGGAAATTTCCAATAAATTGATCGAATCTTCTAATCCTGATAAAAAAAAATCAAATCCTGTCCTTGAGAAATGTGTGTAAGTCCTTATACAGAGGCATCTCTTCCTTTAAGGCCTTTTCAACAAAATTACACTCTATACTGGATCCAAGATCAACCCCATTAGAGGACTATTTTGCAATGCTGGAAATTAACGTTCAAAATCAAGCCACGACTGAGCAGAGTGCCTGACTCCAATTTGAGGAGCTCGAGGCCTTGTAGAGCTTTGTCTTCAAGGCTCAATAAAACTCAGAGTCGTTTGAAGCCTAATTGGTTAAAGCTCGTGACAAGATAGAGCGACTTAGAACCTTCCAAGTAGGCGACTTGGTCTTGGTTCTTCGGATGCATATCTTAGCCTACCGAGAGAATGGTGGGAAAGCTTAAACCAACACAAGACTGTCCTCTTGTCGTAGGGACGATCTTTAAAAAAAAATTTCAAACATTAATTAATCAACCCTGGAGATTGCCACCCGATATTTTTAATGTTGGGGAGGCTCTTCAGGAAGTACCATGCCAGATGAGTGTCAAATTCAAAGTCAATAAAAAGTCTTCGAATTTCCAGGATTAAAGAAATTTCTTAATTCAAAATCAAACATCAGAAACTTTCAAAATTCACTCTTAAAACTTTCAAATCTCAAATTTCAAAATTCAAACTTGATCCTCTATATGGAGCAAGTTTCCTCCATATACGATCATTCAAACTCGATCCGCTGTGTAGAGCAAGTTTCCTCTACATATGATCATCCAGACTCGATCCTCTATGTGAAGCAAGTTTCCTTCACATACGATCAATCCAGATCTGATCTCTCGTGGGAAGCAATGCTTCCTTCCCACAAGATCTTTAGTTTCCTCTTCCTTAAGGACAGATGTGAGTCATCGTGCTTTCTTTCCTTAGTATTAGACTCGCTAGTGGTGGAGCATGCCCTCTGTGGAACCACTTTGGCATTTGAGTTAAACGATTAGTGGTGGAGCGTGCCCTTCGTGGCGCCATCCTAATTCGTACCCGCTAGTGGTGGAGCATGCCCTCTATGGCACCACCCTAGCATTTGAGTTAAACGATTAGTGGTAGAGCGTGCCCTTCGTGGCGCCATCCTAATTCGTATCAGTTAGTGGTGGAGCATGCCCTCTGTGGCACCACTCTGGCATTTGAGTTAAATGATTAGTGGTGGAGCGTGCCTTTCATGGCGCCATCCTAATTCGTACCCGCTAGTGGTGGAGCATGCCCTCTGTGGCACCGCTCTGGCATTTAAGTTAACGATTAGTGGTGGAGCGTGCCCTTCGTGGCGCCATCCTAATTCGTATCTATTAGTGGTGGAGCATGCCCTATGTGGAACCACCCTAGCATTTGAGTTAAACGATTAGTGGTGGAGCGTGCCCTTCGTGGCGCCATCCTAATTCATACCCGTTAGTGGTGGAGCATGCCCTCTGTGGCACCACCCTAGCATTTGAGTTAAACGATTAGTGGTGGAGCGTGCCCTTCGTGGCACCATCCTAATTCGTATCCGTTAGTGGTGGAGCATGCCCTCTGTGGCACCACCCTAGCATTTGAGTTAAACGATTAGTGGTGGAGCATGCCCTCCATAGCACTACCCTAATAAATTTAAATCTTGATTCCCCAGGGATGAACTTTTCATTCCCTTAGGATTAAAATTCCACACTTGACCTTTTAATTCGGTCAACGCCAATATGTGCAATAGAACTTCATTCTATTACACATATTGGGGGTCCATTTGTTGACCTCATTTTTGTATGAGGTCACTTGGACTAACCCCAACCCTCAATCACTTTTGAATCAAATTTCAATCATCTAATGTTTAACCTCAAGTCTTTAATCAATCGATCATTATCAAATCAGTCAGTCATTCAATCTAGTCTATAATTTAGCCCGCGATCGATCTTGTCGATCTTTCTTTAAATCTACATTGATCCATATGCAAATTGATTGATTTTGATATTTTCACACAAATCGTGTTAAAAGATGTCGACCTCAATTCGACTCATTTTGAATTTGGTTCTCCTCGACGCCGTCGTCAATTATGAATTTGAGTTAATTTATTATTATTTTGAGTTTAGCGAAATCTAGATTAATCAAAACCCTTTGAATTTCCTTCAAACAAATTAAGCAAGCGCATTCGATATGATTTGAATTAATTTTGATGAAAATTTATCTTCAATGGCTTCGATTGAGTTGATTTAATTTGTCTTGGCTTAATTTAAATCTAGTCAACATTAATTATTTTTGAATGACTTTGAATAATTAATTTAAGAGAAATCTAGCAAAACTTTAATGTTTTTATCCATTCTTTTGTTACAATTTCATGCCTAAATATCCCTCAAAATCCTCTAAACTTTAGCCCTTTGATCTCTCAAAAATCAAGCACTTAATTTTGACCTTTGGATTGGAAATGGAGGGCTAGATCTGGCTTGTTGGATATATCCTTCCACTAGCAGCCACCTTAGAGAAAGGAGTGGATTGTTCACATTTTGAGGCTGTTAGGGCTGGCTGAAGAGATACGATCCCTCCCACACTCCTCCAGCCGTGCCTTCATCCTTCATCCGCTCAAGCAAAAAAAGGAGGGAGAAGACTCA
Source organism: Dendrobium nobile (assembly GCA_022539455.1). Taxonomy (NCBI): domain Eukaryota; kingdom Viridiplantae; phylum Streptophyta; class Magnoliopsida; order Asparagales; family Orchidaceae; genus Dendrobium; species Dendrobium nobile. The sequence goes on from CM039725.1 coordinate 15,460,486, forward strand.
AAGATTCGGTCAAGAGGAGTTGTTCTTAGGGCTAGCCAAGAGTTTCTGCTTTTTGGATCTTCTCTCACGATCTATCTCCTAACTATAAGCCTCATGCAAGCAATTAGGGCCGGCCAAATGGAGTCTCAGTTCATGCCTTCCCTCCACCTATTGTAGTAGATTTCAAGAATTAGAAAGGGATCAATGGAGGATATTTCAATGGAAAATCACCTTTCTGATCGGTGCTTTCCTGCTACTGCACTTTCAAACGAGGATGGGTTATGGTTTTTCACGTCTCCATTCCAAGAGGCAGCGGCTCTTTCTGAGATTTGTTGGTAGAGCCGGCTGAAGAGGACAAGGCTGCTCTCATTCCACTATTCTACTCCCCCTCACGCTCCTAGCCCAAACAAGACAAAGGCAAGAAGAGCAAGATGAGTTGCTGTTGCATCTCACAAGAAAACGGCTGTAGCGTTGCTGAAAGAAAGGAGGTCGCAACTCTCATCTATACTTATTCTATTCGGCCAAGAGACAAAGGGAGCCATCTACGTCATGATTCCCATTCATCTCACGTCTCTAAGCAGCAGCTCTCTCCTCTTCTCTCCACCCGTCCAAGCAAGAGGAAGAGGCGAGCTACAAGGGGCTTTCAGTGCGATTTACTACGGGAAGAAGAGGAAGTCTAGATGCATGGTTGTTTATGCTTCTCTGTTTGGAGTTGGAGCTCCAGAAGGTTTGGTAATAGGTGTTGTAGCCCTGTTGGTATTTGGACCTAAAGGCCTAGCAGAGGTTGCAAGGAATTTAGAAAAGAAAAAAAAAACTCTGCGAGCTTTCCATCCAACTATCAGAGAGCTTCAGGTTCGTGAAATTGATTTCCCGTTTTCTTGACCAAGCAGACAAAAAAAATTCCACCAATTGTTATAAAGAAACCTTTAACTAATTATAGTCTGTAAAGAGATGAAATTCTATAGTGCTTATGTTAAGATAATAATTAAAATTCTTTTGACTAGCTGTTAGCAAAACTTCGTTTGTAATAAAAAAATTGCTACCTTCTTAAGCTATGTTGATGGCCTTGGGTTCAATGGTTTAGTTTCATTAAAAGCATTAAGTTCTATCCTCCATTGAAACTATTCTGCAAGGCATTTTTTTATTTGAAATCTTTGCAAATCCTTTTAGGCATTTGCAGTTTGAAGTTCTGAAGGAATAGGATGATATACCCATGGCTTTGTCATCAAGACAACTCTTACAGATATGAGACATTATTGTTGTGTATACAAGCCCAATAAAGAAAGATTTTTAATCGTTTATATGTTTTTTATGTTGGGCATGAAGCTCAAATCATCAATCACATATCTTTTATTATTTAAGTACTATCTATTAGTCGTCTGATGAAATGCCTCGATGGAACAATGCTAAAATTTTGTTCGTATTAGATATTTGTGTTAAAAAAAATATGCATGTGTTCAAAAGTTTTATCGCACGCCTTTGTATGAATTTACCGAGATTTATGCTTTCATAATAGTCATCACTTTGTCGTATGAAATTTTATAAATATTTTATTTCGCATAAGTCACATTGAGGAGATCTTAATCCATGTTCATATATAAGTTAATTTACAATTGAACATCCAACTTGCTGTAAGCCTTCCTTTCAGATTGGATGATAAATGAAGGCTCATGTTGCATGCCATTAAACAAGAAAATTTTGTCTAATGAAGACAAAACCTTCAATAATTTGGTTCAGGAAAGCACCAAACTCAATTATAATTATAATATCAACTAAGTTATGGTGGATTTGGACATTAAACATGAGTGAGAACTTGTAACAACAATAATAAAATTACAAATATTACGATTTGGTGATCGAGGATATAAGTCCCAACTTTCTAATAAAATTGATCATTCAAATTAAAAACCTCTTTCAATCAAATTCGAGCCTAACACTTAGGATAGACTGAGGTATTTTTGAAGTAATTCAGAATCCCAAAACACCTCCTACCTTTCTTCCTTTGTCTCCAGAAATAAGTGTTTAACCCTGATCCAATCCCGATTGAAAATTCCAACCTTTTTCTTCTTTTGATATCAATCTTTGAAAATATAAATAAAATTTACACCGCTATTTTATTCGAGAGTTTTCGTAGGAAACTTCTATTTTCTACGATGTAATTAACTACGAGGGCTTGCGCTCATAGGAGATTTAGAAACCAAGAATTAATTTTCAAAACCAATTTTTCAAAATCTTTAATTAATTATCTTTGGGAGAATTAAATACAACGATCATTATTGTCATTTTCAAACGATCGATAATGATTGATATCTTCTTTCTTTGGAGAGATATATCAATTATTATCGTGGTTTTGATTATGAAATTAATGATTTTTCATCCAAATTAGTATAATCAAACAATTTTGAGTTTGACTACGATAATTCAGATAAATTTGAAATTCTGAAATTTGAACACATTAGAGAACGATATGATCATCTCCCGAGGTGATATACTGTTCATAATGACATGTTCTATTTCAAAATTCAAAATTAAATATTTCCCAAAGAAAATTAATAATTTTTCAAAATTATTTTAATATTTTTTAATAAAAATAGTGGCTTCTATTAATGTTCTATTTTTTCTTTTGACTACCCCATTCTGCTGAGGGTTTTAGATGTAGAAAAGTTGTGATCAATTCCTTTTTCCTTACAAAAACCCTCAAATCTTTCATTCTCAAATTCTCCTCCATGATCACTTTGTATAATCATAATTTTACATCCTAGCTTTCTTTGAATCCAAGTTAAAAAGTTTCTAAATTCCTCAAGTGATTCAATCTTATGAAATAGAAATCTAACACATGTGAATCTAGAGTAACCATCCAAAATCACAAATCCGTATGCCTTCCCTCTTAGACTTACAGTTCCAACTGGTCCAAAAAGATCCATATGCAAAATCTCAAATGATTTACTAGTTCTAAGATCGTTATTGGACTAAAAAGAGGATTTCACTTATTTTCCTAATTGACATGCATTACAAAGGTGGTCCTTAGTAAAGCCTAGTTTTGGTATACCTCTCACTAGGTTCTTTTGGATAATCCTGCTAAGGTTTTTCATGCTAGAGTGACAAAGTCTCCTATGCCAAAGCCATGACTCACCATTTTTTAAACAAAAAGCAGTAGGAGTTTTAATGTAATTCAAATCTAACATATACACATTGTTTACCCTTATACCATTCAAAACATCATTTCAATTTAGTCTTAATATGCAGCTAGTAGGAAAAAAATTTACACAATATCCTTTGTCACATAGTTGGCTTACACTTAACAAATTATGCTTTAAGCCTTCTACCAATAATACATTTTCAATGTAAAAATTCTTAAGATTTCCAATCATACCTGACCCAACCACCTTCATTGTGGTGTTATCTCCAATGGTAACCTTGCCTCCACTCCTAGTTTCCAGCGATATGAATTGTGCAGTATCTCCAGTCTTATGCTTTGAGCATCCACTGTCCAGGTACCATATGCTCTCACGAGGTATTGTGTGAGAGCAACCATCTTCTTGATCTGACTGATCAAGATTATCGCCCATTAAGCACAGATTAGTGACTTTCTCTTCCATTTCCATTTCTGATGAGTCTAAAGCTGAGTCCGCCCAGAAAGCTCTTTGAAATTTCTTCTAAGCCTTCTTCATAATTTATTTCTCCTCTACCTTCTCCATGCTAGGAGTGGCTTTGAGTTTTGGGCAATCGGTCTTAATATGTCTAGGTTTCCCACACTCATAGTAAATAACATCATTTAAAATCTTGACATTCCTATTAAATTTACCTCGATTTTATTGCTGGCGTCTCTTCTACTTCCTCTTCAGAAAGCTTCTAAATTGTCTAGTCATTAGTGCGATGTCGTCTTCATCCTTAGGTTGTGAGCGTTCACTCTCTGACTTCTCTACTTTTAGTGCTATGCTTTTTTCCCTTTGTGGTTCACCTGCATCAATCTTTCTTTGACTAACTCCTTACTCATAAGCAATTAGCGATCCAAGAAGATTATCAATAGAGTAAATGTTTAGATCTTCACTCTGTAATTGTAGTAATTTTAGCATCATAAGTAGTAGGCAAATAATGAAGAATCTCATTAACCATTTCAGCATTCATTAGTTCCCTACCCAATGTATGTAAAGAGGTGACTATTTGTGTGAATCTTGTGTACATATTAGAAATGGATTCATTTGGTTTCATGCAAAATAATTCATAATCAAGTAATAAGATATTAAGTCTAGATTGCTTAACCTCATTAGTCCCCTCATAAGTTATATAAAGTCTATCCTATATATCCTTTCCACTCTTGCAAGTAGAAACCCGCATGTAATCTTCTAATTTTAGAGCATAAAAGAAACTATTCAAACATTTTACATTTAGTTGTGCTAAGTCACGTTATTCTACTGTCTAGTCCATAAAAGGTGTTTCAACTTTAACTCCATCAACTAGTCTAGTTGGTTTTATATACCCTTCATGAACTAAGATCTACATACGGTAACCAAGTGACTGTAAAAATGTAGACATGCATGTTTTTCAAAAATCAAAAGGAATATTATCGAATAATGGAGGTCTAGTTATAGAGTAACCCTCAGGTGTATTTCAGTTTCCAAATATAGCCATCTAAGTTAATAAAAAAGTAGTCTAAACATATGATTTTGAAACAAAGCTCTGATACCACTTGCTGAAACTTGTTTAATATGAATTAGGTTGTTAAACCTAAGCTTATGTCCCAGCGGCTAACCAAGAGGGGGGGGGGGGGGGGGGGGGGGGCGGGGGTGAATCACTCTTTTAAATATTTTATACCGAAATTAACTTTAGTGAATTTTATAGAATTTTTTTTTCAACCACAAGTTAAAACAGTAAAAACAAAAGCAGCGAAAAAAAATTAAAGACACAAATTTTATAGTGGTTTGGTCAAACACGACCTACATCTACTCCCCGGAGGCACCCTCCAAGTATTGCACTAATACTACTAGTAACTCTCCTTTTGCACCCACAGCAAGGCAGGGAAGCCTTTACAAAACTCTCTTCCACCACTACCCGGTGAAGCAAAAAACCGTCGTCTTTTTACACTCTCCATTTGTTGGTAGAGAATCGTCCATCCTTTCACACTCTCCCAGTGTAGATAGAGAATCCTTCGTCCTTTCACACTCTCCAAGTATGGCAGAGAACCCTTTGTCCTTTCACACTCTCCAACTGTGGGCAGAGAACCCTTCATCCTTCATACTCTCCAAGTATGAGCAGAGAACCCTTCGTCTGTTCACACTCTTCAAGTGTCGACAGAGAATCATATCTCCTTGATAGATCTTCTCATAAGAAATCTAGAAGGATGAGAGAACAGAGTGAAGTAATCACAAATCACAAGTATATATTCTTACCTTTGAGTACCAAGTGAATCCTTCATGCTCCAGTAGTAAGAATCCTCTTTTAAACACTCTCTCACACTCTCTCATTGACTCTCTTTTCAGTTGGCAAGAAGATCATTAGGCAAAAAGATTAAGAGACAGTTTTATTTGAACTTTATATAGGAAAGAAACAAAAAACTGTCCAAAGATTGCTGATTTTCAAATTTGTACATAGTGGATCGTCCTGTACAATCGTTAGATCGTCCCATACGAATCTATTTAAATCAGTTGCATACGAACCCAATGTAAATAGGTACGAACTGACTTTGTACCCGATCATCATCACGTACAAACTATGTTTGTCTGGTACGAACAGTTATTTCATGGGTAAGTTTTGACAAGCTGCAGGACACTACCAAAATATCAAAAGACAGAGCATTTAATTCTAGGACGAATTGGAGGTTGTCTGGACAAAAATTTTCGAGAGAGCATTTCATCCTGGGACTAATAGAAGCTTGTATGGACGAAAATTTTCCAAAGTGCATTTCGTATTAGGACAAATAGGATTTGGTCTGGATAAAAATTTTCCAGAGAGTATTTCATCTTGGGACGAAAAGAAGTTCATCTGGATGAAAATTTTCTAGAAAGCATTTTGTCCTAGCACGAACATGATGAATTGTCTGGACTATTCAGCACAAAGTGAGAATCCAGAGCAGATCATCCAGTATGAATTGAGAAATTTGTTTGGACGATCAGAACTTAGAAAAATTTTCTCAGTTCCTGTTCGTTCCATTGATTTTCTGAGGGGATTGACTAACTTAATGGTCCCGTACGATCAAGGTTCGTCCCGTACGATCAGTGTGATTTTTAAAGATCTCCCCATGTGTGTGTGTGCTAAGATTATTTAACTAAAAAATCATATTTTCTCAAACTCAATTACAATAAAAATTACAAACTATCTCATGATGACTTTTGATTTGAAGTATTCATTAGTCTGGATTTCGAGTATCCTGAAATGTTAGTCCACACAAGAGCAAAAAATAATTTTTCCAAAAAGTGTTAGGAGAAAACAAAGCTTAAAATAATAATATTTGGAATCATCAAAACTATACAAGTTGCAAGAAAATAAAACATACAAATAATAACTCTTTTAACAAGGGAAAGTTGAAGGTGTTACCCATTCCTCTATATATTGGAGCAGAAGATATATTGAAGATACTCAAACTTTTTGATATTGACTTCCTTTATTATGAGGTACACTATTGGAGCAGATATATAGATGAAGAATATTTGTTCAAGGTGGGACTATCTACTCAAGCAGGGAGATTACATATGCACAAATGGAAAAGAAGTCGATGAAAGTTTCAGAGGTAGTTACCTAACCTTCAAAAGTTCTATCTAAATAACCAGGTAGTGAGGGTGCTCTGTAGGCATAAAAAAAGAAGAAGGTGGAGGAAATTTTGGCAGTCACTAGCAAAGGTCCTTGTATCTCTCCATCCAAGTCACACATTCCAGAAGCTATTTTAAAACATCAGTGTGTTGGTCATCGATGGGCTGAGGAGTTGATGAGTTCACATTTTATTCTTTCTTTTTGTATTTTTTCAAAAAATAAGTCTCTTATAAAATTTATTTTTATTGCTTCAGTTGGTGCAACACATGGATTTCAAGCTTGAAATGGCCAATACATTGGATAATTGAACAATAAATTTATAAAGGTCAAATATCTTCAAGGTGAATAAAAAAAAAATATGATGGAAAAATCAAGGAGATGAAGGCGATGGAGAGAAGCTAGTGGAGTGCAGAGCTTAGCTGGCTAATATGACAACTTTAGCCTCCTCAAAGAATCAATGGATGGATCGTCTACATATTGAGTTGGTGGATACGTATATGATGATCAATTAATAGATAAAACATTAGCAGATCCTTGAAATTAAGAACAAGATGCTCTATAGTATGTTGTCAGAGAAGGAAGCATAGTAGTTACCATCTACAAGCATAGAAGAACTTAAGAAATCTATTTCCTTCAAGATAATTGTTGAGGATCTCATTTAGGAAGCTCACAACCATAACTATGATGTGGAGATGAAGGCTTTAGAAGAAGAGTGTATGGTGGAGGGCTTCATCAGAGGTTTTATGAAGGGCGTGCATGTAGTGCAGCGTAAGACTGGAGTGGAGATCAAGGGGCTAACACCTAGCTAGGCTTCTGGTGACCCGTCTTCAGACTCTGGTGGTGAAGAGATAGAGAGTGAAATATAGAAGTCCTTTTCCCTTGAGGAAGAGGAGGATGATATTGAGATCCTGTAAGATTACTCTGATGTTGGTTGTACTACTTTATTTTCTTTCTAGTGATAAGTATATGTATTTGGTGTTGATGCTTTCATATAATGTACGTGATGTTCAATAATATATTAAGAAATTACTGGTGTTCCTCTTTTTTCTTTTTCTCGTATGTATATGAAATTAACTTAGTTTTATTTTAATGAGAGATGTTTTGGTGGTTTTTTTGACTTGAGTGAATGTGAGAGACATCTTCCTTAGATATTTTGACCTATCCGAGGTTGTTAATCAAAGAATTTGCTTGATGATTTTAACCTGTATGAAAGAGGTCAGATCAAGTTCCTGTGGGATTAATCATCTAGTGATTAAGATATAATGTAGGTTGTATATTTCTTGAATCATGAATAATGAGATTGAGAGATTTTTATCTTTTATAAGAGAAGATAATATCACAACAAAGTGAACATCACATTACTATATTATATAAGACAATATAATAGTTTCCTAATATAATTTAGGGATATGGGGGCTAGAAGGGTTCTACCCCAATCATTACACAAGGAATGTATGAAAGGTCAGAATAATAATATTTGAAGGATATAAAGCATAACCACTTTGGGGAATATAACAAAAGACAAATAATATTATAAATACCTACTAATAATACTTGTGAAGGTTACTAACATTCCAAGTTCAGCGAGGGGGGGGGGGGGGGGGGGGGGGGGGGGGGGGCGGGTATTTTTCCACTAAAAAAAGCATCATTCAGTTTGAAGGTACCAGGCTTGACCATAGCTGCCGCTAAATATGGACCCTCCAAAAGGGGAGAGGGCTTGTTACGCTGAGGCCTTTTTGAGGGGTTTCAATGCAAAGTAGAACTAAGTCCTCAATAGAGATAAATTGAGGTTTGACCCTCCAATTGTAGTGATGATTAACTCTTTGGTGGTGTGCAATGATCCTAAGTGAGGCTTCATCTCTTACTTCTTGGAGGAGATTCAAAATTGTTCAAATTTTTCTTCATTATTTTGAAGTCAAAAGTCTGAACTCTATTGCTCAGGACTCCAATATAAATCGGTATGACTACTTCTGTACCAAAGTAGAGATTATATGAGGTTTCTCATGTAGTTGTTTTGGAAGTGGTCTGATAAGCCCAGAGGAATTTAGGAGTTCTTTACCCATTGCCCCCCAGCCTTCCCTATGCGTGTCTTCAGTGCTTTCAGAATTATTCGATTTGTAACCTCTATTTTCTCATTTACTTGAGGATGGATGACAACTGTGTAGATGAGCTGAATATGAAAATTCTTATAAAAAGGGATAAAAATTTTCCCAATAAATCGTTTCCCTTAATTAGTGATGTTTTTTGCAGGAATGCCAAAATAACATATTATATTCTTCCACAAAAATTGTTTGGCATTAGCTTCAGTAATCTTCACCAAAGGTTCTGCCTCCACCCATTTCATGAAGTAATCTATAGCCAGGATAATTAATTTTTATTGTCCAGTGGCTATAGGGAAGGGTCCCATTATATCAATCCCCTATTGGTCGAAAGGCCAAGGGCTCTAAAGTGATGTAAGCTCTAGAGTGGGTGTATGGGTGAGATTGGATTGCAATTGACATTTTTTGCATTTTTTTAATTAACTCAAGTGCGACCTATTTTATTGTAGGCCAATAGAATCCTTATATCATGATCATGTAAGCTAACGCTCTTCCTCCTAGATATTCTCCACGTACTCCTGAATGAACTTCTTAGAGTGTGTAATCAGCTTCTAAAGGTGGGAGACATTTGAGATACAATCCAGTGAAGGTGCGTTTATACAACTGGCCACCAATAATGATAAAATTTGCCTCTTGTCTTCGCATTCGTGTTATAGTCATGGGGTCCTCAGGTAATACTCCATCTTGTAAAAAAGGATAAGATGGGGTCAATCTAAGAAGTCTCCCTTTATTCATCGATTGATTGTATGACTCACAGACCTTGGATACTTTTTTTTTTTGAGAAAAGCAAAAGCTGCATTGAATAAAGGAAAAAAAACAAGAAACGAAAAACAACTACAAAGTATATTCCTCCTTCATGATCTTAACAATTGAAGGAGGAACCTTATCCAAGCATATGTCTTCCCAAATAAAATTACTAACAATAGCATAGCTAGCACACAAATCCGCTAGCTTAGTCCCCTCCCTTATTATGCATTTGAAAATAACATTATTAAACTCCTTTAAGAATTCCAAATCTTCCATACCTTTGAATCCTTGGTTCATAGCACGGTGGATAGCTTTAATAACATTTGAATTGTCACTTTATATGATTTCTCCTTTATACTTGAACATCCAATCCTTGATCACCTCTTTCAAGGATTTAATAGCAAGAAATTCCAATTGATTTATGTCCCAATGAGTATAAGATTTACCAAAGGCCAATAAGAATCTTCCTTTGCAGTCTCTTACAATACCACCAATGCCTGCTCTATATGAAGTGTTGCAAATCTATTTTCATGACTTATGTTTTGATGATTGACAAACACTATTGATTCTCTTGGATTGCCTGTTACTTCTAACTTTTCAGGAATAAAAGATCGGACGAACAAACGAAGCCAGTTCAAGATTGCATAGGTCTAGGGTTGAGTCAGTCTGTACTTTATTTTTCTCTTAAGTCTATTTGTAATAGTCAAAGAGACTGATGCTAAGTAACCCTACACACACACACACTTGAGAGACTTAGAATTTCTGTTTTTACTCATATCGTCCAGGATGATATTTACATCATCCTGGACGATCAGACTTAAAACAGAAAGTCTAAATAAGGATTCTTAATTAAGGCAGCCATCATTAACAGATCGTCCTTGACGATACGTGTATCGGCCAGAACGATAAGCTCAAAACCAAAAGAAATTGCCGCCATAGATAATTAAGGTATTATGTATTTTTTAATAATCGGCCAGGACGATCTTTGATCAACCTGAATGATATTCACAAATTATGCCTTAATTGATCAGAAAATCAAGTGATAAATCAAAGATGATTGATATGATCATATCGTCCTAGACGATCGCCGGATCGGCCACGACGATTTATTCAAAAAACCTTAGTTACTTCAGGACGATAAATATCGGCCAGCTCAAATTCAGGGCGATGCTCTGGACGATTTTCCTCTGATTGGCCGGGACGATCGTGAGATCGGCCTGGATGATCAAGAAAAATTTAAATCATCCAGTTTGCATTCAGGGCGATGCTCTGGCCGATCTTTTGAGATTTGTACTGATCGGCCAGGCCGATGTCCATATCTGCCTGGACGATATTGTCGGCAACTTGCAATTAATGAGTTTCTTGGAAGCTCTTCTATTTAAGAGCTCTTGTTCAACATTTTGAACAATCTTTTGCTGCTGCCTTGACCTGAGAAGGCCTTGATGAAAGAAAGAGAGAGAGGGAGAGAGAGAGGATCTTATGAGGGGGAGCTTGTAAGAGGATTCTCAAGGGTTGCTTTAAGGATCGCTCTGCTTCTTCTTCGTCTAGAGTTTCTCATCCGTGGAAGGGTCGGTAGAGGTAAGGAGTCAACATCTGGTTGTGGTTCTCTGCCAGCTTCAGAAGGAAGCAAAAGGAGATAGGTTCTCTGCCTTGCCGGGGTGGAAAAAAGGAGGTTCTTTGTAAAGGCTTCTCCGCCTAGCTGTGGGAGCTAAAGGAGAGTCACGATTGTAGTGCAATACTCGGAGGGCGCCTCTGGGGAGTGGATGTAGGTCGAGTTGATTGAACCTCTATAAATCTCTGTGTTCTTATTTCTTGCTTCCGCACTTTCTTGAAATGATTTTTTTGGTCTTGTGTTATTTTTTTGTTGTGTGCTTGCTTTGTGTTGTTCTAGTTTGCTTTATTTTCATTTTGTTTTTGATGTTTGGTTTCCTATATGATTATTTTTTAAACTCTTTAAATTTTGGAGTTTTAGATATTATGTTTAGCATTTCTAAATCGGTTAAAGGAAGGAATACCGTTTATGGTTTCCCTCCTTCTGACCTTGTTTAGTGGTATAATTTTTCTTCTCTGAACAAAAGTCTAACTCATTTTAGCCAATGGTTTTTGAAACTAAGATTCCTCTTATCTTGCTACAAAAAATCTATCTTGTGCATAATATCCAAATTTCTTATATATCTCTCAAGTTATTTGAGATATTGCCTTTACACTGATCATATGATTTTTAGTTTTGTTTTGTGGGATATTCTTCCCTATGTTATAGAGAGAGCTCCTATTCTTTAATATTTGGAGGATATACTCACAACTAAGGTTCTTTTTAATTGTTTTTGTTATAGAGCTTTTAACTTGCAAGAATTAAAAAGGAAAGAGGCCAATGACGCCAAATTGGAAAAAGAAAAAAAATAATACACAAATGTGTATAAGAAATCAAAAGATGCTCAAAGAGACAATAAAAAATTCAAGAGGCATAAAATGAGCCCACTAAAAAGCAAGCTATCCTCTCTTTTCAAAACTTTTAAAACTTAGAAGAACTTAAGGGTTATGTGAGATTTTTAAAGGCTTGATTTCAAATTCCATGATTGAGAAAAATTACTTTGACATATTTTTTATGAGGTATTTTCTTTGTAAACAAGTTATGAATGGATCTTCTTTTTATCCTATTTAGTTATTTTAAGTTAGGCCTCTATTTTTCAAAAGACAATTTATACCCTGAAGGATGTCCGATCTAGGGTTAACAGAATCAGATATTCTACCTTCTTCCGATTAAAATTTGTTAACCTATTGATCTCTTGAAACTCTAAAGTTTAAATTATTTAAGAAATTCTCATATGAATTGCTTTGATAAAAAAAAAATTTGGTTTTTTTTTTATTGTTTTTAGTTTTTTTTTCGCTATTCTTTTTTGTTTTGTTTTGTTTTATTTTTGAGGGCTTTGATCATCACAATCCTTCATTGTTTTTCAAATTCTAGTCACATCATCCTGGCCGATACTTTTATCATCCTGGACGATAGGGTAAATTCTCTTCAAATTCCATCTGCTGATCCTTTCTGTGCTTGCTATAACTCATCGTCCTGGACGATACTATATCGTCCTGGACGATCTGATCGAACTCTGTTGCAATCATGATGATAGTCCTGGCCGATAGAATATTTTATCTCGGCCGATGCATTTTATGGGCATCGTCCTGGCCGATACAGTAGATCGTACTGGACGATCCACGTGTCAACACGTTTGAATCTTTAAAATCGGCCCCGGACAATCCTTTATTCGATAATTATCTTGGCCGATCCACTGTTCATCCTGTAAGATACACATGGCACTGATTTAAAATGTTTTAACTTCGGCCGGTATGATCAATTATTGTGCATCGTCCTTGACGATACACCTAATTAGCCCGGACGATCTTCTTTTTCAATGGTCGTCCGGCTTGACTCCTCGGGACGATCGCCTATGTCTAATTGTCTTGGCTGATATCTGATCGGCCTGGACGATCGGACCGCCTTTTTGACCAATTGGCCTGTATGCAATTATTGTGTCATATCGTCCTGGTTGATTCTGCGATCGGCCTGGATGATATGGCCACTTCTTTAAATTCTGGCCGTTCCAGCCATGGTTTTCACTTCACATCCCTTCTCCTCTTGTGTTTTGTTGTTAACTCCTTTCAATGGCTGGTGGGAAACGTGTTCGAAAAACTTCTGGGAGTTCTTCGAGGGCTAGGATTGACCCTCGTTTCAGGGAGGCAGAAGATGAAGCTGCTTACCATCGATACAAAGAATGTGGGATAACTGTCTCCAGAATCATCAATCCTGTCCACATTTTGTATCTGGTAATGGATCTTTTCGCTCACACCTCCCTTTGTTTCATTCTGTCTCTTGCTTTCCCCTTTAATACTGAGCTTATTCGAGAATTCTTTGCAAACCTTCGCATAAATCCTACTTTCACAGCCCTGACCTCCTATGTGAATCGACTCCCCGTCGAAATCACATATCAGGACTGTGTTGAACTTTTACAGCTATCCACCACAGGGGATAAGCTGCACCTAATCGCTTCAGATCCTGACCTTGACTGGTCCATGGCAAATCACTTCCTTCGCCAGACCAATGCACCTTTTCATGTTGGAGAGACTAGCTCTTTAGTCAAAGATGTTAGGACAATCCAACATGTCCTTCGTACCTCCATAATTCCAAAAGCCGGGGACCGTATCCATATCACTCCTCTACTTTCCCTGACTACTTTCTACATCATGAAACATAGAGAATTTAATACTGCAAATTTGATTTTTTGGTACATTGATCACTTAACCACAACCCGCGATCCAGGTCATAAGAGAAAACCCAATCTAGCTTTAGGACATCTCATAGCCTATGTCCTTGAAACCAAATATCAACTTCAGTATCCTATTCCACCCAACCTCCCAACTCTCTTCTACTCAAACAGTTCCTTCAGTACCCTTCACAGTACTCGTCTCCACCCTGGGGATGAGGAACCTCGGGGGGCTGGGGAGGAGGAGGCTCCCGCTCCCGTTCCTGATCCTATTCCTCTCCACCAGCACTCATCGTTTGATCAGTTGATAGAGAGGTTTGATTGATGGGAGACCCGCTTTGACGCTTACTTTACTGCACAGGAGCAACAACACTCTAAGGACATCGCCCGCTACGAGCAGCACCGCACTGAGGATTTAGCCCGTTTTGATAGCTACATTACTCACCAGCAGCAGCAGCATGACCAGGACATTGCCTGATTCAATGCTCAGTTTACCACGCTTGCCAGCTGCTTTCAACAGCCACCTCCACCACCTCCATCTGATGATCAGGGTCCCTCATTTTTCTAGTCTGTGCTTTCTGTTGTCTATTTTCTATTTTTTTGTAGTTTGTTTTTGTTTTTGTTTTCTTTTTCCTTTGTGTGTCTAGGACCTTCTTTTTGTGATGACAAAAGGGGAGTAGGTTGTGGTAGGAAAAGTTGATGTGCTTGTAACTTTGAAATTTTAATGAATTACTATTTTTACTAAGTTTTTCCTACTAGTGTTTTTCCATCATCAAAAAGGGGGAGATTGTTGCAAATCTATTTTCATGACTTATGTTTTGATGATTGACAAAAACTATTGATTCTCTTGACCTGCCTGTTACTTCTAACTTTTCAGGAATCAAAGATCGGACGAACAAACGAAGTCAGTTCAAGATTGCGTAAGTCTAGGGTTGAGTCAGTCTGTACTTTATTTTTCTCTTCTTGAGTCTATTTGTAATGGTCAAAGAGACTGATGCTAAGTAGCCCTACACACACACACACACACTTGAGAGACTTAGAATTTCTATTTTTACTCATATCAGCCAGGACGATATTTACATCGTCCTGGACGATCAGGCTTAAAACAGAAAGTCTAAATAAGGATTCTTAATTAAGTCAGCCATCATTAACAGATCGTCCTGGATGATACGTGTATTGGCCAGAATGATAAGCTCAAAACAAAAAGAAATTGCCGCCATAGAAAATTAAGGTATTATGTATTTTTTAATAATCGGCCAGGACGATCTTTGATCGGCCAGGACGATATTCACAAATTATGCCTTAATTGATCAGAAAATCTAGGGAGTAATTAAGGATGATTGATACGATCATATCGTCCTGGACGATCGCCGGATCGGCCAGGACGATCTATTCAAAAAACCTTAGTTACTTCATGACGGTAAATATCAGCCAGCTCAAATTTAGGGCGATGCTCTGGACGATTTTCCTCTGATTTGAACTGATTAGCCGGGATGATCGTGAGATTGGCCTGGACAATCAAGCCAATTTTAAATCATCCAGTTTGCATTCAGGGCGATGCTCTGGCCGATCTTCTGATATTTGTACTGATCGGCCAGGCCGATGTCCATATCGGCCTGGACGATATTGTCGGAAACTTGCAATTATGAGCTCCTTTGAAGCTCTTCTATTTAAGAGCTCTTGTTCAACATTTTAAACAATCTTTTGCTGCTACCTTGACCCGAGAAAGCCTTGAGGAGAGAAAGAGAGAGAGGGAGAGAGAGAGGATCTTGTGAGGTGGGGCTTGTGAGAGGATTCACAAGGGTTGCTTTAAGGATCACTCTCCTTCTTCTTTGTCTAGAGTTTCTCATCCGTGGAAGGGTCGGTAGAGGTAAGGAGTCAGCATCTGGTTGTGGTTCTCTGCCAACTTCAGAAGGAAGCAAAAGGAGATAGGTTCTTTGCCTTGCTGGGGTGGCAAAAAGAAGGTTCTTTGTAAAGGCTTCTCCGCTTAGCTGTGAGAGCTAAAGGAGAGTCACGATTGTAGTGCAATACTTGGAGGACGCCTCCGGGGAGTGGACGTAGGTCGAGTTAACCGAACCTCTTTAAATCTCTGTGTTCTTGTTTCTTGCTTCCGCACTTTAATTACCACATTTATTTTTCTCGTGGTGTGATTTTGGTTTATGTGATTTTTGTTCTTTGTGAAAATTTTTAAAATACCAATTCACCCCCCCCCCCCCCCCCCTCTTGGTTAGCTTGGGCTAGTTCTATAGGGCTTAACATCCCTAACGAACTTTCATGAAGAACAAAGGGAAACATCTACATTGATCTTTAACCAACCGGGTGGAGGGGGATGCCAAGTATTAGACAGCCAATATGACTGGTTAACATCCTCATTTTTTTGACATAAGTTAAAAATCAGTTTAGATAAAGATGACAAGCTAATTGCATTAGCTGCTATAGAGTTTGCACTTTCAATAATTCCATAATGTGGCAATTTGTTCTTAACTTTCCAAGAGAGGTACACAACATTATAATAAATATTAACAAACATACCATTAACCTTGGATGTTGTGTCGAGCCATTTGCAACAATCTTCAAAACTTTCGAACACAGGCATATGAAATCCCCAAACGTTCAGTATTGAAATCACCTCTCTTACTTTTCTGCATTTGACAAGAATGTGTTCAATATCTTCTATACCCGATGCACATCTGGGACATGTATCATCTTCTTGTAATCTCCTGTGAGCAAGGAACTGATATGAAGGAAAAGCATTCTTGAATAACCTATAACAGAAAACCTGCACCCTTGGATTAACTTTTGCCTTCTTAATCCATTCATTCTACCTGAGAACTTCTTGATGTTGATACAAGGATTCAATGATCATCCCTATAATTGTCTTTCCTGAGTTTTGATATAATAGCTCCCTCTCATCAACAGTTTGTTCTTCGTTGATTTTGATCTTTAGAATAAGATTAACCATATCAGTTCCAAAGACCTGCTTCAAATCAGCAACTTTCCATCTTCTTTCTTCAATAAATTTGCTTAATTTGATTTCTCCATCAGCTTGTGGAACAACAAAGGTTGGCCATTTGTCAATACTTCTATTCAAAATCCATTTGTCTTTGAATACATCAATAGCAGAACCATCAGCTATATTCCTTTTTAGTAAAGGATTAAGAACTCTTCCTCCTTCACATATAATTTTCCAAGAAGAAGAGGAATTCTTCTTGACATCTTCATTACCTGCTCTCATTTCGTATTTTGGGGCCATAAATTTCTGTAATAGAGAATTGCTGTTAAAGAGATAAGTGATTCTAGCTCTAAGAGGAGCCACTCTAGAAGTAGAAGAGAACAAGCCCTCACCACCAATGCTTTTGGGTTTGCATAATCCTCCCAACTGATGTAATGCATTCCCATCTTGCCACCAAATTTATTCCAAATATATCCCCAGCATAATTTTTCAACCTCTTTCAAAACTTGGATAGGGACCAATGAATGAGTGTTGTAGAAATTTGAATGAGCTAGGATAACTGATTTGATCAGAGTAAGTTTTCCAGCCAAGGATAACACCTTACTTCCTTAAATGTTAAGCCTTTTAAGTGTTTTCTCAATGATAAAATAGTAGTCACTTGCTACCAATCTTCTCAAGGCTAATTTTATACCCAAATAGAAAAGCTCCTTAACTTGTTTAAAGCCCATAGTTCTTGAGATACTTTTCTTCCTTCTTCTATTCACATTCTTTCCAAAAATCATTACAGATTTTTCTGTATTAATAGATTGGCCGGTCCATTTTCTATAGTTTGAAAGAATGTTCTTGACTTCACAAGCAGCTTTTTTGGAGGCTTCCGAGAAGATGAGGATGTCATTTTCCTAAAGTAGATGGGAAATATGAATACCATTCATGCTTGAAGTAATTCCAACTGAAGATTGTGCAAAAGCATTTGATAATATCTTAGAGCAAAGAATGAACAACAATAGAGACAATGGGCATCCCTGACGAAATCCACTATCAACTTTTATCCAATTTGATAACTTGCCATTTATGATGATAGACAATCTTGGATTCAAAATGCATTCCATTATCAGCTTTGAGAACTTGGGCGAAAATTTGAAATAATCTAAAACTTTCATTAGAGTAATCCAACTCATTGAGTCATATGCTTGCTCCATGTCTACTTTGTATGACACCAACCCTTTGGCTGCCTTGGAAAATATGAGCTTGTGAAACAATTCTTGAGCTATCATTATATGATCAGATATAGATCCACCATTAATAAAGGCAGCTTGTTCATCTAAAATAAGAGGAGGAATCACCTGAATCATTATGTTCAAGATTATTTTTGTAGCCACCTTATAAACAGAATTACACAAGCTTATGGGCCTGTAGGTGGTCGGCAACATAGGATTTGAAACCATTGGAATGAGAACAATCAACTGTCATTGATGTAGCAAACTTAAAAAGAGCATCTACTTACGTATTGTTTCTCGGAGAATATGTATGATCTGATGCTATCTTATACCGGTTAAGAGTAACTTCACAATGCTGTAATATTGGGCCAGTTGCAGATTGTAGATATAAAAATCCCCCTCCACACTAGAAGCAACTAAATGTGAATCAATGTGGACTACTAAGTTCTATATCTCAAAGTAAATTACTATTCTCAATCCAACAATAAGGACCTCATACTCTGCTGTATTATTTATTACTGAAAACTCAAGTCATAGCCCATACTCATGGGTAACTTTATGTAGAGAGATCAACAAAATTTAGGCCTCAGCGCCACAACTTCCTGAAGCTCCATTGATATACAACGTTTAATATGGAGGAGAAGATGAAGCACTTCGTTGAATATCAGATACAAGGATGGTGCATTCAACTATAAAATATGTAAGTGCTTGAGATTTAATATCGGGCCTAGGTAAGTAGTGGATGTCAAATAATCCTAGCTCTACAAACCACTTGACAAGCCTACCAGATACTTCTGGCTTTTGCAGGATATTTTTTAGCGGTAGATTTGTGTAAACTCTACTTATGTGGGTTTGAAAGTAAGGGCGTAGTTTTCTGACAGAATAAATTAATGCTAAAACTATTTTATTCACTAGGAGACAACATCCCTCTATTTCAAATAATATCTTGCTGACATAATAAATGGACATTGTACAACATTTTCTTCTTCTACCAAGATCAAACTAATAGCTTGGGCAGAAATAGACATATATAAGTACAACATTTCTCCAAGTGTTGGTTTAAAAAGTAGTGGCAGGGATGCTAAATACTTTCATAGCTATTCGAAGGCTTCTTAACATTCAATAGTCCATTGGAATCCAGAGCTACGAGCACCTCTAAGTATCTTGAAGAAGGGCATATATTTATCTCCTAAATGGGCTAGGAAACCAGATTACGATGTAATCTTTCCATTTAGTCTCTATACTTCCTTGATATTTTTTTGGGGCACCATGTCCCTTAGTGCCTTGATTTTCTCAGGGTTTGCATCAATTCCTCAATGGGTTACTATAATTCCTAAGAACTTCCCAAAGGCAACTCTAAAAGCACATTTTGCATAATTGAGTCGTATGTTGTAACTTCGTAATAAGTGGAAGCACTATTCAAAGTCTGAGATATGTTGAGATTGCTTTTCACCAACATATCATCAACATATACCTCTATAGTGTTGAGATAGTTACTATTTAGTTTTGCATGTTTGATATTCTTGCAACTTATATATTTTTTTATGATTCGAAATATTATTTCTTTGATTATTATTTCTCCTAACATATTTTTGGAGGAATTGTTTTTCTCTTGTGTGTACTAACATTTTAGGGAAATCATAGTTCGAATTATTGAAGGCTTGAAATCAAGATCAGCTTAGAGTGTATAATAAATTGAAGTATATTTTTTTCATTTTATTGACTATGAGAGAGTGTGACTGTAATTGAGTAACTGAGCACACACGAGGGAGAGTTTTAAAATTCATATTTTTAAACTGATCGTACAGTATAAAATTAGTTCATATGAGATTTTTACAGATGATATTTTTTGTTTGTGCTGGGATGATGCCCTTTGATTCGTCCTCAAATAAAGTTTGTACGGATGATACTATTTGATTATATCGGGATGATGGCTCTGGTTTATCCTGGAATGAAGTTCGTACGGATGATATTTTTTATTGTACCGGGATAATGGGCTTTGGTTCATCCTCGAACATAGTTCATACAGATGATATTTTTTTATCGTACCGAGATGAAGGGCTCTATTTTATTTTTGTTCATTTCATTCTGACGGTTCGTACATACGTTCTTTGAAATTTCTTCTATTCGTACCGAACAAACACAGTTCGTATCGGACGATGATTGGGTACAAAATGATTTAGTACCGATTCACAATGAGTTCGTACGTAATATTATTTTTACGTTTCATACATATGAGAGGTTTTTACTCTCTCCAAATTAGAGTCATCAAAAGTGATAAAATGATCGATAATAGCCTTCTTTGGCATTAGGTTTTCATCTACAACCAAATAGACTTTATCAAATAATAAGGGGCATCCTGCGATTATTTTAATTTTAACAGTTATTTGATTATTCACTTGTTGTCTCTATTATTGATTTTTCCCCCCAGCGGGACAAACTTCCTCTTGTGTAGGTGGATCTTGAATAAAATATCAAAGATAGCCTTGGCGAATAAGTCTTTCAATCTTATCCTTGAGTTGCTTACAGGCTTCGATAGTGTGGCCACGACTATGATGAAAATGAAAGTACTGATCTTGATTTCCTATGTTCAACTTCAAAAGATTCAGCCATTTCATTGTATTTTGATCTCGAACGCCATCAATACATTTATTTGAGATGTGTTGAGTGGGGTATACTCCTCCCATCGAGGTTCTCTTTATGGCAATGGAGACATAAGAGGTAGATTATTCTTTTGTTGTTTCTTTTTTTGATTATCCATCCCAGGTGCACCCTTACATTTTCCATTAGTTTGTTCAAACTATTTTTATGAATATTTATGACTTCATATGTAGAGATTTAAGCCTCTACATGATAGATCAAGTTGAAATATGAATGAACTGTGTCCCAAATGAGTGTCAAATAGAAGGGGTAGGACGAAGGCCTCCGAGAAAGACCCCTTTCAGTAATTCAAGATCTACTCAAGAAATTTATCAAGCCTCGATGAAAAATTGCTAAAAATACTCCTTCAATAATTTCCTTCATTTTTATGGATCCGAAGAGGTGGGAAGAATCCAAAGCAATTATTTGATTGGCTATGAACTGTTCGATGAACATTTTGGCCAATTTGACGAATGAGGGGATTATTCTGGATGGAAGCAAATAAAATTACATTTGAGCTTATCCTTCAAGGAAAACAAGAAAAACCTAATATAGGAGTGCATCCGAGGCTCACTGGATATTCATAATGTTTCTATATTGATCAATATGCTCATATGGTTCAGTTGTCCCGTTGTAGGACTTGATGCTCAATAGTTTGAACCCAATAAGAATTGGGTGCTGAAGAATGGCTTCAGTTAGAGATACTGACTCCTAGAAGTTCCACTATTGAAGCGTTTACCTCACATCTCCTCCGGGGAACTCTTCCCTTATTAATCTTCACAGTTCATGAAGTAGGACGTTGCGAGGGAGCTTAATAATGTGCGGTTGGTCTAAGTCTTTTAGGAGATCTAGTGTAATGCAAGGTTGCTGAGTTGTGGGTGAAAGATGGGTAGAAGTTTTTGTATTGGCAAGTTCGTTATCTTGGTGTACTTGCGGATGTCTTCTTGGTGGAGGAAGAGAAATCTCTACTTAAATATGTTTTAGTTGAACATCCTCGACCAGTGGTGGAGCTTGAGGGAGAAGAACCTCCTTCCATTGTGATAAGGTTGGTTGTTGAGTCTCTCACAGGAGTTAAAGGATCTCGTTTTGAGATTCTTCCATCTTTCAAATTCTCTCTTCTAAAGAAGGTCTCGAGGTTCCTTCTCTAGCAGCATTTTGCCCCCCAAGGTAAAAAGAGGCAAATATTGTGCAATCATGATTCATATATATTGGTGGAATTTTGAAAACATATTTAAAAAATATTAGTTTTCTTTGGGAATTTTAAAATTTAGATTGAATTCTAATTCTAGAGGTCGAATCAACTCGTTCGAAAAGTATATCATCCCGAAGGACGAAAATAAAATTTCATAACGGTGTTCAGACTTAGAATTATGAAACTCATCTTGAATATCATGACCAGATTCTAAGGAGAACTTTGCATGGCCCCGAGGGAACAAGGTAAAGTTCAACTAAATATCCAGTTATGATATTCAAGAAGTATGATCGTCAAATTCACATCCAAAGCCTTATCAAAGAAGGATGTATCTCCCCAAAGGGAGATAACACTTTTCAATGATAATTCTTCTAATGTAATAACGACGATCATTCTTTAATCTTTTCCCAAAGAAATCTAAGAAGATTTTAAAAAGATTAATTTTGAAATCAGGTGCGTGTGGTTCCAAATCTCCTACGAGCGCAAGCCCTCGTAGTTAATTACATCGTAGGGAGACAGTCCCCTACGAAAACTCTCGATTAAAATAGTGATGAAATTTTGTTAGATTTTCTAGGAGTGATATCTAAAAAATGAATGGGATTTTTGGAAAATCAAGAGGGAATGGATCAAAATTTAACATTTATTAACAGAATCGAGGGAAGAGAGGTAGGGGACACTTTGAGATTCCAGAACCATCCGGAAGTGTCCCAACTTAATATAAGTGTTGGGCTTTATGTTTTAGAATTGAAATGAAGCTTTAATTAGAGTTAAGAATTTTATTAGAATTTTGGGATTATATTCCAGAAATTTGGGGTCTTATAATAAAAAATATGCCCCCGATCTTAAATCTAAATTGGACACTAGACCACAGTTGTCCGATCCTAACTAATGCAGTGCAGAACCTGGACTTACCCCCACCTGGATTGGGGAGCCAGCTAACCACCTAATCAATTTAAAAGAGATGAGTCCGGTCTTTTATGAGAGAGTGGTAGGGACGTTGTATTTAAGGTTTTGGGGAGTTGGGGCCGACATCTAGAGATTTTTCTAATTGGTCCTTTGACTTATGTTGGGTGCAAAATGCTAAGGACTATGCAATTAAAATCTTGACCCTTTTAATTTGTATCTAATGCAATGCATGCTAGTTGACAACATCAAATCAAATATGCTTGAAATTTTAAAAACAGGCTTAGAAAATAATTTTTTAGAAGACTGGGCTTCCCCAGGTCCGACACCTCTTCCTCATAGGTCAAACTATCCGGACTCTACCCGCAGGCAGGGAAGGGTCTAAAGAAAGGAAAGAGTAATGCGGAAATATGCATGGGACCCCGGGGTCGATCCCTGGCTAATTCCCTAGATTCGTTATCTTTCTATGTTAATGAGACTCGCTAAAATTTTAAACTTTAAGATTTTGAGTATAACTTTCACACCTTCTCGAGTCTCACGTATCCAGGAAAAAACAAAAGCGGCACACAAACGCGAAAAAACTAAGAAAAGCAAGTAATCCTAGAGGCAATCAATTCAACACATCAAATATAAATTAACTAATTAATAAATTTCCATAGGCAGAATTGCCTTGCTTATTACAAACCAGGGTCTTGCAAAAAGTAGAGTGGCCGGGCACCACTGACAACAACCCGGATTCTAAGCCAAATAATGACGCAAGTTATTTTGAGTGGGATACTCTCAATATTCAAGTCTTCAATCTTGTTCTTCTTTGGACTCCTTTTCTTCAAATCCCTTGGATTCTTCGTGGTAAACTACCCAAATGGATAAGAGGGCACTTCCCTTTTAAGGGGAAGGCCACTCTTTCCTCTTTGGGTATAGAAAAAAGTATGATCCAAATTTGGACTTCCAAATAGAAAAGGAATACTTCCCAAAGGGGCATCCTTTCCTCTTTGGAATCCAAGCTTTGGACCTATGCATCCCAACTCAAAATTAACTTTCACAACACTTGACAATTACACAAATTACATTTATATCAAAAAATAAAAATCTAGACTCACCTGTAGGGTTATCCTAAGCAATTAATATATATAAAAAAGTTATTCCCAAGCAGTTATATATATGCAAAAAAAAAGTAAACACACTGGCTACGCTCCTTTTATTTTGGGGCTTTAGCAGCTGAAGCACCTATGCAAAGAATTTATAACAGTTATGAGTTTTTATGAATTTAGCCCCCTTTTTATGGCCCTGCATGAGCGTGGCCACCTGCAGAAAACTGTGTGAACATCCAGATCGTACCTAACCTAAGGGTAATCTGATCTCCAAACACATCAATCCATCTACAGAGTGCAGAAAAAGTAAGCAGACACAGCAAAGCAATTTCATCCACAACATGCAGTGAAAACTACGAAAAATCCGGCACACAGCAGTAAAGATAAACACCGACCTAACCTAGGTCTAGAGTTGGTTGTCCTAGAACATCATCTAAAGTGTGTGTAGAAGGTCGTGTGGCAGGGGTAGATCCTAAGTTGAGTGATTAATCAAGGTTGTCTAAAATTCTGAGTTTGCTGAAGCTTAAAAGAGGGATTTAGGTTAAACTTGAAGTATTAGTGGATTAGGAATTTTAATTAAATATATTTTAAAAGTTAATTGATTACTACCTTTGTTTCACACCGAGGCCGTGAAGTTTATTTCACCTTCCTTAGGGCTAAATTGATAGCCTCGTAGGCCTGGGTTACCCAGTAGCAATCGGGGTTGATTAAGTTACTTCAAATTTGTTGTAATTAAGGAATTGATTAATATAAAAAAGATTGTTTACTGATTTTAAAAGGTTTGTTAAGGATTTTATTAACCTATTAGGAAAATTTTGGAGTTTAGAGAAAACTGGAGATCCTTAGGGTTATCCGGGTATACTAACTAAGGGAGCAAAACTTGACTTTTAGAATTAGAGATGATCTTAAGGGTTTCCGATTTTTAATAAATACTAGACCTAATTATGAGTTGTTAGATAGGTAGTACATTTAATTTGGAATTTTCTATTAAAAGTTATGAATTTTAGAAGTTTTGACCCGTTTTGACCTAAGGTTACCTAAAATGTTGACTCCTTGATTTTGACCAAATTATGGAGGTTTAATATTTTTAGAGAATACTAGATTCTAATTGAAGTCATTAGCCATTGAGTTTGATTAGTTTGAATTTTTCTATAATCAATAGTGAATTTTGGAAGATTTATGTA
Organism: Dendrobium nobile; assembly: GCA_022539455.1. NCBI lineage: Eukaryota > Viridiplantae > Streptophyta > Magnoliopsida > Asparagales > Orchidaceae > Dendrobium > Dendrobium nobile. The sequence continues at coordinate 15,485,497 of CM039725.1, forward strand.
TTCGTAGGAATTACCAAATTATCACGACTAAGGGGCTACTTAAGAATTTGAACCCAAATGAGTCCCAAACTCCTTGAGATCAGTTCCAAAGGTCATAAATAACCTAAGGACATATCATCAAGTGTTTAAAGACCTTTTGGGATTTTTAATGCTTTTTTGAATTAATTAAAACTGATTAACCTTTGATTTTACCTAAAGACTAAATTAAGACAAATTTAGAAGTTAATTTAAGAGGGTTTCAATTCTCATTGATTAGGAGATTAATTAGGAACAATTATAAACATTTTAATAGATTTTATGAGTTTAATGTAGTTCATTATCATTTGATTTGGGTTAATAGGCCATTTCTAAGAAGGATTTTTGAGGCTGCTACTTGGGGAACCAAATGAACTCCAAATTTGATGAAATTTGGACCATAGGATCACTTGACCCTAAGGACTAAACCCACCAAATTTGAGCTCAAATGAAGTACTTTAAGGTGGTTAACTAAACCACCCAAGGTGAGCTCTAAGTCACCTTCAAATCACTATAGGGATCTATCCTAAGCTTGGATTGGGGCAAAATTAGTGGCTCTACACTCCTTATCCTACACATCATCATCACACAAAGAATCACACCCTAAATCCCATTGGATAGGTATATACCCCATTTTGGATATAAGGGTCAAACCATGACCCTTGAACTCAAAATTTGGGGAAAGTTCCCTTGAACATTTTAAAATGGGGAAATAAAATTTGGACATGTCAAAGACATTTTCAATTTCAATCTCCCAAAATTCCAGGCCTGGTGGACTTGTATTTAAAGAGTAATTAAAGAAGTTAATAAAATGCTCAAACTAAAATCAAACCTAACACTGACCTAACCAGGGCCTGGAACCATGGGGCTTTTGTAGGTCTCCCTGAGACCTTACCAATGAGCCTAAGAAAACCTAATTTGGACAAGTGTGGAGGGAGTTATGATTTTTTGAAGTTCCCTTGAATTTCTGGAATTATTAATTCGGCCATTACACAGTCAGCTTTCCTTTACACGTGCCGCGCACCGATTAGCTGGGCAATGATGGCGCTGAACGTTAATGGTCTGATTAACCACAGCTGTCAGAATGCGGATCGGACGGTTGGGATTAAACGCGCTCCTATACCGCAGGATCTATTCCAAGCCATTGATCGGAATCAACGGCTGAGATTGCGTCTTCAACCTCCCGCACGTATCCGAGACCGTGAGGCTTCTCCGGCGTGATCCAGGCAATCCGGCCGGCGAAGTCCGATGAAATTTCACAAGGAGTATCAGGACAGTGGAAACCTTCAATCCAACGGTGGAAATCTGTTGGGGTGAAGGTTTCCTTCTCACTTGATCGGACTACCTTGCTAGGGAGCTCGAGATGAAGAGATTACCGCAGAGAAAGTCTCAACGGATGAGCTTCTCTATCGGGAAGCTTCAGGGGACGATGGCGAACTGATCTCCTTCAGACGTCGGGACCGGAGGACGGCCGGAGGTGCGACTTCGAGCGGGATGCAGGAAGCTTTCACGGGCACTTGCTTGAACGGATGAAGGGATCAATCTGGGAACTGAAAGGGAGACCCTAGGAGGTCGAAGGAGCTTTGGGGAATGATTTCGAACGATTGGGGATCTGTCTGGCACTCTGGGGAGCTCGAGCCTATTCAGCCTCCTCTCGCGGGCTTGGATGGCCGAGATTGAGCTGGAGGGGGCTCGGATTGATGCCAGGTGGAAGATGGTGACGTCCTAGGGAAGTCGTGGGGATCAAACCGGTGGGCAGAAGTTTTGATTCAGGGGTTGTCTTGGGGGGACCATCGGAACTCGTTCTCTATTGGTTCCAACCGCCGCCGGCCATGGTTTGGGTCGGGTTGACTGGGAGAGGTCGATGGGGACACGCTGGAGTCGAGGGTGGCCTGAGAATGTCTGGATTGAGTTGGTGGCTTGGTTGGACCCAAACCTGCTCAGTTTGAGTAGAATTGAGCTCGATCCAGGTCAGGTCAGACCCTGGGTTTGGTATGGGAGACAAGTCTGGGTCTGGTGCACCCAATGCAAGTGGCAATTGGATCCAATTTGGTCTGGGCTAAAAGATGGCTCTGGTTGATCCAAATCTGCTCGGTTCGGGTCAATTTGTGCTCAACGCAGGTCAGGCCAGACCTTGGGCTTGAGGTGGGAAGTGGGTCTGGGTCTGGTGGACCCAATGCAAGTGGAAATTGGGTCCAATTTGATCTGAGTTGGAAGATGGCTCAGGTCCATGTGTTTTTGGCTACTTTGGGTTAGCCTAAAACCTAACCCAGGTTAGCCCACAACATGGGCTGGCTGGAAGAGGTGTGTTGGACCTAGGGCCACCTATGGGAGGTGGTTATCAAGTTCAATTGGGCTTAGGTTAAGAATTGGCTCAATCCCAAGTGATCTTGGGCACTTTGGGTTTGCCTAACTCTTGGCCCAAGTGAGCCCAAGGGTTGGGCTGCTCAAGGAAGGTGCATTGGGTCAATGGGAACCCAATGACACCTTGATTTGGCTTCAATTTAATTAAGGTTAAGAGATGGCTCAAAGGAGACCTCTCTTTGGTCACTCGGGTCAAGCTAAATGGCTAACCCAAGTGAGCCCAAGGCTTGAGCCTCCAAGAGAGGTCTCTTGGGTACACAAGGGGTCATCCCTTACATTCAAAAGGACTTGGAGTGGTCTTGATTCAAAGATTTGAAAGAGAAGGGGTGTATGGGTTAATGGGTCAAACTTGGCTGACTTGGTCAACCAGGTTGACCCAAGGTCTGGGTTTGAGCTCAAAAAGTTGGGTTTGATGTTTGAAACTTGTTGAAAGTGGTTTCAAAGAATTTGGAGTTGATTTGAGTTGAAATGGGCATTTGAAATCCCATAGGGGTATTTTGGTCAATTTTGACCCGTTGGTCAACTTTGGTAAAAAATGGGTCTGAAAAATACAGTTTACTGCTCAATGGGTTACAATCAATGGTCTGGAATGGATTGGAGGCTTTGATGAGGGCTCCAAGACCAAAATGTTCAAGGTGTTAGGTCCAATGGCATAGGTTGAAAATATTTGAAGGTTTTACAGCCTTTGGATTTTGATTTAGATTCTAGGGTTAGAGATCTCAGAATGGGCTAAAAATTGAAGGGTAACCTCTAGAGACATGTCTTATCACTTTATAAGTGATAGACCTTGAATCAGAGGTCACTTGACTGGGTTTTGAAATGTTTGAAAAATCTTTGAAAAAGGTCTTTAGGACAGGCCTTAAGACTTTGGATTTGAGTCTGGATTTCTGGATTTGGAATGGATTTTAAATTTCAATGATTAATATTGAAGTATCCAAATCATTTACAATCATGTGGTGATTGTTAATGAATGGATAGGGTCAAAGCTAGATCAAAGGTAGGATCAAAGTCTAGATTGAAGTTTGGATTCTCAAGTTGATTGGGTCAAAGTTTGGATGTGTTTGAAGCTTGAATTAGTTTGAATTTCAATTGAATGAAGTTTAGATTTGAATTGATCAAGGGTAGGGATTAATTTGAGGTTGGAGTGGTCCTAGGATCTAGAGGGATTCTGAGATCTAGGACCTAGAGGGGCTCTAGAATTTGGGATATGGAAGAATCCTAAGCTCTAGAGTAGGCCCTAAGGTCTTGGATCTAGAAAAGAATCTTAAGCTCTAGAGTAGGCCCTAAGGTCTGGCTCTAAGAAAGAATCTTAAAGTCTAGAGTGATCCTAGGATTTAGGATTGATTTGGAGTTTGAAAGGGCCTTAGTGACCTCATACAAAAATGAGGTCAACAAATGGACCCCCAATGTGTGTGGTAGAAGGGACTTCTGCTGCACACATTAGTGTTGACCGAATAGAAGTAGAATCATAAGAGTGTAAGGGAGGGCATCACCCAACCTTAAGTCTATAGGATGCTAATAGAAGACTTACACCTATTAGACAAGAGAACTGGAGAAACCAAGGTAGGGAATACCTAGCCTTGGGTCTAAGGCAGGGCATCACCCAACCTTAGGCCTACAGGATGCTGATAGAAGACTTACTCCAAGTAGGAAAATTAACTGGAAACCAAAGTAGGGAATACCTAGCTTTGGGTCTAAGGAAGGGCATCACCCAACCTTAGGTCTACAGGATGCTGATAGAAGACTTACGCCTAGTAGACGGATTAACTGGGAAACCAAAGTAGGGAATACCTAGCTTTGGGTCTAAGAAAGGGCATCACCCAACCTTAGGTCTACAGGATGCTGATAGAAGACTTACTCCTAGTAGATGGATTAACTGGGAAACCAAAGTTGGGAATACCTAGCTTTGGGTCTAAGGAAGGGCATCACCCAACCTTAGGTCTACAGGATGCTGATAGAAGACTTACTCATAGTAGACAGATTAACTGGGAAACCAAAGTAGGGAATACCTAGCTTTGGGTCTAAGGAAGGGCATCACCCAACCTTAGGTCTACAGGATGCTGATAGAAGACTTACTCCTAGTAGACAGATTAACTGGGAAACCAAAGTAGGGAATACCTAGCTTTGGGTCTAAGGAAGGGCATCACCCAACCTTAGGCCTATAGGATGCTGATAGAAGACTTTCTCCAAATAGGCAAATTAACTGGAATAGTCATGTGGGGAGGAAACTTGCTCCACACAGCAGACCAAAATTGGCAAACTAGGATGGTGCCACGAAGGGCGTACTCCACCACTAGCGAGTGTGAATCAGGATGGTGCCACGAAGGGTGTACTCCACCACTAATCCCCAAATCAAATGCCAGGGTGGTGCCACGGAGGGCGTACTCCACCACTAACAGGTGTGAATCAGGATGGTGCCACGAGGGGCGTACTCCATCACTGATCCCAAAGTTAAAAGCCAGGGTGGTGCCACGAAGGGCGTACTCCACCACTAGCAGGTGCGAAGAACGTTAAAAAGAAATAGAATTTAAAAGGGAAGAACCGGGTTGCTTATCAAGAAGGAAACTTTCATTAATTGATAAAACGAGCTACATCAAGCATAGTATTTCTTAAGGAAATGCTCATTAACAGGTAGCATTGGATGATTTCCTTTGCAATCTACTAACTGATACGAGCCTCCTTCGTAGACAGTCTCTATGACGAAGGGTCCTTCCCAAGTGGGTTCAAATTTGCCTCCCAACTTTCGATGGGCTAAGATAAGCCTCCGAAGGACCAACACCAAGTCTCCCGCTTGGAAGGTCCTAGGTCGCACAAGCTTATCATGGGCTTGAACCATACGGAACTTATATAACTCTAAACTTTGTTGAGCTTGGAGATGACGCTCTTCAAGGCCTTCGAGTTCTTCCAACCGCAGTTTTGCCTTTTGTTCATTTGTAATCTAATTCTGAACTGCAATCCTGAGCGAAGGGATTTGTATTTCCAAGGGTAGAACGGCCTCAGATCCGTACACTAGTGTAAACGGGATGGATTGGGTCGGGGTTCTATAAGTAGTACAATAATCCCATAGATCTTCCACCAACCGCTCATCCCACTGTCGTTTGTTATCATCAAGGGTCTTTTTAACAATTTGCACCAAGGTTTTGTTGAAGGCCTCGACTAATCCTTTTGCCCGAGGGTAATAGATCATCGAGTATCTCCAATCAATATTATGGCGTCTCACAAAACTGTTGATTTTTGTAGACTTGAATGCGAACCCATTATCGGATATGATTCTACGGGGTACGCCGAATCAATATACGATATGGTCACAAAAGAGTTTTAGGACATGGTGTGATGTTACGTTGCGTAGGGGAATTACTTCCTCCCACTTTGAAAAGTAATCAGTCGCTGCTAATATGAAACGATGATCTCTCGTGGAGGGAGGGTCAATCGGCCCAATGATATCTGTGCCCCAACTCTCGAAGGGCCACAAAGCTATCGTAGGATGTAACACATTAGGCGGCTGATGCAAAACCACACCATGAACCTGACATTGATGACAGTGCTTTGCAGTATTCATACAATCGTCAATCATTGTAGGCCAGTAGTATCCAAGTCTTTTAATTTTCAATTTCATTTTTGGACCCAATTGATGTGCACCGCATAGTCCTGAATGAACTTCATTAACAATCTTCAGGGCTTCTCGCTGGTCTAAACAGCGCAGCCACATCTGATTGAATGATCGACGGTACAATAAATTATTGACTAGTGCATAAGATAGGGCACGTTTCTTAATCTGGTTGGAGAGTGATTTATCCTGGGGAAGCTTCCTTTCTTTAAGGTAGTCGATTAAGGGTCGTCTCCAATCGCCTTCTTCGTCGGATGTCGAAGAGGCAGAAAGGATCTGAAGGGGTGTCTTACTGATGTGTTCCAAATGTATAAGAGAGAGGGTTTTACGACCCTGAATTTCTATAGGGATGGAATCCTCCTCAGGACATGCAAATTCCTTTGCAAGTTTTGCTAAGGCATCCGCTGCGGAGTTACTTCCACGGGGAACCCTATACAAAGTACCGGTAGGAATTTGTTCCAACAAGTGAAGTGTGTATTGGTGGTATTTTAAGAGATTAGGATTCAAGACTTTATAGGTTCCGGCCACTTGGTTAATCACCAATTGGGAATCTCCAAAGATCTTAATCTCTTTAATTTCCATTAGAATTGCAAGTTCCAAACCGATTATCAGAGCTTCGTATTCAGCTTCGTTATTTGTGCAGGTCTCCGATAATTGGTAGGAAAAATGCATCATTCCTTTTTCTGGCGTTATAAAAATTAGACCGACTCCAGCCTAAACAGGAATTATAGATTGTTGGGTCGCATTCCCACGGGAGGATGCTGCTCCATCAAAATACAATTCCAAGACGGCCTCGTCAGATTCCCTCAAACTCATGATTTGTTTGTCAGGTAAATCATCGTTCAGAGGAGAGTCTGCCGGCAGCGGGTGTACTGCCAGAAAATCGGCAACGGCTTGTCCTTTCACATCACGAAGGGGAGTGAAAGTAATCTCAAATTGCTGTAATATCATAGACGAACGGGCTAAACGTCCTGACAACGTAGGTCGGGTCATAAGATATTGCAAAGGATTAACTCTTGAAATCAAGCTGATTGAGTGGGAGAGCATGTAGTGCCTCAGTTTTTGGGCTGCAAAAACTAAAGCAAGACAATGCTTCTCTATTGAAGGGTATCGAATTTCTATAGGAAGAAGTCTTCGACTAAGGTAATAGAGAGCATTCTCCTTCCCTTCGTCGTTGACTTGAGCCAACAGGGCACCTAAAGACTCATCTAAGGCTGCAGTGTAGAGAATTAACGGCTTTCCCGGAATTGGGGCTGCCAAAACTGGTGGGTTGGAAAGGTATTGTTTAATGTTATCGAAAGCATTTGGGCACTTCTCGTCCCATACGAAATTAGTGTCCTTTTTCGCAAGGACAAAAAAGGGTTGACATCTCCCGGAAAGATTAGAAATAAACCTTCTTATATATGCCAATTTACTTTGTAGAGACCTCAACTGGGTAAGGCTCTTAGGAGATGGCATATCTAAGATGGCTTCAATTTTAGCAGGGTCGATCTCGATTCTTCGGTGCCTCACTACGAATCCTAAAAATTTCGCTGAAGTGACGCCAAAGGCGCATTTAAGAGGGTTCATTTTCAGATCGTAGCGGCGCAACCGCTCAAACACAACTCTTAAGTCATACATGTGAGCCTCTTTGACCTTGCTCTTGACAACAAAATCATCAATAGCACTCAACTTGATTATGAATTAAGTCGTCAAAGATACGGGTCATGGCCCGCTGGTAGGTTGCCCCAGCATTCTTTAAGCCAAATGGCATCACCTTGTAACAAAAGATTCCAATAGGGGTTCTGAACGCAGTATTTCTCTCATCTTCTGAGGCCATCTTGATTTGATTATAACCCGACGAGCCATCTATGAATGAGAAAATGGCATGTGAGGAGGTAATGTCCACCATGAGTTCTGGTATTGGTAGATGGAACTCATCCTTAGGACATGCCTTATTCAGATCCCTATAATCGACGCAAATTCGAATTTGACCATTTTTCTTTCGGACCGGCACGACGCTGGCCACCCAAGAGGGGTATTGTTCCTCTCGAATAAACCCAGCTTCGGCCAATTTTTTAACTTTGGATACGACCCTTTGCTCGACTTCCAAGCGCATGCGTCGAGGAGCTTGTTTGACAGGAATGACATCGTGCCGAACTCCAAGTTTATGAACCGCTACCTCAGCGAGTAAACCTGGCATTTCATCGTATGTCCAGGCAAAGCAATCCCTAAACTCGGACAATAGTTGAATTAAATCTTTGGTATCACCCTCGCTCAGTAGAGCACTTATAAAGATTGGACGGGGGTCATCATCGGTTCCCAGGTTAATTTCTTTTAACTCATCGACTGTCGATTTAATTTCTTTTTTGAATTCAGGGGGTGCATCCCGAAATTGAAGATCACCGGGATCATCTAAAGTCTCCAAATAGAGCCCATTAAGAGCATAGAAGGGATCTGTAGGGACATTTGGCGATTCAAGATGGTAAGTTATCATTAGGCAATACTCATCGTCATCGAATGAACTAACGGTTCCAGCCGATACCACTTGTAGGATTATTCTTAATTTTTGCTTGCCAAATATTTTCGTGGTATCTGGCCTGACACTTAGTCCATAGGTATGGTACATGACCTTTAGAGAAAGTATTTTTCACACAAACACGGAAGTAGCCGAAAGGTAATTCCATTAATTCATTAAAATCTGCATCCTCAAGGATTACATCACTTTCATCCCTTGCGGAGGAGGAGCCAGGAAAGAATTTCTGGACTTTCTTTACTTTGCCGTTCAAGGTGGGGGCCAGTTTAACTTCTAACCTGGCAATCCTGCCAGCTGACAGCGGAGTCAGAGAAAGGGCCTCAATTTTTCTACAGAGCTTTTTGTAAATTGTCAATTCAGGCTCGTCACTTTTCACCTTTATAACATCTTCCACAATGTCACTGTCCTAATCTAAGGTGAGATCAAATTTTGGAGAAGTATTTGTATTTTTATAATCGAGGGAGAAGGCAGCACCTTGGTCCTTGGACTCAACGTCGGAATCTGATTCCAAATAAATATAAACAGGTGTTGTTCTCCTCTCTGATGAAACATGGCCTCGACCTCGTGCCCTTAAGGCCATCCTCCCACCTCTTTGAGGTAATGTGTTTGGAGGCCTAAGGACAATAATGTCAGAGTCGTCTTCACTACTTAATTGTATCATTTCTTGATCAACAAATTTTTCTTTTTCTTTCTCTTGATTGGACTTTTGTCCGACAAATTTCTCCTCAATTTTGATCTCTAACTTAGAGCGGGACGAGGATCCTTTTGGAACAAATTATGTAGTGTCTTCGTAGATCCCAATGTCTTGAATCGAAAATGGTTGCAGATCACCCTTAATCACGTGTTCAATGCCAACTCGTTGATACTTGATGCATTGGTGTTGGGTAGATGGAACCATTCTATATTCATGAATCCAAGGTCGACCTAAAAGGGCATTAAAGGACGTCGCTGAATCAATTATATGAAACTTAGCTTCAGTTTTCAAGTCTCCTATTTCTAAGAGAAAAGTGATTGAACCTAAAGCCCTATCGCCCTTTTCATTGAACCCACGAAGCACCAACCTATCGGTTGAGAGCTTGCTAGTATCAACTCTGAGGTATGCGAGAGTTTTTATGTTCATTATGTTGACCGATACACCCGGATCAACGAGGACTCTTGATAACTTAAAATTTCCCACATCTACGGAAATGTAAAGGGGACGATTATGGTCAGCAGTTCTCAAGAGCAAATCTTCATCCGAAAAGGTAACTCCAGGAACCTCTTTGAAGTAGAATGCCTCATCTTTTGAAGTTGCCGCCAACTGGGTTAAGCAAATCTCGAGGTCGAGAAGCACTTTAATTAAAGACTCCCTCATTTTTTTTGGAGAGAAGGAGGGCGTCATAAATGCTTAATTTTGCTGGCAACTTCCTAAGATGGGCCAAAACGTTGTAATCAACCTTAGGAACGACGGACTCAAAACCTAGATGAATTAAAGGAAATTCTGATTGCTGAGGGGAATTTTGATTTAAATCTTCAAAGGGAACTTGCTTGCCTTTCTCTTGAGAGGGAAGCCTATGGGGTAAGACTTTACCGTCGCGGAGTTGCACCTGCTCGATATCATCAGGAGGGAAAACTAGGGCAGTATCTACACACACCATAGGCGTTGGATCATCATTTCCCGAAAGCAAGTCAGAATATGAAAGTTCTATCAAGATAGGATTTCCTTGAAAATTGATTTGAGGGAAATCACTTTCTGATAAAGCTTCACATTCGACCTCTTCTTGAGTAGCTGATTCGGGAAGGTCAATTTCTTTTATATTAAGACTTTCTTCACCAGAACTTTGATTTAAAATAAGAGAGTCATCAATTTGCATTTCATTTCCATGGTTAATCATCAAGACAGAAGCAGAAGGATGTTTTTTACTCATCTTCTGACCCTTCGCCTTTGATGGGGTAAAGTAAAAGTCAGATAACAAAAGAGGGGAGAGGGTTTTAACACCCCCATCCGCCATCCTAATACATCTCTCATCTACACACTTCCTCTCTACAAAATCAACTTCCTTTTCTTTTAAACATTTGACAGTAGTTCCTGTGACTACTGGAGAGGAAAGTGGCTCAACATCCTCATGCAAAGCGTCCAGGTCAACCTTCCACACCGGGGCTTGGGCTATCGTAGTCAGCTATTGAGAAAGACGAAAAGACTTGTTAATCGACTTTTTAAGTGCCCGGGACAAAGCAATGTCCCAACCATCTTCAACAAAATAAGGAGAGTTAAGAGGGTTACCTGAAATGGTTTTAATGGAAGCTTTCTCTGGATCGACCAAGTATTCCTTAGGAATTATGATGTTACCTTTGGTGTAGTTCCTCTCAAGCCAATCTTTGAACACAACACAGTCTTCAAGAGGGTGACTAAGCATCCGGTGGTATGGACAATACTTGGGATCATCTTTCTTACTTTCATCTTCAGGCCTCCTGGCCTATGGCAGCTGAAAATTTGGTTTCTTTAACAAACTCTTGAAAATCCTCTTAACTGATTCCCTCTTAAATGGATATGGTTTTGCCAATCTCTCTCTAAAAGGGACAAAGTTAGGGTCTCTGGTGTACTGAGGAGTGACCTGAAAGGGCTGTCTCTAAGCTGGCTGTGGTGGCGATAATGGAGGAACACTGGGCTGACTAGCCACTGGCCTTTTTCCCTTGTCAACTGCCGACACTACTGCCTTTTTCTCAAAAGTCTTAACCAATATAGGACCTTTCTTGTCTTCAGATTTCTCTCGTAGGAATGGCATCTTATGAGCCTCTTCCTGCAAATTACTAGCCTTATTAAGAAGTTTTTCAAAAGTTTTAATGGTAAATCCCTTTAGGAGAAAAGCAATAGGGCCATGGATATTCTTAAGGAGGATCTCCACCGCATGTTGCTCTTGCAACTGGGCTTCACACTTCATCGAGATGTTTCGCCACCTCAAGATGTACTCAACCAGAGACTCTCCCGGCTTTTGTTTCTCAACAACAAGATAGCCCACGGTAGTTCTTTGTTGCGCTCCAGAATATCTTTTAAGGAAAAGGTCTTCTAGATCGCTAAAGGTTCTTACTGAACCATTGGGCAGATTAGCGTACCACTTAAAAGTAATGCCGGATAGAATACATATAAATTGGCGAAATAGTAGAGCATCCGACCCTCCCGCATTGCATAAACTTGCTCTGAAGTGGGCCAGATGCTATCTCAGGTTTTCGCAAGAACTGTAGGTGCTGCTGGAGATGCCTCTGGTAGGCAAGGAGGGATCACTGTTGTCAACTGATTTTCCAAGTTTTTAATATGCTCCTCACTCTTAGCCCTTACGGACTCATCTGAATCGGACCCAGCAATATGTGGATCATCATCTCTAATAAGCCGGCGCCTACCAGGTTCGGCCTCTTTGTTGGACCCTCTAGTTTCGACCATGGAAACGCTACCAACACAATCATCTTCCTCTCCAAGGAGGTCATCCAGGTCTGGGTCAAAAGAAGCCATTCCCTCTTTATTCAACAAAATATTTCTTATTTCTTGAACTACCTCCTCGACCGGTCTATCCCTAATTGACTTAGGATCGAGGGGTAAGTATCCTTTGTACTCAGCCATATAGAATAATTCTTTAGAATCCAGGAGGGCAATGATTTCTGTAAGTTTTGGGTTAGGATCTGGTTGAGACTTTGTAACCGGTTCATCTTCCATCTCAAGATCTAGGTCAATTTCTTCCTTCTCGACTGTCCCAAGATCGGTAGTCAGAAGAGTGGCATTCTCTACAAGGATAGGGGCACATACCTCAGGAGGTGAAGCAGGAGCTTGTAGGGAAATAGCTCCTACATCAAGTAAGGTAAGGTCCTCAGACTCCTGTGTAGGAAGCCTAGGAATGACACATAAATCTATGCTATCAACAACCGGATCATCTGCAGGAATCATAACTGAATCAGGAACTGGACTGGCTGTAAGAAGACTATCTACTGCAACAACTGAAGAACTAGGTTGAACATCCATCAACTCAATCAAGACTGGAGGAGGTTTAACTGTGACTTGTTGGAGTTGGAGAATGAACTTTGGGGTTCTTGGAGGCGGTGGTAAATTCTCTAACTTAGTCCTTTTTGGGGCAAACTTCTTCTCAGGGGATTTGGGCCTCTTGCCCTTGACATCCAGATGTTTTAGAGTTTCACTCCCCTTAGGTTTGACAGCTACTGAGGCCAACCTTACAGCTTTAGAAAGGGGTACCAGGGGTCTACCAACAGAATGGCGGCCTCTCTCGGACCCAGTCAACATAATACCCTCCGTCTTGGAAGAAGGAGGGCGTGGCGCCCAGTGGTATCCATCAACAAGTACTGAAGTGGCGGGCTGTCTAACATACTTCTTATTTCTCCTAACAGATTGTGGAGTCAGATTCTTCGCCTCAGGCACCTCTTCTTTTAACACTTCTTTTTGGAAGTGATGAGAGATCACACCCTTCAACTGTTTCGTGTACTGCTCCTTTGTTTGCCCAGATTATGCAGCACAGGTATGAATTATGTTTCTCAAAGCCCTTATTTTCTACAGATGCTTTTCTTTTGGAGTCTTTTTAGTCGAGTAGTCGGCTGGGCATGGTGGGGAACGGGCTATCCTAGCTATCCTCTCCTCCCCTTGAGCAGAAGCTAAGGGGTAAAAGCGGTTCCCTTTCAGAAGGGGAGAGGAAGCAGGAATAGGTAGCTCCTCATCAGCCTCAGGCTCTACTTGAGCTAAAGTCTTAAAAGGCACAACTCTCTTTGCCTTAGAGATCTTCTTTCTAAGTCTCCTCAAATAGTTCTTCTTTTGATTCTTAGTAGAAAAGTTAAGTCCAGAACTAGATCCTTCCTCAAAAACAGACTTAAACAACTGGTTCAGGCAGTTTCTGTGCTTCAATCTTTACTGGTAGAGCAGATGTAGCTCTCACAATCAGTTCAAGTTCAGGGTTAGGATTTTTACTGACATCCAGTTTGACTACCTCATGTCCATCCATGTAAAACTCCAGGGTATCAAATCCCAGTCCAAAAATCACAGTCCTTCCTTGATCATTGACAGTTGACGACAGTTCTCGGTCAAAGGTGAAAATTAACTTGCCAGCCATTTGAATTTTCTGAAAATTAAAGAAGGGATTGGAATAAGATTTCTTTTAAGAGAAGTGAAAAAGAATTTGTTATTTTGAAACTTAAGGCTTGTAGGATAGTCTCAACCTTCCAACACATGTTGAGTGGTAGAAAACACCCAACACACGTTAGGAAGATAAAGAGACTAAGTACATGCCAAAAGAAGGGTTTTCTCAAAAGGTCTACATATGTTAGCCCATAAGATGGTCGTATGGGGAAGCATATGAAGGTTTGGAATTTGGAGAAATTTTTTATTATTTTGTTTTCTATGTTTTGAAGAGAATTTGAATTTTGAATGATTTAGGATGGGTTTTTTTTTTTTCTACAAAATCCAAAACACAACGAATAGAGTTTCCCCTTGCTCGAAGGCTTGTGGAATTGTAAGAAAAACATAAGTAAAGCAAATAGTCTAACCCTCCTCATTCCTAAAAGTTAAAGGGGAGTAAAGGGGTTAAGACTAAAATACTTCAAAACTTCTTAAAATCAAAGATTTTTCAAACTCCTTTCAATCTTAAAGGTTAATATATTGAACGTGACATTCGTTAATCATAATTTTAAAAAGAATATTTAGGGACCTGATTTGACACTATCGCTTCATAGGAAATCCCAGGGCAGAAGGTCAAAATCAGGACGATTAAGTTAGCATGTAACAAATTTTGGGAGGTAGAACCTCTCTTTTGATGTTTTAAATTGTTTTTAGATGTTGGCCACACTCCCCCAAGGAAGAAATGGGTTGAGGGACCAACAGAAGGAAGGTAGTTAAGACTACCGATGAAACAAAATTTCATTCTTATTAAAGATGGAGGGAGAGATTTGTCCCACCGGGCGTGCCATTTTTGTTGGTGGAATTTTGAATACAAATTTTAAAAATATTAGTTTTCTTTGGGAATTTTAAAATTTAGATTGAATTCTAATTCTAGAGGTCGAATCAACTCGTTCAAAAAGTATATCATCCCGAAGGACGAAAATAAAATTTCATAATGGTGTTCAGACTTAGAATTATGAAACTCATCTTTAATATCATGACCAGATTCTAAGGAGAACTTTGCATGGCCCCGAGGGAACAAGGTAAAGTTCAACTAAATATCCAGTTATGATATTCAAGAAGTATGATCGTCGAATTCACATCTAAAGCCTTATACAAGAAGGATGTATCTCCCCAAAGGGAGATAACACTTTTCAATGATAATTCTTCTATGTAATAACGACGATCATTCTTTAATCTTTTCCCAAAGAAATCTAAGAAGATTTTAAAAAGAGATGAGTCCGGTCTTTATGTTTTAGGATTGAAATGAAGCTTTAATTAGAGTTAAGAATTTTATTAGAAATTTGGGATTATATTCCCAAAATTTGGGGTCTTATATTAAAAAATATGCCCCGAATCTTAAATCTAAATTGGACACTGGACCACAGTTGTCCGATCCTAACTAATGCAGTGCAGAACCTGGACTTACCCCGGCCTGGATTGGGGAGCCAGCTAACCACCTAATCGATTTAAAAGAGATGAGTCCGGTCTTTTATGAGAGAGTGGTAGGGACGTTGTATTTATGGTTTTGGGGAGTTGGGGCCGACATCTAGAGATTTTCCTAATTGGCCCCTTTGACTTATGTTGGGTGCAAAATGCTAAGGACTATGTAATTAAAATCTTGAACCTTTTAATTTGTATCTAATGCAATGCATGCTAGTTGACAACCTCAAATCAAATATGCTTGAAATTTTAAAAACAGGCTTAGAAAATAATTTTTTAGAAGACTGGGCTTCCCCAGGTCCGGCACCTCATCCTCATAGGTCAGACTAGTCGGACTCTACCCGCAGGCGGGGAAGGGTCTAAAGCAAGGAAAGAGTAATGCTGAAATATGCATGCGACCCCGGGGTCGATCGCTGGCTAATTTCCTAGATTCGTTATCTTTCTATGTTATTTAGACTCGCTAAAATTTTAAACTTTAAGATTTTGAGTATAAAACTTTCACACCTTCACGATTCTCACGTATCCAGGCGAAAACAAAAGCAACACACAAACACCAAAAAACTAAGAAAAGCAAGTAATCCTAGAGGCAATCAATTCAACACATCAAATATAAATTAACTAGTTAATAAATGTCCATAGGCAGAATTGCCTTGATTATTACAAACCAGGGTCTTGCAAAAAGTAGAGTGGCCGGGCACCACTGACAACAACCCGGATTCTAAGCCTAATAATGACGCAAGTTATTTTGAGTGGGATACTCTCAATCTTCAAGTCTTCAATCTTGTTCTTCTTTGGACTCCTTTTCTTCAAACCCCTTGGATTCTTCGTGGTAAACTACCTAAATGGATAAAGGGCACTTCCCTTTAAGGGGAAGGCCACTCTTTCCTTTTTGGGTATAAAAAAAGTATGATCCAAATTTGGACTTCCAAATGGAAATGGAATACTTCCCAAAGGGGCATCCTTTCCTCTTTGGAATCCAAGCTTTGGACCTATGTATCCCAACTCAAAATTAACTTTCACAACACTTGACAATTACACAAATTACATTTATATAAAAAAATAAAAATCTAGACTCACCTGCAGGGTTATCCTAAGAAGTTAATATATATAAAAAAGTTATTCCCAAGCAGTTATATATATGCAAAAAAAAGTAAACACACTGGCCACGCTCCTTTTATTTGGGGGCTTTAGCAGCTAAAGCATATGTGCAAAGAAATTATAACAGTTATGAGTTTTTCTGAATTTAGCCCCCTTTTTATTGCCCTACATGAGCGTGGCCACCTGCAGAAAACTGTGTGAACATCCATATCGTACCTAACCTAAGGGTAATCTGATCGCCAAACACATCAATCCATCCATAGAGTGCAGAAAAAGTAAGCAGACACAGCAAAGCAATTTCATCCACAACATGCAGTGAAAACTACGAAAAATCCGGCACACAGCAGTAAAAATAAACATCGACCTAACCTAGATCTAGAGTTGGTTGTCCTAGCACATCATCTAAAGTGTGTGTAGAAGGTCGTGTGGCAGGGGTAGATCCTAAGTTGAGTGATTAATCAAGGTTGTCTAAAATTTTGAGTTTGTTGAAGCTTAAAAGGGGGATTTAGATTAAACTTGAAGTATTAATGGATTAGGAATTATAATTAAATATATTTTAAAAGTTAATTGATTACTACCTTTGTTTCACACCGAGACCGTGAAGTTTATTTCACCTTCCTTAGGGCTAAATTGATAGCCTCGTAGGCCTGTGTTACCTAGTAGCAATCGGGGTTGATTAAGTTACTTCAAATTTATTGTAATTAAGGAATTGATTAATATAAAAAAGATTGTATACTGATTTTAAAAGTTTTGTTAAGGATTTTATTAACCTATTAGGAAAATTTTTGAGTTTAGAGAAAACTGGAGATCCTTAGAGTTAACCGGGTATACTAACTAAGGGAGCAAAACTTGACTTTTACAATTAGAGTTGATCTTAAGGGTTTCAGATTTTTAATAAATAGTAGACCTAATTATGAGTTGTTAGACAAGTAGTACATTCAATTTGGAATTTTCTATTAAAAGTTATGAATTTTAGAAGTTTTGACCCGTTTTAACCTAAAGTTACCTAAAATGTTGACTCCTTGATTTTGACCAAATTTTGGAGATTTAATATTTTTAGAGAATGCTATATTCTAATAGAAGTCATAAGCCATTGAGTTTGATTAGTTTGAATTTTTCTATAATCAATAGTGAATTTTGGAAGATTTATGTATTCGTAGGAATTACCAAATTATCACGACTAAGGGGCTACTTAAGGGTTTGAACCCAAATGAGTCCCAAATTCCTTGAGATTAGTTCCAAAGGTCATAAAAGACCTAAGGACAGATCATCAAGTGTTTAAAGACCTTTTGGGAATTTTAATGCTTTTTTGAATTAATTAAAACTGATTAACCTTTGATTTTACCTAAAGACTAAATTAAGTCAAATTTAGAAGTCAATTTAAGAGGGTTTCAATTCTCATTGATTAGGGGATTAATTAGGAACAATTATAAACATTTTAATAGATTTTATGAGTTAAATGTAGTTCATTATCAATTGATTTGGGTTAATAGGCCATTTCTAAGAAGGATTTTTGAGGCTCCTACTTGGGGAACCAAATGAACTCCAAATTTGATGAAATTTGGACCATAGAATCACTTGACACTAAGGACTAAACCCATCAAATTTGAGCTCAAATGGAGTACCCTAAAATTGTTAACTAAACCACCCAAGGTGAGTTCTAAGTCACCTTCAAATCACTATAGGGATCTATCCTAAGCTTGGATTGTGGAAAAATTAGTGGCTCTACACTCGTTATCCTACACATCATTATCACACAAAGAATCACACCCTAAATCCCATTAATGGATAGGTCTATACCCCATTTTGGATATAAGGGTCAAACCATGACCCTTGAACTCAAAATCTGGAGAAAGTGCCCTTGAACATTTTAAAATGGGGAGATAAAATTTAGACATGTCAAATACATGTTCAATTTCAATCTCCCAAAATTCCAGGCCTGGTGGACTTGTATTTAAAGAGTAATTAAAGAAATTGATAAAATTTTCAAACTGAAATTAAACCTAACATTGACCTAACCAGGGCCTGGAACCAACTGGCTTTTGTAGGTCTCCCTTAGACCTTTCCAATGAGCCTAAGAAAACCTAATTTAGACAAGTGTGGAGGGAGTTATGATTTTTTGAAGCTCCCTTGAATTTCTGGAATTATTAATTCGACCATTACATAGTCAGCTTCCCTTTACACGCGCCGCGCGCCGATTGGCTGGGCAATGATTGGTGCTGACCGTTAACGGTCTGACTAACCACAGCCGTTGAATGGCGGATCGGACGACTAGGATTAAACGCGCTCCGATACCGCGGGATCTAATCCGAACTATTGATCAGAATCAACATCTGAGATTGCGTCTTCAACCTCCCGCACGTATTCGAGACCGTGAGGCTTCTCCGGCGTGATCCGGGCGATCCCGCCGGTGAACTCTGATGAAATTTCACATGGAGGATCAGGACAGTGGGAACCTTCAATCCAACGGTAGAAATCCGTTGGGGTGAAGGTTTCCTTCACACTTGACCGTACTACCTAGCTAGGGAGCTCGGGATGAAGAGATTACCACAGAGAAAGTCTCAATGGATGAGCTTCTCTATCGGGAAGCTTCAGGGGATGATGGCGAACTGATCTCCTACTAACGTCGGGACCAGAGGACGGCCGGAGGTGCGACTTCGTGCGGGATGCCGGAAGCTTTCATGGGCACTTACTTAAACGGATGAAGGGATCGATCTGGGAACTCAAAGGGAGACCCTAGGAGGTCGAAGGAGCTTTGGGGAATGATTTCGAACGGTTGGGGATCTTTCTGGCATTCTGGGGAGCTCGAGCCTATTCGTCCACCTCTCGCGGGCTTGGACGGCCGAGACTGAGCTGGAGGGGGCTCGGATTGATGCCAGGTGGAAGATGGCAACGTCCTAGGGAGGTCGTGGGGATCAAACCGGTGGGCAGCAGCTTTGATTCAGGGGTTGTCTGGGGGGGACCACCGGAACTCGTTCTCCATTGGTTTCGACCTCCGCCGGCCATGGTTTGGGTCGGGTTGACTGGGGGAGGTCGAAGGGGACCCGCTGGAGTCGAGGGTGGAGTCAATTTGGCATTAGAATGTCTGAATTGAGTTGGTGGCTGGGTTGGACCCAAACCTGCTCGGTTCAAGTCGAATTGAGCTCAATCCAGGTCAGGTCAGACCCTGGGTTTGGTATCGGAGACAGGTCTGGGTCTGGTGCACCCAATGCAAGTGGCAATTGGATCCAATTTGGTCTGGGTTAAAAGATGGCTCGGGTTGATCCAAATCTGCTCAGTTTGGGTCGATTTGGGCTCAACCCAGGTCATGCCAGACCTTGGGCTTGAGGTGGGAAGTGGGTCTGGGTCTGGTGGACCCAATGCAAGTGGCAATTGGGTCCAATTTGATCTGAGTTGGAAGATGGCTTAGGTCCATATGTTTTTGGCTACTTTGGGTTAGCCAAAAACCTGACCCAGGTTAGCCCAGAGCATGGGCTGGCTGGAGGAGGTGTGCTGGACCTAGGGCCACCTATGGGAGGTGTTGATCAAGTTCAATTGGGCTTAGGTTAAGAATTGGCTCAATCCCAAGTGATCTTGGGAACTTTGGGTTAGCCTAACTCTTGTCCCAAGTGAGCCCAAGGGTTGGGCTGGTCAAGGAAGGTGCATTGGTTCAATGGGAACCCAATGACACCTTGATTTGGATTCAATTTAATTAAGGTTAAGAGATGGCTCAAAGGAGACCTCTCTTTGGTCACTCGGGTCAAGCTAAATGGCTAACCCAAGTGAGCCCAAGGCTTGAGCCTCCAAGAGAGGTCTCTTGGGTACCCAAGGGGTCATCGCTTACATTCAAAAGGACTTGGAGTGGTCTTGATTCAAAGATTTGAAAGAGAAGGGGTGTATGGGTTAATGGGTCAAACTTGGCTCACTTGGTCAACCAGGTTGACCCAAGGTCTGGGTTTGAGCTCAGAAAGTTAGGTTTGATGTTTGAAACTTGTTGAAAGTGGTTTCAAAGAATTTGGAGTTGATTTGAGTTGAAATGGGCATTTAAAATCCCATAGGGGTATTTTGGTCAATTTTGACCCATTGGTCAACTATGGTCAAAAATGGGTCTGAAAAATGCAGTTTACTGCTCAATGGGTTACAATAAAAGGTCTGGAAGTGATTGGAGGCTTTGATGAATGCTCCAAGACCAAAATCTTCAAGGTGTTAGGTCCAATGGCATAGACTGTAAATATTTGAAGTTTTACAGCCTTTGGATTTTGATTTAGATTCTAGGGTTAGAGATCTCAGAATGGGCTCAAAATTGAAGGGTAACCTCTAGAGACATGTATTATCACTTTATAAGTGATAGACTCTGAATCAGAGGTCACTTGACTAGGTTTTGAAATATTTGAAAAATCCTTGAAAAAGGTCTTTAGGACAGAGCCTTAAGACTTTGGATTTTAGTCTAGATTTCTGGATTTGGAATGTATTTTAAGTTTGAATGAGTAATATTGAAGTATCTAAATCATTTACAATCATGTGGTGTTTGTTAATGAATGGATAGGGTCAAAGCTAGATAAAAGATAGGATCAAAGTATAGATTGAAGTTTGGATTCTCAAGTTGATTGGGTCAAAGTTTGTATGTGTTTGAAGCTTGAATTAGTTTGAATTTGAATTGAATGAAGTTTAGATTTGAATTAATCAAGGGTAGGGATTAATTTGAGGTTGGTGTGGTCCTAGGATCTAGAGGGATTCTTAGATCTAGGACCTAGAGGAGCTCTAGAATTTGGGATATGAAAGAATCCTAAGCTCTAGAGTAGGCCCTAAGGTCTTGGATTTAGAAAAGAATCTTAAGCTCTAGAGTAGGCCCTAAGGTCTCGCTCTAGGAAAGAATCGTAAAGTCTAGAGTGATCCTCATACAAAAATGAGCTCAATAAATGGACCCCCAATGTGTGTGGTAGAAGGGACTTCTGCTGCACACATTGGCGTTTACCGAATAGAAGTAGAATCTTAAGAGTGTAAGGGAGAGCATCACCAAACCTTAGGTCTATAGGATGCTAATAGAAGACTTACACCTATTAGACAAGAACTAGAGAAACCAAGGTAGGGAATACCTAGCCTTGGGTCTAAGAAAGGGCATCACCCAACCTTAGGCCTACAGGATGCTGATAGAAGACTTACTCCAAGTAGGCAAATTAACTGGAAACCAAAGTAGGGAATACCTAGCTTTGGGTCTAAGGAAGGGAATCACCCAACCTTAGGTCTACAGGATGCTGATAGAAGACTTACTCCTAGTAGAGGGATTAACTGGGAAACCAAAAAAGGGAATACCTAGCTTTAGGTCTAAGGAAGGGCATCACCCAACCTTAGGTCTACAGGATGCTGATAGAAGACTTACTCCTAGTAGACGGATTAACTGGGAAACCAAAGTAGGGAAAACCGAGCTTTGGGTCTAAGGAAGGGCATCACCCAACCTTAGGTCTATAGGATGCTGATAGAATACTTACTCCTAGTAGACGGATTAACTGGGAAACCAAAGTAGGGGATACCTAGCTTTGAGTTTAAGGAAGGGCATCACCCAACCTTAGGTCTACAGGATGCTAATAGAAGACTTACTCCTAGTAGACAGATTATTTGGGAAACCAAAGTTGGGAATACCTAGCTTTGGGTCTAAGGAAGGGCATCACCCAACGTTAGGTCTACAGGATGCTGATAGAAGACTTACTCCTAGTAGACAGATTGATTGGGAAACCAAAGTAGGGAATACCTAGCTTTGGGTCTTAGGAAGGGCATCACCAAACCTTAGGCCTATAGGATGCTGATAGAAGACTTACTCCAAATAGGCAAATTAACTGGAATGGTCATGTGGGAGGAAACTTGCTCCACACAGTGGACCGAAATTGGCAAACTAGGATGGTGCCACGAAGGGCGTACTCCACCACTAGCGAGTGTGAATCAGGATGGTGCCAAGAAGGGCGTACTCCACTACTAATCCCCAAGTCAAATTCCAGGGTGGTGCCACGGAGGGCGTACTCCACCACTAGCAGGTGTGAATCAGGATGGTGCAACGAGGGGCGTACTCCACCACTGATCCCAAAGTTAAAAGCCAGGGTGGTGCCACGGAGGGCGTACTCCACCACTAGTAGGTGCGATCCTAAGGGAGGGGACGGTCCGACCCTAAGGAGAAGGTGAAGAATGTTAAAAAGCAAAAAAATTAAAAGGGAAGAACCGGGTTGCGAATCAAGAAGGAAACTTTCATTAATTGATAAAACGAGCTACATCAAGCATAGTATTTCTTAAGGAAACGCCCATTGACAGGTAGCATTGGATGATTTCCTTTGCAATCTATTAACTGATACGAGCCTCCTTCGTAGACAGTCTCTATGACGAAGGGTCCTTCCCAAGTAGGTTCAAAATTTGCCTCCCAACTTTTGATGGGCTAAGATAGGCCTCCGAAGGACCAACACCAAGTCTCCCCGCTTGGAAGGTCCTAGGTCGCACTAGCTTATCATGGGCTTGAACCATACGGGACTTATATAACTCTAAACTTTGTTGAGCTTGGAGACGTCGCTCTTCAAGGCCTTCGAGTTCTTCCAACTGCAGTTTTGCATTTTGTTCATTTGTAATCTGATTCTGAACTACAATCCTGAGCGAAGGGATTTGTATTTCCAAGGGTAGAACGGCCTCAGATCCATACACAAGTGCAAACGGGGTGGATTGGGTCGGGGCTCTATAAATGGTACGATAAGCCCACAGATCTTCCACCAACCGCTCATCCCACTGTCGTTTGTTATCATCAAGGGTCTTTTTAACAATTTGCACCAAGGTTTTGTTGAAGGCCTTGGCTAATCCATTTGCCCGAGGGTAATAGATCATCGAGTATCTCCAATCAATATTATGGCGTCTCATAAAACTGTTGATTTTTGTAGACTTGAAAGCAGACCCATTATTGGATATGATTCTGCGGGGTACGCCGAATCGATATACGATATGGTCACGAAAGAATTTTAAGACATGGTGTGATGTTACGTTGCATAGGGGAATTGCTTCCGCCCACTTTGAAAAGTAATCAGTCGCTGCTAATATGAAATGATGACCTCTCGCGGAGGGAGGGTCAATCGACCCAATGATATCCGTGCTCCAACTCTCGAAGGGCCACGAAGCTATCGTAGGATGTAACACATTAGGCAGCTGATGCAAAGCCACAGCATGAACCTGACATTGATGACAGTGCTTTACAGTATTCATACAATCATCAATCATTGTAGGCCAGTAGTATCCAAGTCTTTTAATTTCAATTTCATTTTTGGACCCGATTGATGTGCACCGCATAGTCCTGAATGAACTTCATTAACAATCTTCAGGGCTTCTCGCTGGCTTAAACAGCGCAGCCACATCTGATCGAATGATCGACAGTACAATAAATTATTGACTAGTGCATAAGATAGGGCACGTTTCTTAATCTGGTTGGAGAGTGATTTATCCTGGGGAAGCTTCCCTTCTTTAAGGTAGTCGATTAAGGGTCGTCTCCAATCACCTTCTTCGTCGGTTGTCGAAGAGGCAGAAAGGATCTGAAGGGGGAGTTCCAAATCTATAAGAGAGAGGGTTTTACGACCCCTGAAATTCTATAGGGATGGAATCCTCCTCAGAACATGCAAATTCCTTTGCAAGTTTTGCTAAGGCATCCGCTGCGGAGTTACTTCCACGGGAACCCTATACAAAGTAGCGGTAGGAATTTGTTCCAACAAGTGAAGTGTGTACTGGTGGTATTTTGGGAGATTAGGATTCAAGACTTTATTGGTTCCGGCCACTTGGTTAATCACCAATTGGGAATCTCCAAAGATTTTAATCTCTTTAATTTCCATTAGAATTGCAAGTTCCAAACCGATTATCAGAGCTTCGTATTCAGCTTCCTTATTTGTGCAGGGCTCCGATAAATGGTAGGAAAAATGCATCATTCCTTTTTTGGGCGTTATAAAAATTAGACCGACTCCAGCCTTTTTAGGAATTATAGATTGTTGGGTCGCATTCCCACGGGAGGATGCTGCTCCATAAAATACAATTCCCAGACGGCCTCGTTAGATTCCCTCAAACTCATGATTTGTTCTTCGGGTAAATCATCGTTCAGAGGAGAGTCTGCCGGCAGCGGGTGTGCTGCTAGAAAATCGACAACAGCTTGTCCTTTCACAGCACGAAGGGGAGTGAAAGTAGTCTCAAATTGCAGTAATATCATAGACCAACGGGCTAAACGTCCTGACAACGTAGGTCGGGTCATAAGATATTGCAAAGGATTAACTCTTGAAATCAAGCTGACTGAGTGGGAGAGCATGTAGTGCCTCAATTTCTGGGCTGCAAAAACTAAAGCAAGACAATGCTTCTCTATTGAAGGGTATCAAATTTCTGTAGGAAGAAGTCTTTGACTAAGGTAATAGAGAGCATTGTCCTTCCCTTTGTCGTTGACTTGAGCCAACAGGGCACCTAAAGACTCATCTAAGGCTGCAGTGTAGAGAATTAACGGCTTTCCCGGAATTGGGGCTGCCAAAACTGGTGGGTTGGAAATGTATCTTTTAATGTTATCGAAAGCATTTTGGCACTTCTCGTCCCATACAAATTTAGTGTCCTTTTTCTCAAGGACAGAAAAGGGTTGACATCTCCCGGAATGATTAGAAATAAACCTCCTTATATATGCCAATCTACCTTATAGAGACCTCAACTAGGTAAGGCTCTTAGGAGATGGCATATCTAAGATGGCTTCAATTTTAGCAGGGTCGATCTCGAATTCTTCGTGCCTCACTACGAATCCTAAAAATTTCCCTGAAGTGTCGCCAAAGGCGCATTTCAGAGGGTTCATTTTCAAATCATAGCGGCGCAACCGCTCAAACACAACTCTTAAGTCATACAGGTGAGCCTCTTTGACCTTGCTCTTGACAACTAAATCGTCAATATAGCACTCAACTTGATTATGAATTAAGTCGTCAAAGATGCGGGTCATGGCCCGCTGGTAGGTTGCCCCAGCATTCTTTAAGCCAAATGGCATCACCTTGTAACAAAAGATTACAATAGGGTTTTGAACGCAGAATTTCTCTCATCTTCTGGGGCCATCTTGATTTGGTTATAACCCGACGAGCCATCCATGAATGAGAAAATGGCATGTGAGGAGGCAATGTCCACCATGAGTTCTGGTATTGGTAGAGGGAACTCATCCTTAGGACATGCCTTATTCAGATCCCTATAATCGACGCAAATCCGAATTTGACCGTTTTTCTTTCGGACCGGCACGACGCTGGCCACCCAAGAGGGGTATTGTTCCTCTCGAATAAACCCAGCTTCGGCCAATTTTTTAACTTCAGATACGACTTGTTGCTCGATTTCCAAACGCATGCGTCGAGGAGCTTGTTTGACAGGAATGGCATCGTGCCGAACTCCAAGTTTATGAACCGCTACCTCAGCGAGTAAACCTGGCATTTTATCGTATGTCCAGGCAAAACAATCCCTAAACTCAGACAACAGTTGAATTAAATCTTTGGTTTCACCCTCGCTCAGTAGAGCACTTATAAAGATTGGACGGGGGTCATCATCGGTTCCCAGGTTAATTTCTTTTAACTCATCGACTGTCGATTTAATTTCTTCTTCGAATTCAGGGGGTGCATCCCGAACTTGAAGGTCATCGGGATCATCTAAAGTCTCCAAACAGAGCCCATCAAGAGCACAGAAGGGATCTGTAGGGACATTTGGCGATTCAAGATGGTAAGTTATCATTAGGCAATACTCATCGTCATCGAATGAACTAACGGTTCCAAAGCCGATACCACTTGTAGGATTATTCTTAATTTTTGCTTGCCAAATATTTTCGTGGTATCTGGCCTGACCCTTAGTCCATCGGTATGGTACAACCTTTACCTTAGAAAAGTATTTTTCACACAAACAGGGAAGTAGCTGAAAGGTAATTCCATTAATTCATTAAAATCTGCCTCCTCAAGGGTTACATCACTTTCATCCCTTGCGGAGGAGGAGCCAGGAAAGAATTTCTGGACTTTCTTTACTTCGCCGTTCAAGTTGGGGGCCACTTTAACTTCTAACCCGGCAATCCTGCCAGCTGACAGTGGGGTCAGAGAAAGGGCCTCAATCCTTCTACTGAGCTTTTCGTACATTGTCAATTCAGGCTCGTCACTTTTCACCTTTACAACATCTTCCTCAATGTCACTGTCCTCATCTAAGGTGAGATCAAATTTTGGAGAAGCATTTGTATTTTTAAATCGAGGGAGAAGGCAGCACCTTGGTCCTTGGACTCAACGTCGAAATCTGATTCCAAATCAATATAAACAGGTGTTGTTCCCTCTCTGATGAAACACAGCCTCGACTCGACCTCGTGCCCTTAAGGCCATCCTCCCACCTCTTTGAGGTAATGTGTTTGGAGGCCTAAGGACAACGATGTCAGAGTCGTCTTCACTACTTAATTGTATCATTTCTTGATCAACAATATTTCTTTTTCTTTCTCTTGATTGGACTTTTGTCCAACCAATTTCTCCTCAATTTTGATCTCTAATTTAGAGCGGGATGAGACCCTTTTGGAACAAAATATGTAGCATCTTCGTAGATCCCGATTTCTTGAATCGAAAATGGTTGCAGATCACCCTTAATCACGTGTTCAATGCCATCTCGTTGGTACTTGATGCATTGGTGAAGGGTAGATGGAACCATTCTATATAATGAATCCAAGGTCTACCTAAAAGGGCATTAAAGGATGTCGCCGAATCAATTATATGAAACTTAGCTTCAGTTTTCAAGTCTCCTATTTCTAAGAGCAAAGTGATTGAACCTAAAGCCCTCTCGCCCTTTTCATTGAACCCACGAAGCACCAACCTATCGGTTGAGAGCTTGCTAGTATCAACTCTGAGGTATGCGAGGGTTTTTATGTTCATTATGTTGACCGATGCACCCGGATCAACGAGGACTCTTGATAACTTAAAATTTCCCACATCTACAGTAATGTAAAGGGGACGATTATGGTCAGCAGTTCTCAAGAGCAAATCTTCATCTGAAAAGGTAACTCCAGGAACCTCTTTGAAGTAGAATGCCTCATCTTTTGAAGTTGCCGCCAACTGGGTTAAGCAAATCTCGGGGTCGAGAAGCGCTTTAATTAAAGACTCCCTCATTTCTTTGGAGAGAAGGAGGGCGTCAAAAATGCTTAATTTTGCTGCAACTTCCTAAGATGGGCCAAAACGTTGTAATCAACCTTAGGAATGACAGACTCAAAACCCGGAGGAATTAAAGGAAATTCTGATTGCTGAGGGGAATTTGGATTTAAATCTTCAAAGGGAATTTGCTTGCCTTTCTCCTAAGGGGGAAGCCTAGGGGGTAAGACTTTACCGCCGCGGAGTTGCACCTGCTCGATATCTTCGGGAGGGCAAACTAGGGCAGTGTCTACACACACCATAGGCGTTGGATCATCATTTCCCGAAAGCGAGTCAGATTCTGAAAGTTCTATCAAGATAGGATTTTCTTGAAAATTGATTTGATGGAAATCACTTTCTGATAAAGCTTCACATTCGACCTCTTCTTGAATAGCTGATTCGGGAAAGGTGAATTTATTTGATATTAAGACTTTCTTCACAAGAACTTTGATTTAAAATAAGAGAGTCATCAATTTGCATTTCATTCATCCATGGTTAATCATCAAGACAGAAGCAGAAGGATGTTTTTTATTCATCTTCTGACCCTTCGCCTTTGATGGGGCAAAGTAAAAGTCAGATAACAAAAGAGGGAGAGGGTTTTAACACCCCCATCCGCCATCCTAATACATCTCTCATCTACACTTCCTCTCTACAAAATCAACTTCCTTTCTTTTAAACATTTGACAGTAGTTCCTATGACTACTGGAGAGGAAAGTGGCTCAACATCCTCCTGCGAAGCGTCCAGGTCAACCTCCCACACCGGGCCCTAGGCTATCGTAGTCAGCTGTTTAGAAAGACGAAAAGACTAGTTAATCGAATTTTTAAGTGCCCGGGACAAAGCAATGTCCCAACCATCTTCAACAAAACAAGGAGAGTTAAGAGGGTTACCTGAAATGGTTTTATGGAAGCTTTCTCTTGATCGACCAAGTATTCCTTAGGATTTATGATGTTACCTTGGGTGTAGTTCTCTCAAGCCAATCTTTGAACACAACACAGTCTTCAAGAGGGTGACTAAGCATCCGATGGTATGGACAATACTTGGGATCATCTTTCTTACTTTCATCTTCAGGCCTCCTGGCCTCTGGCAGCTGAAAATCTGGTTTCTTTAACAAACTCTTGAAAATCCTCTTAACTGATTCCCTCTTAAATGGATATGGTTTTGCCAATCTCTCTCTAAGAGTGACAAAGTTAGGGTCTCTGGTGTACTGAGGAGTGACCTGAAAGGGCTGTCTCTAAGCTGGCTGTGGTGGCGATAATGGAAGAACAATGGCTGACTAGCCACTGGCCTTTTTCCCTTGTCAACTGCCGACACTACTACTGCCTTTTTCTCAAAAGTCTTAACCAATATAGGACCTTTCTTGTCTTCAGATTTCTCTCGTAGGAATGGCATCTTATGAGCCTCTTCCTGCAAATTACTAGCCTTATTAAGAAGTTTTTCAAAAGTTTTAATGGTGAATCCCTTTAGAGAAAAGCAATAGGGCCGTGGATATTCTTAAGGAGGATCTCCACCGCATGTTGCTCTTGCAACTGGGCTTCACACTTCATCGAGATGTTTCGCCACCTCAAGATGTACTCAACCAGAGACTCTCCCGGCTTTTGTTTCTCAACAACAAGATCGCCCACGGTAGTTCTTGTTGCGCTCCAGAAAATCTTTTAAGGAAAAGGTCTTCTAGATCGCTAAAGGTTCTTACTGAACCATTGGGCAGATCGACGTACCACTCAAAAGTAATGCCGGATAGACTACTTATAAATTGGTGCAATAGTAGAGCATCCACCCTCCCGCATTGCAACAACTTGCTCTGAAGTGGGCCAGATGCTGTCTCTGGGTTTTCTATTCCCAGTGAAAATCTTAAAAGTTGGTGGCACAAAGCCTTTTGGGTAGGGAACTAATCATATTCTTCGGGGTAGGGTTTACCCTTTGGGATAGATGCGGTTCCTTGAGAAAAGGCTAAGGCCTTCCTTACCTGGTCCTTAATCAGTTGCTTAATATGCTTCTAAGGCAGAGATGGAGGAACAGGGGGAACTATAGGTGCTGATGGAGATGCCTCTGGTAGGCAAGGAGGGATCACTAGTGTTGACTCGGGAGGCTTGGGACTAGATTCTGTCTTTCTAACCCTTTCCACAATCTCTCGAGCATCTACCTTATAGAGACCTCAACTAGGTAAGGCTCTTAGGAGATGGCATATTAAGATGGCTTCATTTTAGCAGGGTCGATCTCGTTCTTCGGTGCCTCACTACGAATCCTAAAAATTTCCCTGAAGTGTCGCCAAAGTCGCATTTCAGAGGGTTCATTTTCAAATCATCAGCGGCGCAACCGCTCAAACACAACCTTATCATATAGGTGAGCCTCTTTGACCTTGCTCTTGTCAACTATAATCGTCAATATAGAACCAACTTGATTATGAATTAAGTCGTCAAAGATTCGGGTCATGGCCCGTGGTAGGTTATCCCTAGCATTCTTTAAGCCAATGGCGTCACCTGTAACATATAGATTACAATAGGAGTTTTGAACGCCAGAATTTCTCTCATCTTCTTGGCCTCTTGATTTGGTTATAACCCGACGAGCCATCATGAATGAGAAAATGGCATGTGGGAGGCATCCACCATGAGTTCTGGTATGTTAGAGGGAACTCATCCTTAGGGTCATGCCTTATTCAGATCCCTATAATCGACGCAAATCCGAATTAGAACCGTTTTTCTTTCGGACCGGCATGACGTTGGCCACCCAAGAGGGTATTGTTCTCTCGAATAAACCCAGTCTTCGGCCAATTTTTTAAACATTCGATACGACTTGTTGCTCGACTTCCAGCGCATGCGGTGGAGCTTGTTTGATAGGAAATGGCATCGTGCCGAACTCAAGTTTATGAACCCTACCTCAGCGAGTAAACCTGCATTTTATCGTATGTCCAGGCAAAGCAACCCCTAAACTCGGACAACAGTTGAATTAAATTTTGTTTCACCCTCGCTCAGTTAGCACTTATTAAAGTGGACTGGGCGTCATCATCGGTTCCCAGGTTAATTTCTTTTAAAAATCGACTGTCGATTAATTTCTTCTTCGAATTCAGGGGGTGCATCCCGAAATGAGATCATCGGATCATCTAAGTTCAACAGAGCCCATCAAGAGCACAGAATGGATCTTTTAGGGACATTTGGCGATTCAAGATGGTAAGATATCATTAGGCTATACCATCGTACATTGAATGAGACTACGGTTCCAAAGATGATACCACTTGTAGGATTATTCTTAATTTTTGCTTGCTAAATATTTTCGTGTATCTGGCCTGACCTTAGTCATCGGTAATGGTAACAGACTTTAGAAAAGTATTTTTTCACACAACACGGAGTAGCTGAAAGGTAATTCCATTAATTCATTAAAATCTGCCTCCTCAAGGTTTACATCACTTTCATCCTTGCGGAGGAGGAGCAAGGAAAGAATTTCTGGACTTACTTTACTTCGCCATTCAAGTTGTGGGGGCACACTTTAACTTCTAACCTGGCAATCGTGCCAGCTGACAGCGGGGTCAGAGAAAGGCCTCAATCCTTCTACTGGCTTTTGTACATTGTCAATTTAGGCTCGTCACTTTCACCTTTACAACATCTTCCTGAATGTCACTGTCCTCATCTAGGTGAGATCAATTTTGGAGAAGCATTTGTATTTTTAAATCGAGGGGAAAGGCAGCACCTGGTCCTGGATCACGTCGAAATCTGAATTCCAAACATATAAACAGGTGTTGTTCTCCTCTCTGATGAAACACAGTCTCGACCTCGACCTCGTGCCTAAGGCCACCTCCCTCCTCTTTGAGGTAATGTGTTTGGAGGCCTAAGGACAACGATGTCAGAGTCGTCTTCACTCTACTTAATTGTATCATTCTTGATCAACAAAATTTTCTTTTTCTTTCTCTTGATTGGACTTTTGTCCAACCAATTTCTCCTCAATTGATCTCTATTTAGAGCGGGGGATGAGGACCCTTTTGGAATAAAATATGTAGTGTCTTCGTGATCCCGAATCCGTTTCTCTGAATCGAAAAATGGTTGCAGATCACCCTAATCACGGTTCAATGCCATCTCGTTGGTACTTATTGCATGGGAGGGTAGATGGAACCATTCTATATTAATGAATCCAAGGTCTACCTAAAAGGGCATTTAAGGATGTCGTCCGAATCAATTATATGAACTTTAGCTCTCAGTCTCAAGTCTCCTATTTCTAAGAGCAAAGAATGTTAAAAAGCAAAAAAATTAAAAGGGAAGAACCGGGTTGCGAATCAAGAAGGAAACTTTCATTAATTGATAAAACGAGCTACATCAAGCATAGTATTTCTTAAGGAAACGCCCATTGACAGGTAGCATTGGATGATTTCCTTTGCAATCTATTAACTGATACGAGCCTCCTTCGTAGACAGTCTCTATAACGAAGGGTCCTTCCCAAGTAGGTTCAAATTTGCCTCCCAACTTTTGATGGGCTAAGATAGGCCTCCGAAGGACCAACACCAAGTCTCCCGCTTGGAAGGTCCTAGGTCGCACTAGCTTATCATGGGCTTGAACCATACGGGACTTATATAACTCTAAACTTTGTTGAGCTTGGAGACGTCGCTCTTCAAGGCCTTCGAGTTCTTCCAACTGCAGTTTTGCATTTTGTTCATTTGTAATCTGATTCTGAACTACAATCCTGAGCGAAGGGATTTGTATTTTCAAGGGTAGAACGGCCCCTCAGATCCATACACAAGTGCAAACGGGGTGGATTGGGTCGGGGCTCTATAAATGGTACGATAAGCCCACAAGATCTTCCACCAAACGCTCATCCCACTGTCGTTTGTTATCATCAAGGGTCTTTTTAACAATTTGCACCAAGGTTTTGTGAAGGCCTTGGCTAATCCATTTGCCCGAGGGGTAATAGATCATCGAGTATCTCCAAAAATATTATGGCGTCTCATAAAACTGTTGATTTTTGTAGACTTGAAAGCAGACCCATTATTGGATATGATTCTGCGGGTACGCCGAATCGATATACGATATGGTCACGAAAGAATTTTAAGACATGGTGTGATGTTACGTTGCATAGGGGAATTGCTTCCGCCCACTTTGAAAGTAATCAGTCGCTGCTAATATAATGATGAAGAATACCTCTCGCGGAGGGAGGGTCAATCGACCCAATGATATCCGTGCTCCAACTCTCGAAGGGCCACGAAGCTATCGTAGGATGTAACACATTAGGCAGCTGATGCAAAGCCACAGCATGAACCTGACATTGATGACAGTGCTTTACAGTATTCATACAATCATCAATCATTGTAGGCCAGTAGTATCCAAGTCTTTTAATTTCAATTTCATTTTTGGACCCGATTGATGTGCACCGCATAGTCCTGAATGAACTTCATTAACAATCTTCAGGGCTTCTCGCTGGCTTAAACAGCGCAGCCACATCTGATCGAATGATCGACAGTACAATAAATTATTGACTAGTGCATAAGATAGGGCACGTTTCTTAATCTGGTTGGAGAGTGATTTATCCTGGGGAAGCTTCCCTTCTTTAAGGTAGTCGATTAAGGGTCGTCTCCAATCACCTTCTTCGTCGGTTGTCGAAGAGGCAGAAAGGATCTGAAGGGGAGTTCCAAATCTATAAGAGAGAGGGTTTTACGACCCTGAAATTCTATAGGGATGGAATCCTCCTCAGAACATGCAAATTCCTTTGCAAGTTTTGCTAAGGCATCCGCTGCGAAGTTACTTCCACGGGGAACCCTATACAAAGTAGCGGTAGGAATTTGTTCCAACAAGTGAAGTGTGTACTGGTGGTATTTTGGGAGATTAGGAATCAAGACTTTATTGGTTCCGGCCACTTGGTTAATCACCAATTGGGAATCTCCAAAGATTTTAATCTCTTTAATTTCCATTAGAATTGCAAGTTCCAAACCGATTATCAGAGCTTCGTATTCAGCTTCCTTATTTGTGCAGGGCTCCGATAAATGGTAGGAAAAATGCATCATTCCTTTTTTGGGCGTTATAAAAATTAGACCGACTCCAGCCTTTTTAGGAATTATAGATTGTTGGGTCGCATTCCCACGGGAGGATGCTGCTCCATAAAAATACAATTCCCAGACGGCCTCGTTAGATTCCCTCAAACTCATGATTTGTTCTTCGGGTAAATCATCGTTCAGAGGAGAGTCTGCCGGCAGCGGGTGTGCTGCTAGAAAATCGACAACAGCTTGTCCTTTCACAGCACGAAGGGGAGTGAAAGTAGTCTCAAATTGCAGTAATATCATAGACCAACGGGCTAAACGTCCTGACAACGTAGGTCGGGTCATAAGATATTGCAAAGGATTAACTCTTGAAATCAAGCTGACTGAGTGGGGAGAGCATGTAGTGCCTCAATTTCTGGGCTGCAAAAACTAAAGCAAGACAATGCTTCTCTATTGAAGGGTATCAAATTTCTGTAGGAAGAAGTCTTTGACTAAGGTAATAGAGAGCATTGTCCTTTCCCTTTGTCGTTGACTTGAGCCAACAGGGCACCTAAAGACTCATCTAAGGCTGCCAGTAGAGAATTAACGGCTTTCCCGGAATTGGGGCTGCCAAAACTGGTGGGTTGGAATGTATCTTTTAATGTTATCGAAAGCATTTTTGGCACTTCTCGTCCCATACAAATTTTAGTGTCCTTTTTTCAAGGACAGAAAAGGGTTGACATCTCCCGGAATGATTAGAAATAAACCTCCTTATATATGCCAATCTACCTTATAGAGACCTCAACTAGGTAAGGCTCTTAGGAGATGGCATATCTAAGATGGCTTCAATTTTAGCAGGGTCGATCTCGATTCTTCGGTGCCTCACTACGAATCCTAAAAATTTCCCTGAAGTGTCGCCAAAGTCGCATTTCAGAGGGTTCATTTTCAAATCATAGCGGCGCAACCGCTCAAACACAACTCTTAAGTCATATAGGTGAGCCTCTTTGACCTTGCTCTTGTCAACTAAATCGTCAATATAGAACTCAACTTGATTATGAATTAAGTCGTCAAAGATACGGGTCATGGCCCGCTGGTAGGTTTCCCTAGCATTCTTTAAGCCAAATGGCGTCACCTTGTAACAAAAGATTACAATAGGAGTTTTGAACGCAGAATTTCTCTCATCTTCTAGGGCCATCTTGATTTGGTTATAACCCGACGAGCCATCCATGAATGAGAAAATGGCATGTGAGGAGGCAATCCACCATGAGTTCTGGTATTGGTAGAGGGAACTCATCCTTAGGACATGCCTTATTCAGATCCCTATAATCGACGCAAATCCGAATTTGACCGTTTTTCTTTCGGACCGGCATGACGTTGGCCACCCAAGAGGGGTATTGTTCCTCTCGAATAAACCCAGCTTCGGCCAATTTTTTAAACTTCAGATACGACTTGTTGCTCGACTTCCAAGCGCATGCGTCGAGGAGCTTGTTTGATAGGAAATGGCATCGTGCCGAACTCCAAGTTTATGAACCACTACCTCAGCGAGTAAACCTGGCATTTTATCGTATGTCCAGGCAAAGCAACCCCTAAACTCGGACAACAGTTGAATTAAATCTTTGGTTTCACCCTCGCTCAGTAGAGCACTTATAAAGATTGGACTGGGGTCATCATCGGTTCCCAGGTTAATTTCTTTTAAATAATCGACTGTCGATTTAATTTCTTCTTCGAATTCAGGGGGTGCATCCCGAAATTGAAGATCATCGGGATCATCTAAAGTCTCCAAACAGAGCCCATCAAGAGCACAGAAGGGATCTTTAGGGACATTTGGCGATTCAAGATGGTAAGATATCATTAGGCAATACTCATCGTCATTGAATGAACTAACGGTTCCAAAGATGATACCACTTGTAGGATTATTCTTAATTTTTGCTTGCTAAATATTTTCGTGGTATCTGGCCTGACCCTTAGTCATCGGTATGGTACAGGACCTTTAGAGAAAGTATTTTTCACACAAACAGGGAAGTAGCTGAAAGGTAATTCCATTAATTCATTAAAATCTGCCTCCTCAAGGGTTACATCACTTTCATCCCTTGCGGAGGAGGAGCAAGGAAAGAATTTCTGGACTTACTTTACTTCGCCATTCAAGTTGGGGGCCACTTTAACTTCTAACCTGGCAATCGTGCCAGCTGACAGCGGGGTCAGAGAAAGGGCCTCAATCCTTCTACTGAGCTTTTCGTACATTGTCAATTAAGGCTCGTCACTTTTCACCTTTACAACATCTTCCTGAATGTCACTGTCCTCATCTAAGGTGAGATCAAATTTTGGAGAAGCATTTGTATTTTTAAAATCGAGGGAGAAGGCAGCACCTTGGTCCTTGGACTCAACGTCGAAATCTGATTCCAAATCAATATAAACAGGTGTTGTTCTCCTCTCTGATGAAACACAGCCTCGACCTCGACCTCGTGCCCTTAAGGCCATCCTCCCTCCTCTTTGAGGTAATGTGTTTGGAGGCCTAAGGACAACGATGTCAGAGTCGTCTTCACTACTTAATTGTATCATTTCTTGATCAACAAATTTTTCTTTTTCTTTCTCTTGATTGGACTTTTGTCCAACCAATTTCTCCTCAATTTTGATCTCTAATTTAGAGCGGGATGAGGACCCTTTTGGAATAAAATATGTAGTGTCTTCGTAGATCCCGATTTCTTGAATCGAAAATGGTTGCAGATCACCCTTAATCACGTGTTCAATGCCATCTCGTTGGTACTTGATGCATTGGTGAAGGGTAGATGGAACCATTCTATATTAATGAATCCAAGGTCTACCTAAAAGGGCATTAAAGGATGTCGCCGAATCAATTATATGAAACTTAGCTTCAGTTTTCAAGTCTCCTATTTCTAAGAGCAAAGTGATTGAACCTAAAGCCCTCTCGCCCTTTTCATTGAACCCACGAAGCACCAACCTATCGGTTGAGAGCTTGCTAGTATCAACTCTGAGGTATGCGAGGGTTTTTATGTTCATTATGTTGACCGATGCACCCGGATCGACGAGGACTCTTGATAACTTAAAATTTCCCACATCTACGGTAATGTAAAGAGGACGATTATGGTCAGCAGTTCTCAAAAGAAAATCTTTATCTGAAAAGGTAACTCCAGGAACCTCTTTGAAGTAGAATGCCTCATCTTTTGAAGTTGCCGCCAACTGGGTTAAGCAAATCTCGGGGTCGAGAAGCGCTTTAATTAAAGACTCCCTCATTTCTTTGGAGAGAAGGAGGGCGTCAAAAATGCTTAATTTTGCTTGCAACTTCCTAAGATGGGCCAAAACGTTGTAATCAACCTTAGGAACGACGGACTCAAAACCCGGAGGAATTAAAGGAAATTTTGATTGCTGAGGGGAATTTGGATTTAAATCTTCAAAGGGAATTTGCTGGCCTTTCTCCTAAGGGGGAAGCCTAGGGGGTTAGACTTTACCGCCGCGGAGTTGCACCTGCTCGATATCTTCGGGAGGGCAAACTAGGGCAGTATCTACGCACACCATAGGCATTGGATCATCATTTCCCGAAAGCGAGTCAGAATCTGAAAGTTCTATCAAGATAGGATTTCCTTGAAAATTGATTTGATGGAAATCACTTTCTTATAAAGCTTCACATTCGACCTCTTCTTGAGTAGCTGATTCGGGAAGGTCAATTTCTTTGATATTAAGACTTTCTTCACCAGAACTTTGATTTAAAATAAGAGAGTCATCAATTTGCATTTCATTTCCATGGTTAATCATCAAGACAGAAGCAGAAGGATGTTTTTTATTCATCTTCTGACCCTTCGCCTTTGATGGGGCAAAGTAAAAGTCAGATAACAAAAGAGGGAGAGGGTTTTAACACCCCCATCCGCCATCCTAATACATCTCTCATCTACACTTCCTCTCTACAAAATCAACTTCCTTTTCTTTTAAACATTTGATAGTAGTTCCTATGACTACTGGAGAGGAAAGTGGCTCAACATCCTCCTACGAAGCGTCCAGGTCAACCTTCCACACCGGGGCCTAGGCTATCGTAGTCAGCTGTTGAGAAAGACGAAAAGACTTATTAATCGACTTTTTAAGTGCCCGGGACAAAGCAATGTCCCAACCATCTTCAACAAAACAAGGAGAGTTAAGAGGGTTACCTGAAATGGTTTTATTGGAAGCTTTCTCTTGATCGACCAAGTATTCCTTAGGATTTATGATGTTACCTTGGGTGTAGTTCATCTCAAGCCAATCTTTGAACACAACACAGTCTTCAAGAGGGTGACTAAGCATCCGATGGTATGGACAATACTTGGGGTCATCTTTCTTACTTTCATCTTCAGGCCTCCTGGCCTCTGGCAGATGAAAATCTGGTTTCTTTAACAAACTCTTGAAAATCCTCTTAACTGATTCCCTCTTAAATGGATATGGTTTTGCCAATCTCTCTCTAAGAGTGACAAAGTTAGGGTCTCTGGTGTACTGAGGAGTGACCTGAAAGGGCTGTCTCTAAGCTGGCTGTGGTGGCGATAATGGAAGAACAATGGGCTGACTAGCCACTGGCCTTTTTCCCTTGTCAACTGCCGACACTACTGCCTTTTTCTCAAAAGTCTTAACCAATATAGGACCTTTCTTGTCTTCAGATTTCTCTCGTAGGAATGGCATCTTATGAGCCTCTTCCTGCAAATTACTAGCCTTATTAAGAAGTTTTTCAAAAGTTTTAATGGTGAATCCCTTTAGGAGAAAAGCAATAGGGCCATGGATATTCTTAAGGAGGATCTCCACCGCATGTTGCTCTTGCAACTGGGCTTCACACTTCATCGAGATGTTTCGCCACCTCAAGATGTACTCAACCAGAGACTCTCCCGGCTTTTGTTTCTCAACAACAAGATCGCCCACGGTAGTTCTTTGTTGCGCTCCAGAAAATCTTTTAAGGAAAAGGTCTTCTAGATCGCTAAAGGTTCTTACTGAACCATTGGGCAGATCGACGTACCACTCAAAAGTAATGCCGGATAGACTACTTATAAATTGGTGAAATAGTAGAGCATCCAACCCTCCCGCATTGCAACAACTTGCTCTGAAGTGGGCCAGATGCTGTCTCGGGTTTTCTATTCCAGTGAAAATCTTAAAAGTTGGTGGCACAAAGCCTTTTGGGTAGGGAACTGAATCATATTCTTCGGGGTAGGGTTTACCCTTTGGGATAGATGCGGTTCCTTGAGAAAAGGCTAAGGCCTTCCTTACCTGGTCCTTAATCAGTTGCTTAATATGCTTCTAAGGCAGAGATGGAGGAACAGGGGGAACTATAGGTGCTGATGGAGATGCCTCTGGTAGGCAAGGAGGGATCACTAGTGTTGACTCGGGAGGCTTGGGACTAGATTCTGTCTTTCTAACCCTTTCCACAATCTCTCGAGCCGTTTGTTGAATCTTAAGTGAATCCTGCTCTGACTTGTCAAATCTTTCATGCATTTCTTTAACTTGTGACATCATAGTTGTCAACTGATTTTCCAAGTTTTTAATATGCTCCTCACCCTTAGTCCTTACGGACTCATCTGAATCGGACCCAGCAATATGTGGATCATCATCTCTAGTAAGCCGGCGCCTACCAGGTTCGGCCTCTTTGTTGGACCCTCTAGTTTCGACCATGGAAATGCTACCAACACAATCATCTTCCTCTCCAAGGAGGTCATCCAGGTCTGGGTCAAAAGAGGCCATTCCCTCTTTATTCAACAAAATATTTCTTATTTCTTGAACTATCTCCTCGACCGGTCTATCCCCAATTGACTTAGGATCGAGAGGTAAGTATCCTTTGTACTCAGCCATATCGAATAATTCTTCAGAATCCAGGAGGGCAATGATTTCTGTAAGTTTTGGGTTAGGATCTGGTTGAGACTTTGTAATCGGTTCATCTTCCATCTCATGATCTAGGTCAATTCCTTCCTTCTCGACTGTCCCAAGATTGGTAGTCAGAAGAGTGGCATTCTCTACAAGGAGAGGGGCACATACCTCAGGAGGTGAAGCAGGAGCTTGTAGGGAAATAGCTCCTACATCAGGTAAGGTAAGGTCCTCAGAGTCCTGTGTAGGAAGCCTAGGAATGACACATAAATCTATGCTATCAACTACCGGATCATCAGCGGGAATCATAACTGAATCAGGAACTGGACTGGATGTAAGAAGACTATCTACTGCAACAATTGAAGGACTAGGTTGAACATCCATCAACTCAATCAAGACTGGAGGAGGTTTAACTGTGACTTGTTGGAGTTGGAGAATGAACTTTGGGGTTCTTGGAGGCGGTGGTAAATTCTCCAACTTAGTCCTTTTTGGGGCAAACTTCTTCTCAGGGGTTTTGGGCCTCTTGCCCTTGACATCCAGATGTTTTAGAGTTTCACTCCCCTCAGATTTGACAGCTATTGAGGCCAACCTTATAGCTTTGGAAGGGGGTACCG
Source organism: Dendrobium nobile (assembly GCA_022539455.1). Lineage (NCBI taxonomy): Eukaryota > Viridiplantae > Streptophyta > Magnoliopsida > Asparagales > Orchidaceae > Dendrobium > Dendrobium nobile. The sequence goes on from CM039725.1 coordinate 15,525,175, forward strand.
GGGGTATACCAACAGAATGGTGGCCTCCTCGGACCCAGTCAACACAATACCCTCCGTCTTGGAAGAAGGAGGGCGTGGCGCCAAGTGGTATCCATCAACTAGTACTGAAGTGGCGGGCTGTCTAACATACTTCTTATTTCTCCTAACAGGTTGTGGAGTTAGATTCTTCGCCTCAAACGCCTCTTCTGTTAAAACTTCTTTTTGGAAGCGATGAGAGATCACTCCCTTCAACTGTTTCGTGTACTGCTCCTTTGTTTGCCCAGATTGTGCTGCACAGGTATGAATTATGTTTCTCAAAGCCCCTGTTTTCTGCAGATGCTTTTCCTTTGGAGTCTTTTTAGTCGAGTAGTCGACTGGGCATGGTGGGGAACGGGCTATCCTAGCTATCCACTCCTCCCCTTGAGCAGAAGCTAAGGGGTAAAAGAGGTTCCCTTTCAGAAGAGGAGAGGAAGCAGGAATAGGTAGCTCCTCAACAGCCTCAGGCTCTACTTGAGCTAAAGTCTTAAAAGGCACAACTCTCTTTGCCTTAGAGATCTTCTTTCTAAGTCTCCTCAAATAGTTCTTCTTTTGATTCTTAGTAGAAAAGTTAAGTCCAGAACTAGATCATTCCTCAAAAATAGACTTAACTTCAGTGGGAGTCTCAACAACTGGTTCAGGCAGTTTCTGTGCTTCAATCTCTACTGGTACAGTAGATGTAGCTCTCACAATCAGTTCAAGTTCAGGGGTAAGATTTTTACTGGCATCCAGTTTGACTACCTCAGGTCCATCCATGTAAAACTCCAGGGTATCAAATCCCAGTCCAAAAATCACAGTCCTTCTTTGATCATTGACAGTTGACGACAGTTCTCGGTCAAAGGTGAAAATTAACTTGCCAGCCATTTGAATTTTCTGAAAATTAAAGAAGGGATTGGAATCAAATTTCTTTTAAGAGAAGTGGAAAAGAGTTTGTTATTTTGAAACTTAAGGCTGGTAGGATAGTCTCAACCTTCCAACACATGTTGAGTGGTAGAAAACACCCAACACACGTTAGGAAGATAAAGAGACTAAGTACATGGCAAAAGAAGGGTTTTCTTAAAAGGTCTACATATGTTAGCCCATAAGATGGTTGTATGGGGAAGCATATGAAGGTTTGGAATTTGGAGAAAATTGTTATTATTTTGTTTTCTATGTTTTGAAGAGAATTTGAATTTTGAATGATTTAGGATGGGTTTTTTTTTCTTCTACAAAATCCAAAACACAACGAACAGAGTTTCCCCTTGCCCGAAGGCTTGTGGAATTGTAAGAAAAACCCAAGTAAAGCAAATAGTCTAACCCTCCTCATTCCTAAAAATTAAAGGGGAGTAAAGGGGTTAAGACTAAAATACTTCAAAACTTCTTAAAATCAAAGATTTTTCAAACTCCTTTCAATCTTAAAGGTTAATATATTGAATGTGACATTTGTTAATCATAATTTTAAAAAGAATATTTAGGGACCTGATTTGACACTGTCGCCTCATAGGAAATCCCAGGACAGAAGGTCAAAATTAGGACGATTAAGTTAGAATGTAACAAATTTTGGGAGGTAGAACCTCTCTTTTGATGTTTTAAATTGTTTTTAGATGTTGGCCACACTCCCCCAAAGAAGAAATAGGTTGAGGGACCAACGGAAGGAAGGTAGTTAAGACTACCGATGAAACAAAATTTCATTCTTATTAAAGATGGAGAGGGAGATTTGTCCCACTGGGTGTGCCATTTTTGTTGGTGGAATTTTGAAAACATATTTTAAAAATATTAGTTTTCTTTGGGAACTTTAAAATTTAGATTGAATTCTAATTCTAGAGGCCGAATCAATTCGTTCGAAAAGTATATCATCCCGAAGGATGAAAATAAAATTTCATAACAGTGTTCAGACTTAGAATTATGAAACTCATCTTGAATATCATGACCAGATTCTAAGGAGAACTTTGCATGGCCCCGAGGGAACAAGGTAAAGTTCAACTAAATATCAAGTTATGATATTCAAGAAGTATGATCGTCGAATTCACATCCAAAGCCTTATCAAAGAAGGATGTATATCCCCAAAGGAAGATAACACTTTTCAATGATAATTCTTCTAATATAATAATGACGATCATTCTTTAATATTTTCCCAAAGAAATATAAGAATATTTTAAAAAGATTAATTTTGAAATCAGGTGCGTGTGGTTCCAAATCTCCTACGAGCGCAAGCCCTCGTAGTTAATTACATCGTAGGGAGACAGAGTCCTCTACGAAAACTCTCGATTAAAATAGTGATGAAATTTTGTTAGATTTTCTAGGAGTGATATCAAAAAAATGAATGGGAATTTTGGAAAATTAAGAGGGAATGGATCAAAATTGAACATTTATTAACAGGATCGAGGGAAGAGAGGTAGGGGACACTTTGAGATTCCAGAACCATCCGGAAGTGTCCCAACTTAATCTAAGTGTTGGGCTTTATGTTTTAGGATTGAAAAGAAGCTTTAATTAGATATAAGAATTTTCATAGAAATTTGAGATTATATTCCCGAAATTTGGGGTCTTATAATCAAAAATATGCCCCGGATCTTAAATCTAAATTGGACACTGGACCACAGTTGTCCGATCCTAACTAATGTAGTGCAGAACCTGGACTTACCCTGGCCTGGATTTGGGAGCCAGCTAACCACCTAATCGATTTAAAAGAGATGAGTTCGGTCTTTTATGAGAGAGTGGTAGGGACGTTGTATTTAAGGTTTTGGAGAGTTGGGGCCGACATCTAGAGATTTTCCTAATTGGCCCATTTGACTTATGTTAGGTGCAAAATGCTAAGGACTATGCAATTAAAATCTTGACCCTTTTAATTTGTATCTAATGCAATGCATGCTAGTTGACAACCTCAAATCAAAAATACTTGAAATTTTAAAAACAGGCTTAGAAAATAATTTTTTAGAAGACTGGGCTTCCCCAGGTCCGGCACCTCGTCCTCATAGGTCAGACTATTCGGACTCTACCCGCAAGCGGGGAAGGGTCTAAAGCAAGGAAAGAGTAATGCAGAAATATGCATGCAACTCCGAGGTCGATCCCTGGCTAATTCCCTAGATTCGTTATCTTTCTATGTTATTTAGACTCGCTAAAATTTTAAACTTTAAGATTTTGAGTATAAAACTTTCACACCTTCACGAGTCTCACGTATCCAGGAGAAAACAAAAGTGGCACACAAACGCTAAAAAATTAAGAAAAGCAAGTAATCCTAGAGGCAATCAATTCAACACATGAAATATAAATTAACTAATTAATAAATGTCCACAGGCAGAATTGCCTTGCTTATTACAAACTAGGGTCTTCCAAAAAGTAGAGTGCCCGGGCACCACTGACAACAACCTGGATTCTAAGCCTAATAATGATGCAAGTTATTTTGAGTGGGATACTCTCAATCTTCAAGTCTTCAATCTTGTTCTTCTTTGGACTCCTTTTCTTCAAACCCCTTGGATTCTTCGTGGTAAACTACCCAAATGGATAAGAGGGCACTTCCCTTTTAAGGGGAAGGCCACTCTTTCCTCTTTGGGTATAGAAAAAGTATGATCCAAATTTGGACTTCCAAATGGAAAAGGAATACTTCCAAAAGGGGCATCCTTTCCTCTTTGGAATCCAAGCTTTGGACCTATGTATCCCAACTCAAAATTAACTTTCACAAGACTTGACAATTACACAAATTACATTTATATCAAAAAATAAAAATCTAGACTCACCTGCAGGGTTATCCTAAGCATTTAATATATATAGAAAAGTTATTCCCAAGCAGTTATATATATGCAAAAAAAAGTAAACACACTGGCCACGCTCCTTTTATTTGGGGGCTTTAGCACCTGAAGCACCTGTGCAAAGAATTTATAACAGTTATGAGTTTTTATGAATTTAGCCCCCTTTGTATAGCCCTGCATGAGCGTGGCCACCTGCAGAAAATTGTGTGAACATCCAGATCGTACCTAACCTAAGGGTAATCTGATCGCTAAACACATCAATCCATCCACAGAGTGTAGAAAAAGTAAGCAGACACAGCAAAGCAATTTCATCCACAACATGCAGTGAAAACTACGAAACATCCGGCACACAACAGTAAAGATAAACACCGACCTAACCTAGGTCTAGAGTTGGTTGTCCTAGCACATCATCTAAAGTGTGTGTAGAAGGTCTTGTGGCAGGGGTAGATCCTAAGTTGAGTGATTAATCAAGGTTGTCTAAAATTCTGAGTTTGTTGAAGCTTAAAAGTAGGATTTAGGTTTAACTTGAAGTATTAGTGGATTAGGAATTTTAATTAAATATATTTTAAAAGTTAATTGATTACTAGCTTTGTTTCACACGGAGGCCGTGAAGTTTATTTCACCTTCCTTAGGGATAAATTGATAGCCTCGTAGGCCTAGATTACCCAGTAGCAATCGGGGTTGATTAAGTTACTTCAAGTTTGTTGTAATTAAGGAATTGATTAATATAAAAAAGATTTTTTTACTGATTTTAAAAGGTTTGTTAAGGATTTTATTAACCTATTAGGAAAATTTTAGAGTTTAGAGAAAACTGGAGATCCTTAGAGTTATCCGGGTATACTAACTAAGGGAACAAAACTTGACTTTTAGAATTAGAGTTGATTTTAAGGGTTTCAGATTTTTAATAAATACTTGACCTAATTATGAGTTATTAGACAGGTAGTAAATTCAATTTGAAATTTTCTATTAAAAGTTATGAATTTTAGAAGTTTTGACCCGTTTTGACCCAAGGTTACCTAAAATGTTGACTCCTTGATTTTGACCAAATTATGGAGGTTTAATATTTTTAGAGAATACTAGATTCTAATTGAAGTCATTAGCCATTGAGTTTGATTAGTTTGAATTTTTCTATAATCAATAGTGAATTTTGGAAGATTTATGTATTCGTAGGAATTACCAAATTATCACGACTAAGGGGCTACTTAAGGGTTTGAACCCAAATGAGTCCCAAACTCCTTGAGATCAGTTCCAAAGGTCATAAATGACCTAAGGACAGATCATCAGGTGTTTAAAGACCTTTTTGGAATTTTAATGTATTTTTGAATTAATTAAAACTGATTAACCTTTGATTTTACCTAAAGACTAAATTAAGACAAATTTAGAAGTCAATTTAAGAGTGTTTCAATTCTCATTGATTAGGGGATTAATTAGGAACAATTATAAAAATTTTAATAGATTTTATGAGTTAAATGTAGTTCATTATCAATTGATTTGGGTTAATAGGCCATTTCTAAGAAGGATTTTTGAGGCTCCTACTTGGGGAACCAAATGAACTCCAAATTTGATGAAATTTGGACCATAGGATCACTTGACCCTAAGGACTAAACCCACCAAATTTGAGCTCAAATGGAGTACTCTATGGTGGTTAACCAAACCACCCAAGGTGAGCTCTAAGTCACCTTCAAATCACTATAGGGATCTATCCTAAGCTTGGATTGGGGCAAAATCAGTGGCTCTACACTCCTTATCCTACACATCATCGTCACACAAAGAATCACACCCTAAATCCCATTGGATAGGTCTATACCCCATTTTGGATATAAGGGTCAAACCATGACCCTTGAACTCAAAATTTGGGGAAAGTGCCCTTAAACATTTTAAAATGGGGAGATAAAATTTGGACATGTTCAATTTTAATCTCCCAAAATTCCAGGCCTGGTGGACTTGTATTTAAAGAGTAAATAAAGAAATTGATTAAATGCTCAAACTGAAATTAAACCTAACATTGACCTAACCAGGGCCTGGAACTATAAGCCTTTTGTAGGTCTCCCTGAGACCTTTCCAATGAGCTTAAGAACACCTAATTTGGACAGGTGTGGAGGGAGTTATGATTTTTTGAAGCTCCCTTGAATTTCTGAAATTATTAATTCGGCCATTACACAATCAGCTTCCCTTTACACGCGCCGCGCGCCGATTGGCTGGGCAATGATTGGCACTGACCGTTAACGGTCTGATTAACCACAGCCGTCAGATGGCGGATCGGACGGCTGGGATTAAACGCGCTTCGATACCGCGGGATCTAATCCGAGTCGTTGATCGGAATCAACGACAGAGATTGCGTCTTCAACCTCCCGCACGTATCCGAGATCGTGAGGCTTCTCCGGCGTGATCCGGGCGATCCTGCCAGTGAAATTCGATGAAATTTCACAGGGAGGATCAGGACAGTGGAAGACTTCAATCCAACGGTGGAAATCTGTTGGGGTGAAGGTTTCCTTCACACTTGACCGGACTACCTAGATAGGGAGCTCGGGATGAAGAGATTACCGCAGAGAAAGTCTCAACTTTTTTAGCTTCTCTATCCAGAAGCTTCAGGGGATGATGGCGAACTGATCTCCTTCAGACGTCAGGACTGGAGGATGACCGGAGGTGTGACTTCGAGCGGGATGCCGGAAGCATTCACGGGCACTTGCTTGAACGGATGAAGGGATCAATCTGGGAACTCGAAGGGAGACCCTAGGAGGTCGAAGGAGTTCTGGGGAATGACTTCGAACGATTGGGGATCTGTCTGGCACTCTGGGGAACTTGAGCCTATTCGGCCACCTCTCGCGGGCTTGGACGGCCGAGATTGAGCTGGAGGGGGCTCGGATTGATGCCTGGTGGAAGATGGCGACGTCCTAGGGAGGTCATGGGGATCAAACTGGTGGGCAGCAGCTTTGATTCAGGGATTGTCTGGGGGGACCACTGGAACTCGTTCTCAATTGGTTCCGACTGTCGCCGGCCATGGTTTGGGTCGGGTTGAATGGGGGAGGCTGATGGGGACACGCTGGAGTCGAGGGTGGAGTCAATTTAGCCTGAGAATGTCTGGATTGAGTTGGTGGCTGGGTTGGACCCAAACCTGCTCGGTTCAAGTTGAATTGAGCTCGATCCAGGTCAGGTCAGACCCTGGGTTTGGTATGGGAGACAAGTCTGGGTCTGGTGCACCCAATGCAAGTGGCAATTGGATCCAATTTGGTCTAGGTTAAAAGATGGCTCGGGTTGATCCAAATCTGCTCGGTTCGGGTCGGTTTGGGCTCAACACAGGTCAGGCCAGACGTTGGGCTTGAGGTGGGAAGTGGGTCTGGGTCTGGTGGACCCAATGCAAGTGGCAATTGGGTCCAATTTGATCTGAGTTGGAAGATGGCTCAGGTCCATGTGTTTTTGGCTACTTTAGGTTAGCCTAAAACCTGACCCAGGTTAGCCCAGAGCATGGGCTGGCTGGAGGAGGTGTGTTGGACCTAGGGCCACCTATGGGAGGTGTTGATCAAGTTCAATTGGGCTTAGGTTAAGAATTGGCTCAATCCCAAGTGATCTTGGGAACTTTGGGTTAGCCTAACTCTTGGCCCAAGTGAGCCCAAGGTTGGGCTGGTCAAGGAAGGTGCATTGGGTCAATGGGATCCCAATGACACCTTGATTTGGATTCAATTTAATTAAGGTTAAGAGATGGCTCAAAGGAGACCTCTCTTTGGTCAGTCGGGTCAAGCTAAAAGGCTAACCCAAGTGAGCCCAAGGTTTGGGCCTCCAAGAGAGGTCTCTTGGGTACCCAAGGGGTCATCCGTTACATTCAAAAGGACTTGGAGTGGTCTTGATTCAAAGATTTGAAAGAGAAGGGTGTTGACCTCATTTTTGTATAAGGTTACTAGGACCCACCTGGGTTTTATTTTGGTGACCTAATGATCGACGAGTTCTCACTTGTCGATCATATAGGTCCCAAACATATCCCATTCGACTCTTAATAAAAGTTCAAATTAACTTTCAATCATCCAATTTTTGATCTACATTTTGATTAATTAACCTTTCAATCATCATCGCCTACAATATAACTTGTGATCGACCTCATTGCTCTTCTTTGAAATCAACATTGAACTGTATATACATATTAATTAAGATCGATTTGAGTGCACACATTACATTTGGGGATATCTAGTTCGATTTGAGCCAATTTGAGTCCTATGACGCCGTCATCAATTGTGAAGTTGAGTTAATTTATTATTATTTTGAGTTGAGCGAAATCTAGATTAATCAAAATCATTTGAATTTTCTTTAAACAAATTTAATCAAGCGCATTCGAGATGATTTGAATTAATTTTGATGAAAGTTTATTTTCTACGGCTTCGATTGAGTTGATTTCAACATGTCTTGACCTAATCTATATCTAATTGACATCATTTATCTCTAAACAAACTTTGAATAATTGATTTAAAATACAAATCTATCAAAAACTTCATTGCTTTATCTATTCTTTTAATTCCAATTATCCTCAAAATTTTATATAAATTTTAGCCCTTGATTTATTTTTTAAAAAAAAATTTAATTAAGCATTTGATAGGAGCCATATGATCAACTTTTAAAGGGGATGATGGCCTCTTGATCTTGATAATAGCATTAGGGCGCTGTTTTGGGTGAGAGGATTCCACGATCAGTTCATTCACACAAACAGCCGCCCCTCTGGGATTTCCTTCTACATTTTCGATTGAAGGGGAAGAGAGGCGCGGCTAGGGTTGGCGACACTCCAACAAATCCACGGGCAAGCAGCCCTCTCACTCTCTTCCCAACGTCTCTCTCAACCCACACTTCTAATGCTTGCTCCATCCGGCCAAGAAAGCAAAGGGAAGGCCTCCAGGCTCGGGATAGAAGCAGCAGTTGCTTGCACTTGGATCGGCAAGAACCGGATTTACTCCACTTGTTATTGCTGTTAAGGCTAAAAAAATTTGTTTGCAAAAATCATGTCATTCTCTTAGGATGGACCACATGATATTTGCATTCTTCCAGCAAATGGGAATAGCAATCGAACTTCTCATATCAAGCAAGAACAGCTAGTTCTCTTCCCGGTAATGATCATTATAGCTACATATTTTTGTTTACCAAAAATTAACTAGCTGCACTTATATATATTTTTGTCTATTTCCTCTCATAGATTGAAATGAGAATGCCTTTAAAAATTAAACAAGCTATTTCCAGTTTTCCAGTTCTTTGTCGTAAGAGGCTGTAGTTCCTGTTCATTGTGGTGAACATGTATATAGCTGATTTTGGGATTTGGCTTTATGGAAGTTTGGGATCTTATTTTTTTACTCTTTTAATATTAAAAAAAAATGGTGAAAGGAGTGGATGCTCAAGTGCTTATGGGTTTCATCATGTACGTGATAAAAGTCCAAACTTACACAAGGTCTAGTTTCAAACGAGGTGTTGTTTAGCCTTCTTCCAAATTTGTTTAGCTTGAATTTGTAATTCTAGTTCCAGTTTTTTTTAATCTTTTATTTCTTGTCACGTGGCTCGAAATTTGGCATTTATCTCATATATTTATGCTTGTTCATGCTAAGTTTCAGGTTTTAAAAAAAATACAGCGAAGTTGCTTTCATTATTTGTTTATACACATATAGATGCATGATATTTTATTCCATGGAATCTTTACATTAATCTGCCATGATTTGTAGGTATAAGTGTTGTTCTTTACTCCACCTACTATATAAAAATTTAGACCAATTATCTATGTGGAAAATAATGATCCAAGCACTATTTAACTTCTAGTTGGTTTTGCGTGATTAGTTCATGACTTCATGTTTTGTAAATTTTCCAATTAAAATTTTTAATTCGTGGCCCTTAGGTTTTGAGGAAATACTGCACATTGCATATGAGGAGCAATGCGTACAAAATTATTCTTCTAGCCTAGTTGGTTGCTTGAAGTTATAAACTATATTAGTGAGTAACGTATGCTACATTCCTTCATTTGATTTGATTTGGTTTGGTCAGATTTTATATGCAGATTCGGTGTGGTCAGATTTTATATGCAACTTCGACTATCGTGATCGCATCATAAAGCTCTAACTTAATTTCTATATATAGTCTTCTCTAGTCAAAGGCTGCTACTCTAATAGCATAAAGGATCTATGTGGTCTATTCTCTTCTATTTATTTTTAGTTTGCATCAAATGATTATCAGAACATACTTCTAGTGCACTATTTTTGAAGTAACATGCTTCTCGCATTCTACCAAATAATCTTCCGTTAGCTATACAAGCATATATGTTGTGATGGTGGATTCGATCAAACAAATTTCATGTGGTAAAATTTATATACTTATGGTTAAGTGGTGGTTGGTATCTTATGATATGTATTCTATTGGCATGTTGAAGGGCATGAACTCGAGCTCATCTCCTACTTTGGAAAATTGAAGGGGTAACAGCAAAAGAAACCTTGTGGTTTTCTCTCTTTAACATTCTATAAATGCATAATTTTGAAGTCAAGATTATTACCTCATCCTTTTCTTGTTAAAGAATGAGAATTTTACATGAGTGTTGGAGAAGTTTGATTAACACTATTGTCATAAATAAGAATTCATTTGTGCAGACACAAGGTTCCTTTATATTGATGAGAATTTCCTATTTGATTTTATTCATTCGAGTTTCATGAAGTACTTCTAAGGATTGAGGATTATGTGAATTTGTATATCTTTCTCTCCTTCTCTTTGCTTCACTTTCACAAAAAATTTGAGAGAATACAAGATCCTTATGTTTTCTTTTTGGAGGAAAGCAAAGAGTGGTGGGCCTTCATTCTTGAAAGCATTTTCAGTTATAATTTTCTGAAATAAATTTGTTGGTTTCGAGAAAACATAATTGCTCTCATGCTTTTCCCATACATTTTGATGAGGATCTTTCTCCATTTGTCGCTAATTTGAGGTAGAGTGAGTTTTGAGTGGAAATCGAGCATGTAACTTGAAGGTTGCTCTTACTAGTGATATCTTTTGTAGATGTTCATTCAACATGAGAAAACCTGGTGTAGTATTGTATGTATTGCCCATGTTCTGGTTCCTCAATAAGATGATGTGTATTGCCTTATTCGAGATTCCCTTTGAATAACATGATCACACTTCTATAAGCTAATTAAATATTTCTGTATAAAGTTTGATTTCATTTGATTTGAACACCTTGGGATGATGTATTATGTAATTTTTTTTTAGAACAAAGTTTCAGATTGCCATGAGTTGAGAAACAAAGTTTTCTTCTTCACCCTAGTTCTATTAACTTGAGACATCTCAATTGAAATTTGATCAGGATAATTATGCATATGTTTTGATTACAGTTTTCCACTGTGATAATATGAGAACTTGCTCTTTAGCTGTAGTCGTTCATTTGTAGAATTTGACAACATCGGCACAGTTAGAATATGTAGAGAAATTGCATATTGTTTGTTAAAGCGACATTTATACTTATTCAATATATGACTTGTGATTTTGGGTAACAAAAAAATATATATCTCTTAATGCCAAATATTGACTTGAACTGTTGTTTATATTTTATATACTTTTGAGTATATTGATGAGGATGATTATTCGTGACATAGAGTTTGACTTGCTTTATTGTTATAATCTCCTGACACGATTGCTGTTATAAATTACAAGCATGTCATTGTCCAGTTATACACTTTGAAACTGCTTAAATAATTTGAATTGATTCATACTTTCACATATTCATTTATATGTCAATTCATAGTAGCTGCTATACTTTTATACATGATATTCTGACACGTCCTTCTCTCGTTGCCTTATTTGCGAGGTACTTATGGAGTTGATTGGGGGCTGAGTCAAGGAGCTTCAGTCGCCCCGTTTCTTCTAAATGGGGTGCCACGGCGGGAGTCACCGTTAACTAGCTCCGGTGACCAGGTAAGTTTTCTCAAGACTTAGAAAAGCATAGAGCTTCTAGATTTACTTGTTGAGTTATTTCTGGCAGCCTTAAATTCTTGCAATAATTCTTGCATTTAGTTAATATATGCTTTCTTCTTTTTACAAATTCAAAATTCATCGACATATCTTGGTTTACATTCTTAGGCATGTCCAAAGGGTTAGTGACATTGATTCAAACCTATTAAACCTAGTGAATCTTTGAGGACAATAATTAAGGACACTTCTAGAGAACTTGGAAAACTTCTAGAGATTAAGAGATATCTCCTATTAACCTAAGACTTGAACAACTTGAACCTAGTGACACCTTAAACCTTAAAAAATTATCTTTTCTTTTAATCATTAAACCAATTAATTGATCTAATCAAAATTAAATCCTTAATTAAGCAAATCAAATTTTAAACTCAAGTGATGAAAGTTCAAACCCCTTAAGTTTAAACCTTAACTAAACCTTACAACCTTCCAGAAATTTCAATAAATCACTTTTAAATCCAAAACTATAAATAACCCTTCTAATTGACCAGATTTGAATCCTTAACACATTAAAATTAAAATCAACCAGATTTGATTTCAAGTTTGAGAATAATTTAATAATCATTAGAATCTGATATTTAATTAATATAATTAATTAATAATAATTTAAAATTCCAGATAATTCCTAAACACTTGGGAATCTATCCTTGGGTCATTCATGACCTTTGGAATTGATTACAAGGAGTTTGGAACTCAATTGAATCCAAAACATCAAAACCTCTCTAATTAAGACAATTAAATAATTCCAATAAATGATCAAAATTTTGAAAATTCATGAATAATTCAAATAAACTCTAAATCAATCAAACTTAAAGGCATTCAACTCGTCTTAAGGGCTAATATTTTAATAAAATACTTTTTTTAGAAAACATTCTTAATCTAAAATTCAAATTTTAACCCTTTGATTAAAAACATTAAATGATTCAAATAATTTTAGAACATTAAATATTTGATTCAAAATCCAGAAAATTTCAATCTAACTTTAAAACCAACAATCAATCTTAAAATCAATTTTAAATCATTAAGATTTAAACTTTAATCAAAATCTCCCTTAAACCTTTCAACCAACCAGAACATTAAAACAACTTTAACCAATTACCCGATTTAGGATATACCTAAACCACACAGCCTGCTACACACACCTAGATTGACCCATTAGGACACGGACTCTAGCTTTAGGTTAGGCCGGTGTTTCTTTCTTTTCTTTTTAGATAGATTGATATGCATACGAAATGAGAGTGGCATCCTAGGTTAGATAACATAGACATAGGTTCACTATCCACAGACCTGTGCACTTCCTGTTTGTCAGCCTAGGATTAGGTCCCCAGCCCCTTGGCCTACGAGGTCCCCTTGAATGAGGTAACCCATGGTTGCTAATAAGGATCCTCTGGTCGGCACTCGACTAAGTAGGCTAAGGATACCGATGAACCTGGGACGATGGAAAACCATGGGATCTTGACCAGGGACGTCATACCCACTTGGTAGGTTAGTCTTCACCCTCACTTTTTGGGCATTTTCCCGATCAGATGATCGAGAATATATGTCCCAGCTTTCTAATAAAATTTCAACTTGAACATAAAGATTCCTTCTTAATCTAAAATTTAAAGCCCAACACTTAGCTTAGGTTGGGGCACTTCTAAATTATTTCAGAATCTCTAAGTGCCTCCTACCTCTCCTCCGTTGACTCCGGAAATAAGTGTTCAAAATTTGATCCAATCCCCATTGAAATTCCAAATTCACCTCCTTGGTATCATTCCTAGAAAATCTTAAAAATAAAATTTTTGCCGTTATTTTAATCGAGAGTTTTCGTAGGAGACCTCGTTTTCTTACGATGTAATTAACTACGAGGGCTTGCGCTCGTAGGAGATTTAGAACCACACACGCACCTGATTTTAAAAATTGACTTTTCAAAAATCAATTGGATTTCTTTGAGAAAACTTAAAATACTAGTGATCATTGTTATCATATTCAAAGAATTATCATCGAATGATATTTTCCCCCTTCGGGGAGATACATCTTTCTTTGATAAGGCTTTGGATGTGAACCTAACGATCACACTTCTTGAATATTGTAGCTGGATATTCAGTTGAACCTCATTTTGACCCTTCGGGGCCATATGAAGTTCTCTTTAGCATCCGGTCATAATATTCAAGATGAATTTCATAATTCTAAATCTGAATACCGTTATGAAATTTTATTCTCACCTCTCGAGGTGATATACTTTTTCTAACGAGATAATTCGATTGTAGAATTCAATTTTAAGTCCTAAAGAAAACTAATATTTTTAAAATATATTTTCAAAATTCACCAACAAAGGGGTGTATAGGTTAATGGGTCAAACTTGGCTGACTTGGTCAACTAGGTTGACCCAGGGTCTGGGTTTGAGCTAAAAAAGTTGGGTTTGATGTTTGAAACTTGTTGAAAGTGGTTTCAAAGAATTTGGAGTTGATTTGAGTTGAAATGGGCATTTGAAATCCCATAGGGGTATTTTGGTCAATTTTGACCCATTGGTCAACTATGGTAAAATATGGGTCTGAAAAATGCAGTTTACTGCTCAATGGGTTACAATCAAAGGTCTGGAAGTTATTGGAGGCTTTGATGAGGGTTCCAAGACCAAAATCTTCAAGGTGTTAGGTCCAATGGCATAGGCTGTAAATATTTGAAGGTTTTACAGCCTTTGGATTTTAATTTAGATTCTAGGGTTAGAGATCTCAGAATGGGCTCAAAATTGAAGGGTAACCTCTAGAGACATGTCTTATCACTTTATAAGTGATAGACCCTGAATCAGAGGTCACTTGATTGGGTTTTGAAATGTTTAAAAAATCCTTGAAAAATGTCTTTAAGACAGGGCCTTAAGACTTTGGATTTGAGTCTGGATTTCTGGATTTGGAATGGATTTTAAGTTTGAATGATTAATATTGAAGTATCCAAATCATTTACAATCATGTGGTGATTGTTAATGAGTGGATAGGGTCAAAGCTAGATCAAAGGTAGGATCAAAGTCTAGATTGAAGTTTGGATTCTCAAGTTGATTGGGTCAAAGTTTGGATGTGTTTGAAGCTTGAACTAGTTTGAATTTGAATTGAATGAAGTTTAGATTTGAATTGATCAAGGGTAGGGATTAATTTGAGGTTGGAGTGGTACTAGGATCTAGAGGGATTCTGAGATCTAGGACCTAGAGGGGCTCTAGAATTTGGGATATGGAAGAATCCTAAGCTCTAGAGTAGGCCCTAAGGTCTTGGATCTAGAAAAGAATCTTAAGCTCTAGAGTAGGCCCTAAGGTCTGGCTCTAGGAAAGAATCTTAAAGTCTAGAGTGATCATAGGATCTAGGATTGATTTGGAGTTTGGAAGGGCCTTAGTGACCTCATACAAAAATGAGGTCAACAATATACTTATTTATGGATTGTTGGAAGTTGGAGTGAGAAGCTCTCATAATATGATTGCTATGCCTGTTGGTCATCGAAGTAACACTTGAAATTGTGAGATAATGTTTCTCATAGACGATGCCAAACTATTGCTGGCTAGAATTTACACGACAATAGAATTAGAAAGTTTCCATATCAGTGTTGTACGGATATCCAGCACACAAATAGAAGATGAAAGAACACTAGGATTTTTATGTGGAAAACCCTAGAAAGGGGAAAACAACGAGGCCACGCCCAGTTGAAAGAAATTAACTAGTGTTTGCTTGAAGTACAAGAGGTTGACTCATCATTAAAATTTACGATGATCAGATTACCATGATTCACTCTCGGATTGAAATCCAGTTACAAACAAGTTGTGTATTCGAGCTAAATTCCAGAGTCACTTTGATATTAGACAGAATTCTGGAGTCACTTGGAGATCTGGCAGAATTTTGACGTCACTAAAAAATTGGGATGAACTCCAGCGGCACATTGATGTCAGGTAGAATTTTAGCGTCACTTGGAATTCAGGCAGAATTCTGGTGTAACTTAAAAGTTGGATGGAACTCCGGTGTCACTTGAATGTCGGGTGGAACTCCTGTGGTGGTCGAGGAGTTTCTTCCCTCCTTCCCTTCTTCTCTTATCTTCTCCTTCTTCTCTTCTTCTTGTTGCTTGGGTCCCATCTTAATAGAAATGAGGGGCTATTTATTGTTTTTTGAGGATGGCATGACACGTAAATAGGAGGAGGATTAAGGGTAAATGTGGAGTGGTTTTGATGGATGGCCGATATTGAATCCAATGATCGTGGACCGTTCGTCAGATATTTGAAGGTCTTAATGATATCAAAATTTTGTAATCTTGGGCTCGTTGGATTTTTCTCATCGACCGCTCAATTTGATTATAAGCATGTCATGTTTGGAAACCTTTTGGTAATCCAAATTGTGGTTTGAACCTTCCAACAGTGATTCTGGTCTTCTATTTAGACACATTTGGGCTCATATCAAGTTAAATTTGGTGTCGTTGGGTTCGTATATCCGAGATGCTCAGTTTGACTGTAAGTTTGCCGAAATTAAAGTTTAGATGATCCCAGATTTAATTTTTGAAGCTTCGTACCTGATTTTGCCTCAAGATTCGTGCCCGATCAAGATAATCTTTTTATAATATATCAACATCTATCATAAAATTTATTTAATATTTTAAATTGATTAAAAAAATATATTTTTATTCATCTTATTCTAAAAATAAATAACCAAATAATTATGCAAATTTATCAAAATCTAATAGTTTTCGTGTTAAATAATTTTCAAATTTTAATAGATAAAATTTAATAAATCTTGATTAACATGAGAAGTTTAATTAGAATATATACAAAAAATTAAAATATTTATATTATTCATCTCAAAATAAATTATAAATTTTTAAATTCGTAACTGCTAAGCTTGGATTGATAAATTCTAAAATAAAAATTATTACTAGACAATTTAATAAAGCTTAATAATATTCCATAAAAATTATAATAATCACAAAAATTTTAATCTACTTTGAGATACGTGCAAAAGTAAATCAAAGAATTTTTAGATTTATTTTAGACTTTTTTCCCCTTTTTAATATTATAATTTTTTGTCCTTTACTAAATTCTACTTTGAGTAAAAATTACCTCCTTAGCTCCATCTTCCTTCTCCACGGTGACATGCCAGATTCCATGCCCAGCTCTGACGAACCCATCACTGGTTCCACCCCACAAATCCTAGGCCTCCATCTCCTCCTGGTTTGATCCAACATACTCCAAACTCACCACTTTCTCTATGAACCTCACATGCCTTATTATGTCAAACCGTAAAGCATAAGCTTCCAAATACTCCATCACCTGCTTATGGTTCGGTGCCCCGATCACAAGAAATCGATGAACTGGTAAAGTTCAAATAGGGTTTGAAATTGGGGCAAACCAAGCGGGTACGCCCACACTCCACCGATGGACTAGCTAGCGTCGAAGACCATTAGCTAAAAACCTTTTTGGAGTAGGTACTTGCATGTGACTAGACTGCTGATACCCGTACCCAGAATGGCCACCCACTTAGACTCCATTAGGTTAGTTGGTAGGTTTTATATTAATCATTTTAATTTTAATTAAATCAGTTGAATCAATAATTCTTTCACAATCGATTCTCCTCTTCGGTTTGCTTCCCTTGTTCGTATTCTGGTGTCGCTATAGCCTTTTCACCCTTGTTAGGGCTTTCTTTATGACGGGGTTGTCTTCTTCCAACCCGTGGGGGAAGGTGGCCAATCCGAT
>CM039725.1:15542674-15604552 GCA_022539455.1 Dendrobium nobile
TTATGGGTTTGGTTTAAGCACCCTTTATAAGAAAAATAAATTTGTTAATTATACATAAAAAAATTATATATATGTTTTTATTTTACTTTTACTTTTGAGCTCATTAAAAAAATTTTTACATAAATTATGAGCCTAAAATCTTTTAATTTTTAGTCAAATCTAACAATCAACACATTAAGATGAGCTCAATAAGATATATATGTTAAATAATTAAAATATGACAATTAATGATTTGGTCCACTAATTTTTTAAGAGTAAAATAGTGTTCGATAATAATTTTATATATATATATATAAATATATATATATATATATATATATATATATATATATATATATATATATATATATATATATATATATATATATAATAAATATATATATATATATATTAAAGGGAAACCCAGTAGGGTCTACCGCTTAATATAAATCAAAATTACATAGTCCTTAAGGGGACATTCAACTAACTAATGCTCAAAGAGCTACAAACAATTAAAGAAAGAAAACCTAAGAGCCAATTGTCCCCTACTAAGCAAAATACAAAATTGCCTAGATACAGTTTAAGGCGTCATAAAGATAACACCCAAAAAAGAAAGATAAAAAAAAAAACAGCTAGCACAATCTTTCTGCAAAAAACACCCTCCAGGCAGAGAAAACTGCTAAAAAAGTAGCAACCAATCCAAAAGAACAAAACCACGAAGAGAAGATAAATACCTATATGAGTAGAAAAGATAAGCTCATATTGATCGACCAAATTAGGATAGGTAATGAACCAAAGTAGGTGTTAATAGAAATTCCCCCAGTATACTGATGTAGATTCGTACTCGGAGTGATAGAGGCACCCAATCAAAAATAATCCAAAATATTAGAGACCACATATAAAAAATATTACCAAGTAAACCCCAAAAAACCAAACACAGCCAGAATAACATTCAAAACTTGGGCCACCCTGAAAATGGAAACCAAACTAACAAGCACAAGCAAAATCAACACAACCACAAGAAGATATAAGTAGACAAGAAAATAAAAAATATGATCCAACACAAACTACTGCAGTTAGCCCACAACAACTAACCCCATAAATATACTAGGCATGATGAAACAAAGAAACCCAGCAGCATAATAATGCAGGAAAGTAGTTAATAGATGCTGCCAAACCAAAATGAAAGACAAGCCCTAGAAATTACCCAACAACAAACAGAAAAAATAGGATAGCCAAGTACCAGCTATCAGAGAGAGAGTCCAGCTACCCGAAGTGACAAACACTAAGGAAAACAAAAAGAAACAACAGAGTAACCAAAGAACCGAAGTGACAAACACCAATAAAAAAAGAGAGCATCCATCAACCAAGACCTAATATAAGGTAATCCAAGTTTGTCCAGCTTGACCAAAACCTCTCAAAAGAAAAGACAAATTAGGACTCACCAAACTCCTAAATACCCTCAAGTTGAACCAAAATTTGGCCAACCAATCAACAAAGGCATTACCTTCACAAAAAATATGAGCCATAGTATAATTAAGGCAGAAAGGAATTGTTTAATTCTTCTTATAATACAGAAAGATGGGGATGACCCGTAGTCTCATTTGAATAATTTGAATTAACAATAAAGCATCCACCTCAATAGACACATTAGTAATACCTTTCCTATGGAAAATGTAAAGGCCAAGGGAAAGCCCCATAAGCTCAGTAGTAATCACCTTACAAGGGTTTAAAGGACCAGCATAAGCCACAATAACATCACCTAGACTGATTACGAATAATGCCACCCATGCCAGTAGCAGTGATTCCAACCAAACCATCAGTATTAAGTTTAAAAAAAAGGAGAAAAGGTTTAAACCACCTCACTATTCTCTCGGAAATAACCAAAGGCTCAGGATTCATGGATATGCCAAACTTCAAAGCCAAATCAACACAATTCTTAAAATTCTTAATCGAAATAAGATTAGCCGAATAAAGTTGTAAAATTTTATTTTTCACATTAGCAATAATATGATTAGCATCCATTCTAATCTCATTATGCTTAGCATCATTTCTAGCCCTCCAAAGGAACCACATAATAAGGAAGCAATAAATTATAGATGTGGCCTTTAGATTTAGTCACCCAAACCTCTAAAAATAGACAAAATATTCCTATAAAGATCAAGACTATCTTTATGAGCAATTAAAAAAAAAATATCTCCAAACTTTTTGAGCAATACTCCCATTACAAACACACGATTAATATTCCCAATATTAAAATAACATTGACATTTAGAAGGAAAGATAAAACATTTTTTCTTAAGTAAAGTGTCAACAGGTAGGTCATGCTTAATTCTAAAATTATACCAAACATTTTTATGCTTGAAATTACCACACAGAGATATATTAAATAAAATACGATTACTAAAGTGTAATTGTAAAGGAATGTTCAGGATAATACTAATTAAATCAAAAGGGATAGCCTCCCTAAGTTTATTAACATTCCAACTCCCATTATAAATGAAAGTATGAACCTTAATATTATGCAGAGTATGAGTATTCAAATGGCTATCAATCGAACTTTTCCCTAACCAATTATCTTACCAAAAGAAAATATCGCCTTTGCCCAAAGCCCATTGAATAAATTGCTCAGCCTCCCATTTAGTGTTGCACAACCCTTTTCAAACTAACGATAAGAGTCTGGGACATCTTATCCTTTGCCTCAAGCGACACTATCTTGTCTTCAGAGGCCTTTTGATCCTTTAAAATCTAGGTAATTATCGCTTGAGCCTCCGCCAAATCTATTTGATGCTGATCTGTCTATTGATTTTGAAGAGAGACGGAGTGCATTGTGTTGGTCAACTCAGTCCTGCACTCACTCAACTCCTCTTCAAGCACCTTTACCTCCTTGGTCTTATTATTATACTTCTGCTTGAGTTCTTCTTGAAGATATTGATCTTCACAAATTCACTATTTCAATCATTCAGAGCGTCGGTAAGCTCGGTCCCAATACTAGACCACTGAAATAAGGAATTTATTAGAATCCAACTCAAAAGAAAAAGAGAAAAGGCATTAGGAAAATATTACTCATCAAGTCGCTAGTTTTATGACATCCGATGCATTGATGGTTCAAAATATCCTCATGGATGTGGAACTTGGCTGGGAAAGAGTCAAGTAGAGCTTTGTCAATATTTGTCATAATCCCCTCCAACCTCTTCTTCTTCAAAACCTGGGGATCTTCACCTCTTGCCGGTCATTTAGGGCCACCTTTGAAGCTGGGGTAGGGGGCTCGGGGACCATGGAAGTCGGCTTCAACATTCTTGAATCAAACCTTGTAGCTTGAACCAACAACCCAACCTTGAACAAAAACTCTTCCTCGGTGTATATACTCATGTGATGAACCTCGAATAGAAGATGTTCAATATCAGGAACCTCCATGATCCTCATTATGTCTTCTTCTCCGACATGCAGAGGGGATGGCAGATCCTTCATCTTCACCCACTTCTCTATTAGGCCCCAATAATTTTTCACAAAGAAAAATGCACCGGCCCAGTTGTTTGAAGGATCGTAGGTACTCACATCCAACCATTTGGATATGAAGGTTACACGCCCATGCGTGTCACTAGTAATCCGACCCATCCGTGAAAGATGCTCAGGCGTTAGAGTAGCTCATCTATCCCTAAAAAGCGCAATTAACCCCACAGTCACCGACATTGTTTGAATGAAAATTGGGATATGTTTACCCCACATTGTTGTAAAACTTCTATTAACTCGGCAGGAGGTGGAAAGCGTAACCCCGCTCGCAAGTAGGTCTCAGAAATAATTAAGTACCTGGGAGGAGGAAGGCTAGCCTGATCAGACCTCTTTGGGACAATCATTTTCACATCATTTTGGGATAGATGGGAAATTCTTGCGAAAAAAGAATCAGGAATCACATTGTAATAGTTGACGCTATCTCTCATCTACCCCTCGCTTCCTTTATTGTCTCCGCTCGTAGTTCTATGGTGCGATAGGGTCTCCCTGGATCGTAGGATCTCTCGATAGAAGGTGATTCCCTGATATTTCTCGTAAGGTGTTGGGGGAAAAAAGGCGATCTACCGGACTTCCTTGCATAGAGAGGGGCCTGGAGGACCAAGGAAAGCCCCAATTCTAGAATAAGGAGATGGAGGGGGAATCTCCGGACTTTCCTTGCAAAGAGAGGACCATTGGAAAGTCTCAATTGTAAGAATATAGGGAGAAAGGGGAATCTCTGGACTTTCTTAGAAAGAGGGGGCCTTGGAGATCCAAGGGAAAGCCTCAATTATATGAATATGAGGGAGAGGAAGAAGGTGTGTGAATTTTCATACCCCTCGGGAGGGGGGGGGGGGGGGGGGGTATTTATAAAGTGTGAGAGGGAGTTAGGGAAGTTAAAAAAAAAACTACCTCTCTCTCTCTCCTACTCTTGAAATGAAAAAAAAAACTGCAAAATCTCCCGGAGCGGGTTTCCAAAAACTACCGCAAAAAAAATTAATTGCCTTCAGCAGCAAACCGCGCGCCCAGGGTGGTAGCCGGCCGAGCTGCCGCCATTAGCGTCAGGTGGTAGCCGGCTGGTCGGCCGGCCGGTTCGGCCGCCTACGTTTGTTTGGGCCCGATTTTTAGCCCGGACGGTCCGAGTTCGACGTTTTAGTGGTCCCCGGACACATTTTTCGATATTTTGAACTCGATTTTGACAATTTTGAAGCTCAACATAGCCTCTATGGTAGATTTTGAGCAATTCCATAACTCTTTGAATGCAATTTTTTGTGATTCCACTATAAGATATCAGAATAAATATTTTTGGACTTATGGAGCTTTGACGTCTGAAAACAGGGGGCAACTGATGTATCATCAATTAAATATCTTGATCGGGCATGAATCTCGATGCAAAATCAAGTTGGAAACTTCCAAAATTTAAATTAGGACCATCTTGAAATCCATTTAAGGCAAAACTTATAGTCAAACTGAGTGTCTCAAAAATACAAACCCAACGACACCAAATTTTATTGAATTTGAGCCTAAAAGAGCTCAAATTAAGGACCCGAAGCACTGTTAGAACTTCGTACTACTGTTTGAGTTTTTTTTTTTGGGAAAATTTGGCCGAAGCCTTTATATTAATCATAAGATCGATTATAAGTAAGAAAAAAATGAACTAAAGGCCATAAATGGCCGGCTATGAAGAAGCCCAAAAAAAGGAAAACATAAAAATAGAAAAATTGAGTGGCCAAAAAACAAAAAGCCATCAAATTAAAGTTACAAAAATAATGATCTTTCTGAAAGAACCAACAAAAACAGCATTGAAGATGCCAAAGCCATGTATCCCTTGAAAAAACCGCCGCCCAGCAAATCCCATCCTTCAGCGGCTGCATAGACGATGCCTACACCAGTAGACAAAAAGGTAGTAAAATACTGAATCATGCCAAAAAGGAGATCTCCCAAGACATACTGTCTGACTCAGAGTTTTAGATAATAAGGAACACGCATATCCCTGGTTGCTGAAACAAGCCATCCAAGGGATAAAGGAGATCTTCATCATAGTCCAGACAGTGCAAAATAGCCTGCCCTTCCTTTGCCTGTATGACCTTAGCCGATTAATTGCAGGTAATGAACCTTCCAGGATAATACCAATAAGCAGTGATGTCTATAAAGACCAAAAACAAGTCATCCAATAACAGCCAATAGCAGGCAAGAGTCTAGCCCCCAACAAGTCCAATTCCAATAAAAGCCAGAAGTAATACATTACATAATTAAGCATATTACAAACGAATCAGACCCAGAAGCTGGTCTGAATTCTTCCATTTGTGGATTTTGCTAATAATAAGTCTTTTAAGAGTATATATCAGAGAGGAAGCACTTTGAATATCATTAGCAAACCGTCTACTATTCCTTTCTTTCCAAAGGTGATAAATGATGCTACAAACCGTGAGCATGTAAATTTTTTTTTCAAAATAGAACCAGTAAAATCATGTCCAGCCATTGTAACAACTGCAGTACAGTAGGTCTTAGAAGAAAATTATGGTTTACTGGAAGAAGAGCGCTCAGTATATAGAAAGAAAAATCACATTCAAAAAAGATGTGATTCACAGTTTCAGGTGCCAAATTGCAAAGAGAACACATCACAGGCACATGAATATTTCTTAATCTTAACGCGTCTTGTGTTTTAAGATCGCCAACAAGAGAGCAAGCACACAAATACTGAATGTTTCAAAACATGACTGTTTGTGCCAAACCAAATTATACCAAGGGCATCCGGCATAAAACTGTAGAATTCAATCTATAAAAGTACTAAAATGTGCTTTAACACAATCCTTCCATTTCAAACAAGACTACTTCAGCTTGTGATAAGAAAATGACTTAATAAATCTGAAGATGTGAGGGACATTACCACCAAAATCCCATTTGTGAATAGAAATAATAGTGCTTCAGCAAAGGTGCATTAAACCTCAAAATGGTGATTACCAACCAAGTTCAGTAAATGTTAAATTCCCACACCAATGATCCCAGAAAAAACGAAATGGGTAGCGTTGGGAGTAATGGGAATTTAAAATTCAACTTAGCAAGTAAATGCGGTTTTACAGACTGAGATCCAGAATTTGCTAGCATTCGGATTAGAGGCTTCCAAGGAGACAAATATTGAGAAACAGCCAGGAAGCAGAGGTGGAGAACTATTGTACATTCTGAGGATAACCGAGAAATTGAAAGCATACGAATAGCAAATAAGCGTCGGGATACCTAAACCGCTCCTTTCACTTTGGTTTACAAACATTCTACCCACGAAACCATGTGAAGTTTCTATGCAGCAGGAACATCCCCAAAAAATAAGAATTTAGAAGAGTTTTTTCTTAAGAACTTAACACAGTTTTGTTGGCATAATATAACCTCTCCGTAATCCAATAATGCAATCGTGATTCTGAATAGTGAAATTTTAGGTATTTGCGTCTTTCCGGCAAAAGACAGAAGGTTTAACCTCTTCCACCAAAAATTTTTTCAGCAAGCTGTCCAATAATGGAAGGTAAATCACCACTTTGCATCCTGCACAAAAGAAATAGGATCCAAGATAAGTTATCTTGGAGCAAACAATTAAAATAAGATAAGGCTTCGGCACAAAGAGTCTTATCCCTATTTCATTTGAAAACATAACGTGAACTTTTTCAAGGTGACATGGCAAACCCGATGGCATTTCCATGGGAAAAATAAGGGTTTCTTCAACTTGGAGGGTGAAGAGGCAACTAAATCTCCTTTTAGGTCGTTTAAAGATGTGCTCTCTGGTAACCCGTTGCAAGGTGAAAATGTTCCTAAACTTACTCAATCGATAGTTAATGGTGTGCCGGCTATTCTTATCTCCGATGAAGATATTCT
Source organism: Dendrobium nobile (assembly GCA_022539455.1). NCBI lineage: Eukaryota > Viridiplantae > Streptophyta > Magnoliopsida > Asparagales > Orchidaceae > Dendrobium > Dendrobium nobile. The sequence goes on from CM039725.1 coordinate 15,550,007, forward strand.
TAAGCTTGCTTCGCCGTTTCAATTTACCCTTGTTGGGAAGTTTACTTTGCTTAGGCCGAATCTTGACTCAATTCGTAGTTTTTTTACTAATCTTAAACTGTATAGTTTTTACTCCTTCGGGATTTTATATTCCCATCATGTGGCGATTCGGTTGTTGAACGATCTTGATTATAGCAGAGTTTTTGCTAGAATGGCTTATTTCATTAGTAACTACCAAATGAGGATTTTAAAATGGACTCCTTTTTTTGATGTGCAAGAGGAGTCCCCCATAGTCCCGATCTAGATTTCTTTTTCGAACTTGAGATTACATTTTTTTTAACCCTAAAGTCTTGTATGCTCTTGGTTCCATTTTTGGGAGGCCTCTGCAAACCGACCAAGCAACTGCCTCTAGGACTCATCCGTTTGTGGCTAGGGTTCTTGTGGAAGTTGATATTTCTAAGAAACATGCTAAAGAAATTTGGGTGGGATTCAAGGCTTTCAGTTATTTACAAAAAGTGGAAGTTGAGAAAGTTTCTGATTTTTGTTCTCATTGTAAGATGCATGGTCATGCGTTATCTAATTGTTTCAAACTACATCCTGAGTTAAAAAAACTATTAAGCCTTTCTTAGAGAAGGTTGATTTACCTGTTAACATCCCTTCTCCTATTTCGCTGGATAATATGGTGCCGGATAGTACTAAAGAGAACCAGGGAAATGCTGCTGCTCTTAATCTTATTGTGACGAAAAAGAGAGGTTATTTAATGATGGAAATGAATTTGGATGGTAATACTTTCTGTAATGAGAATGACAAACTTCCTAATTTTTATGTCTCTATTGATTCTATGCTTCAGAATACTAGTGATGCTCAATTAGCCGTCCCTAATACTAATTTAGTTGTGAATATTGATTCTGAAGTTAATGAAAAGGAGGGTTGTGAAGAGGGGGAATTTATCCCTATAACGATTACGGAGAATTGGAAGGAAAACCAAGTGCAGAATTTGGAAAGAGGAAGTTCCATGTCTTCGGATTTGGAAGTTTCCAGGTCTAAAAAATATGAGGAGGTGGAATCTAATTCAAAAAATTTGGAAGAGGAAAGTTATATCAAGGTTGATAAGAAAAAAAGGAAAAAATCCTATGGATTCTTTTTCCTCCACGCCTTGTTCTACTAGAGCTCAAACTAGTTCTAAAGGTTGTAATGGTTAAGTCCCTTATTTGGTATGTTAGAGGTATTGGGGGGAAGGATTCTAAAATTATAGTTAGAAACCTCTATAGAATTCATAACATTCACTTGTTGGTTTTACTTGAACCTTTGATTGCTATGCATAAACTTGATAGTACTGCTTCTAAATTGGGTTTTGCTAATAAATTTGCTAATTGCTCGAACAAAATTTGGATTATGTGGAATAATACTATTACTGTTAACATTATAGAAGATTTTTTTCAAGTTGTGCATGTTCAAATAGCTATGTTTAATTTCAATTGTAAGGCTTCTTTTGTTTATGCCGCTGGTTCTAGAGTGGGTCGGTTAGTCCTGTGGGATCAACTTACTAGCTTTGCTTCCAATATTTCTGACCCGTGGTGTGTTGGGGGTGATTTTAATATTATTTCTTATGCTAGTGAGAGGTTGGGAGGTAATCATCCTAATATTAATGCTATGGAGGATTTCAACTCCATGATTTCTACTTGTAATTTAAATGATATTGGTTTTTTTGGGAATGTTTATACTTGGAGTAGAGGCAACATGTGGCAAAGGCTTGATAAATTTTATTTAATAATGATTAGATTGCTAATTTTCATATGACTCATGTTGAGCATTTGAGTAGAACTGCTTCGGATCATGCCCCTTTACTTTTAACTATCAATGCAAACAAAAGTTATGCTCCCTTTGGTTTTAAATTTTAAAATATGTGGTTATCTCATCATGATTTCTTAAATGTTGTTCATACTAATTGGAATGCCCCTATTTCCCCTGATAGCAATATTTTGGGTATGTCTAAATAGTGGAACAAGATTAGTAGGTTGAAACAAGAGTTGAGGTGGTGGAATAAAAATGTCTTTAAGAATATTTTTTTCTAATATTAAGAATGCTAAAAATGATGTGATGGAGCTTGAAAAGGTGTATTTGCTTAACCCGGATGGTAATAATCTTTCTGATCTTAATAATGCTAAGATTAGACTTTTTACTTTTCTAGATCAGGAAGAAATCTATTGGTAGCAGAAAGCTACCACTAAATTTGTTGTTGAAGGTGATAGGAATACAAGGTTCTTTCATGCTATGGTTAACAAAAAAAAAGTTAGGAACCACATTTTTAAAATTCTTAGTAATGAGGGAAGGGTCCTGGAGGATGAGGATTCTATTTTAAATTCTGTGGTGGAACATTTTAAAAGCATTTTCAAAAAAAATTTCCAACCATGCCCTATTATTAATCCTAATATTGTTCCTTGTTGATGTATTACAAAAAATGATAATATTATGCTCTCTTTCTCCGCCTGAGGAGGAAGTCTAGAAGATTATGCAGGAGATGAACGGTGAATCGGTTGCTGGTCCTGATGGCTTTACTACTAATGTTTTAGTTAAAACTTGGAATATTACCAAGTTGGATATTATGGAAGCTGTCACTGAATTTTTTTCGGGTAAACCTTACATTAAATTTTCTCTTCTACTAATATTGTCTTAATTCCCAAAAAGGATAGTACTAATAATTGGAATGATTTTAGACCTATTAGTTTATGTTCTTTTTTCAACATGCTTATTTCTAAAATCATTGCTACTAGACTTATTAATATCTTACCTAGAGTTATTTTCCAGAACCAAACTAGTTTTGTGAAAGGTAGGAGTATTTTTGATAATATTCTACTTGCTCAAGAAATTACTCATGATATTAACGATAATGTTAAAGGGGGTAACATTATTTTTAAATTGGACATTACTAAGGCATATGATAACTTGAGTTGGAATTTTTTATACAAAGTGTTATCTTTATTTGGTTTTAGCCAAGATTTTATTTCGCTGATTAAAAATAGTATTTAGCATTGCTTTTTTTTCTATTATTATTAATGGTAGGAGTCATGGCTTCTTTAATTCTACCCAAGGCTTGCATCAAGGTGATCCTTTATCCCCTACTTTGTTCATTATTCCTGTTGACTATTGGTCCAGGGGTTAGAGGAATTATATAAAAGGCATCCTAAGCTCTTATATCATACTATGGGTGGTATCCCTATTACACATCTTAGTTTTTCTGATGATTTTATCATTTTTGCTAATAGTTCGTTGAATAGTATTAGATTTTTAGTTAAGCACTTAATTCATTTTAAGAATACGAGCGGGCTTTCAATCAACAAGAATCAAAGCAATTTCATTATTTTGAATTCTGCTAATCAAGGGAGGATCAATGACATTAAAAGGAGATGTGATTTTAATTGTACTTCCTTGCCTATTAAGTACTTGGGTACCCCTATATTTAAAGGTAGGAAAAAGGTCTTATCTTTGAGGATATTTTCACTGTTTTTCAAAGCAAAATTGCTAATTGGTCTTCTAATTTTCTATCTTTTGCTGGTAGACTTGTGCTTATTAAACAAGTTTTAAATTCTATTCCAATTTTCATTTTTCACACTCTCCACCCTGCTCCTTCTATTTTTCTTAGATTGGAGAGATTGATTAATAAGTTCTTTTGGGGGGCTAAGAATAGTATTTCCTGTATTTATTGGGCTTCTTGGTATAATATGTGTGGGCCTTTAAATGATGGTGGTTTAGCTTGTAAGAATATTTTGCATAAGGTTAGGGCTTTTTCTCATAAGTTATGGTTCTCTTTTAGAGCTAAAATCCGTTTATGGGCTCAATTTATGCATGTTAAGTATTGCAAAGAGGTGCATCCTATATTTTGTAAAATCAAAAGAGCTGACTCTTTGGTTTGGAAACGTTTATACAATATTAGTTGGGACGCAGGCCAATTAATCCAATGGGGCTTGGGCAAAGCTGATGTGTTTTTCTGGCAAGATAATTAGTTAGGAAATGGTTCAATTGATAGTATGCTCTATTCTCATACTTTGATTTCTACCAAGGTCCACCACTACATTGAGAGCGGGAATTGGAATGTTAATAAGCTTAGTGAGATTTTACCTTATGAGATTTTGAATCAAATTTTGAGAATTCCGTTACATATCCAGGATAAGGACCGTATTCTTTTTAATAGCTCTACTAATGGTCTTTTTAAACTTAAAAATGCGTGGGAGGTGTTTAGAGTTAAGAAGGAAAGTTCTATTATTTATGAGTCTATGTGGCACAACAATATTCCTATGTCTTACTCTGTTCTTGCTTGGAGATGCATTAAAGGCTATCTGTCGGTGGATTCTCATCTTTGTAATAAAGACTTTTATCTTCCTTCTAAATGTCATTGTTGTTGAGTCTAGTAATAGGTTGTTAAACCTAAGTTAATGTCCCAAAGCTACCAAGAGGGGGGGTGAATTGGTATTTAAAAATTTCCCTCTTTTGATAATTTTAACCGAAATTAAACTTTAATGAATTTTTTATAAGAAGTTTTTCAACCACAATATTTTTTAAACACTAAAGTAAATGCAGAAAATAAAAAGCATTAAAATAAAAAGACACACAATTTATAGTGGTTTGGTCTAAACTAGACCTACATCCACTCCCCAGAGTCACCCTCTGAGTATTGCACAAATACCAATAGTGTCTCTCCTTTTGCACCCACAGCAAGGCGGTGAAGCCTTTACAACCACTTTTTTCACCACTACCCGGTGCAGCAGAGAACCGTCATCCTTTTACACTTTCACTAGTGTTGGCAGAGAACCGTCATCCTTTTACACTCTCCTAGTGAGGGCAGAGAACCCTTCGTCCTTTTACACTCTCCTAGTGTGGGCAGTGAACCCTTCATTCTTTCACACTCTCCTAGTGTGGGCAGAGAACCCTTCATCCTTTCACACTCTCCTAGTGTGGGAAGAGAACCCTTCATCCTTTCACACTCTCCTAGTGTTGACAGAGAACTGGATCTCCTTGATAGATCTCTTCCCAAGAAATCTAGAAGGAAGAAAGAAAAAGAGTGAAGTAATCTCAAATCACAAGTAGGAAATCTTACCTTTGAACACTATGCAAAGCCTTCACGCTCCAGTGGTAGAAATTCTTCTTTGAATGCTCACTCTCACTCTCTCCTTTACTATTCTTCCAATAGGTTCAAAGATCAATGAGCAAAAAGATTGGGTGGCAGTCTAATTTGAACTATAATACAAAAGACAAGAAAAATCGCCCAAAAATTGCAAGTTTTGAATTCTATACGCAGTGGATCATTTCGTACGATCGTAGATCGTCCTTGACGATTTTACTTAAAGTGTCGAAAATGAACCTAATGTATATTGGTAAGAACTATTTTCGTACATGCTCATGGTCAAGTATGAACTGTGTTCGTCCGGTACGAAATGGTTATTACATAGGTCGGTTCCCAAAATTCTACAGGACGTAACCAACTGACGTAAGTTGGTTCAGTTCATCCTAGGACGAACAGGTTTCGTCTTGGGATGATTTTAAACAGAGAGTTTCATCCAGGGATGAAAATTTATTTCATCCTGTACAATCTCATACAGAAAGTTTCATCCATGGACGAAAATTTATTTCATCCTGTACGATTTCATACAGAGAGATTCGTCCAGGGACAAAAATTTATTTCATCCTGTATGATTTCATACAGAGAGTTTTGTCCCGGTATGAACCATGTTTTTCGACTGGACGAACAGTGCAAGGTGAGAATCCCGAGAAGGTCGTCCCGGGATGAATATTAAATTCATCCTGGACGATTATGACATAGAAAATTTTCTACCCGCACGTTCGATCCATTGCTCTTCTGAGGGGTTAATTGACATGATCATCCCGTATGAACCAGGTTTGTCCCGTACGATCTGTTCACAAAAATTGTCCCCTAAAAGTGTGTGTTGTGATTTTTCACTCAATTACAATCACTCCCTCTCATTTAAAAACTTATAATTTACAAATGAATAATTTGAAGTCTTCATCGCTTGGAGTTGATTTTTCTGAAATATTAGTACACACTAAAGCAAAAAAAAATCTTATAAAAAGTGTTAGGAGATATATAAAACAATAATATTTGAAATCATCAAAATAATACAAGTTGCAAGAATGTAAAACATGCAAATAACAACTCTCTCTACAATCTCCCCCATTTTGATGATGGTAAAATAATTATTGTTTGTAGGATTTCAAATTCTAAGAATCTCATAAACTCCCCCTGAATTGATGAACTCATGAAAATAAGGAGGCATTTGAATTTCTTTAAAAAAAATTTTGTTTTTCCAAAATTTGTATACAACCAAAAACAACACAAAAGACAAAACAATAAAAAAAATCTCAAACACACATACAAAAATCAAACACTACGAAAATATACGCAACAAATAATTTCTCCCCCTTTTTGATAACATCAAAAAGTGAAGAAGAAAAGAATGTTAGAAATGTAAGCAGAAGTATGAAATTCATTTGATATTTTAATCTTGAAAGTGATTGAAATAAGGTATGCAAATAAAATCAAAATATTACAAAAACATAAAATTTCATATAATTTAAGAAGTGATATAACTTAGAGAATAATAAGAATTTATCAAAGGCATGTGTCAATTTAGACATGAAGATAAAGAAAATCATTGCACTAAGGATGAATAAAAAATTTTATATTTCAAATTTCAATATAAATTATAAATGAACATTAAATCAATTTGAATTAAGAGATTAAAAGAGTCTGGAAAGAATTAATTACCACATGTGTCGCTTTGCATATCTTTTTCAATTTTTGTGGCACATTTTTGTGCATCTTTTTTACTTTGAGCTTATTTTGTGCCTTTTTTTTGTCATTGCAAATTTTCGCACAATTCTTTTGATTTTTGTACATTTGTATAATTTTCAAGAGTATTTGAATTCTTTCCAAAATAAATAATATAAAATTTCAAATTTTTCTAAGTGCATAAATACTAATTAAAAAGAGAAATACAAAATAAGAAAACATCTAAATTTCAATAATAATATTAAAGATAATGTAGTCTAAATAAGAGACATGGAATTGAAAATTCTAATAATATCAAGTTATAAGCATGTCTTAAATTTAAAAAAATTATATTTACTAATGAAATTAATTTAAATTTACAAATTAAATAAAGCACTATTAAGATTAAAAAAAATGAATGTCATAAAGTCTAACACACATTTCTAAAACATTTAACAACAAAATATTGAAACATATATTGATATCTGATGAAGCTATTACAATTTGAATTTCAAGATATCAATAGTAATACAACTAAAATGGAGAAAAGACAACACACTAAAGGAAATCACTAACACATGAACAATAAATAAACACTAAACAAACATTGAACAAACACTAAACAAATCATTCAGATGGACCCTGATCTGGAGGAGGAGGTGGTGCTGCACCAAAGAAGTTGAAGTAACTACTCATCGTGAACATGTTGGAATTAATGGTATTTATCTAATCACGCATAAATCCCATATCCTGATTGTGCTGAATAACTTGCTGCTGCAAGTGAGTTTCAATTTGATCAAACCTTTGATCAAAATGAGCCTCTAAATGTTCAAATCATTGAACCAAATACTGATAATTTGGTCCAGCAGCATGTGAAGGTCCAACTTCTTCTTCTGTTTCACTCAGAACTACATGAGTTCTGCTGGGCTCGTCCTTATTGAAGATAGCCCTAAAGGATGCGTCATTGTATTATAGTGGTTCTTCAAAGTATTATTTTAGATTGTTGCGGATCTATGGTTTATGATTTTGATGATAGCAAACATTACTTATTTCTCTACGATTGTCTTATGTGCTAACGTTTCAGGTCCACACGATCAGACTGCAATCTGGAACCAGCTCAAGATTGGGTAAACTAGGTCTGTGTCAGTTTGTAATATTTTTCCTTTCTTGTGTCTGTTGTATTTAGTGTGGCATCTGATGATTTGTAACTTGGAAGATTTTCTGTTGTGCCCTAAAAGATTTCTATTTTTTGGTAACATCATCCAGGACGATATTTATATCATCCTGGACGATCTAACAAAAGTAGAAACCCTAATTAGGGCATCCTCATTAAAGCAGCCGTCATTATGCAAAACACATCGTCCTGGACAATTTTGTATAGGCCAGGACGATAGGCTCAATTCAGAAAGAATCTGCCGCCATATATACTTAGGAAATTCTTATTTTTGGATATCGGCCTGGTGGATCGGCCTGGACTATAAAATATCATCCAGGACGATCCAGGATAATTTTTCCAAAATTTCTCAGGCAATTTTGGAAAGCAATTAATGGGGATTTCATCCGGGCCAATCTCAAGATTGTCAGGGATGATTAGACATCATCTAGCTTCATTTCAAGGCGATATTCAGGACGATTTTTCTCATATTTGAACTAATCGGCTAGGACGATATTTCTATCATATTGGATGATAAAGTCGGCAACTTGCATTAATGAGCTCATTTTTAGATCTTCTATTTAAGCTATGACAAGGCACTTTATAAGTGTCTTTGGCAGCCATTGGAGGTTCGTTCTTGTGGGGGAGACTTGAAGAGAAAGCTTGAAAGGGAGTGAGGAAAGGGTGGAGTTTGAGAGAGGGAGAAGATCCTGTGAGGGGGGGACTTAAGGGAGTGTGGTGGGGGATCCACACGGTTGCTCCGGCAAGCTCTCACCTGAATACCGTTGGATTCAAGGCTTGTCTCGAGGGAAGTTCACCAAAGAAGAAGATCTCTTTGGTGTCAAAGGACCCGGCCACTCCGCTGCACTGAGGAAGGTGGAAGTGATTTTGTAAGGGCTTCTCCGCCTAGCTGTGGGGGCTAAAGGAGAGACACTTTTGTAGTGCAATACTTGGAGGGTGACTCCAAAGAGTGGACGTAGGTCAATGTTTGACTGAACCACTATAAATCCGGTGTATTCTTTTCCTATTATTGCTTCCGCATTATTTAATTTCCGCACTTTGATTTCTGTGGTGATTTTGGTTTAAGTTTTATCTTATGGTTTTAAAGTTATCCAATTCACCTCTTCTCTTTGTTAGCCTTGGGCCAGTTCATGAGGGCTTAATATCCCTAATGAACTCTCAAGTGGTCTCATAACACTTTCTAGTGTTAACAGAGCACTTTCAAGTGGTATCAGAGCTTTATTCATAAAATAAGTTTTTAAAAAATTTTGAATTTTTTGATCCATAGCTAATCGTAATGTTGCAGAAGGTTATTCAATCACCAGACCTCGTTTATTTGAAAATATGTCATTTGATTTTTAGAAAACTCACATGTCTATTTTCTCGCAATCGATTTATTTTTGCATGTGGCATATGATTTTAACTGGTTATTCATCACCGTCATGTATTATTAATGGAATTAAAACTGATATTCCTTTTAATCAATGGAATAAGGAAGAACAACTGAATGCTCAACTGAATGCAAAATCTTTAAATTGCTTTTTATGTGCTTTAAATTCTAAAGATTTTATTAGAGTATCCACGTGCACTACTGGTACGGAAGTTTGGATAAACTACATACCATATACAAAGGCACGAATGAAATCAAGCAATCCAAGCTGAATTTGTTAATGCATGATTTTGAATTATTTTCCATGAAACCTTATGAAACGATCTTAGACATGTATACCAGATTCATTCAAATTGTAAACTCATTGCATGCTTTAGGAAAAGAATTTTCAAATTTTGAAAAAGTTAACAAAATTCTTCATTGTTTACTTGAAAAATTTGATGCCAAAATTGTTGCTATTTGTGAATCAAAAGATTTGAATGATTATTTTATTGATAATTTGATTGGCTCACTCATTGCCTATGAGTAAAGTTTGGGTCAAAGACTTTTGGATGCAGGTAAAACGATTATTCTAAAAGCTGAAGATACGGATAAAGATTGCTTAGTTGGTGACGAATGCAATGACTTGTCATGCAAATCACAAAGCTCACCAAAGCATAAGCAAAAGTGAAAAAAAGATAAAAGTGATAAGGATGTCCATATTTCTTTTAACGTTATTTGCTTTCGATGCAGGAAGCCTGGACATATGAAAAATCAGTGCTCTAATTTAAGAATTCTTCCTACAAAAGAAAAGGCCAAGGCGAAGAAAAATTTAAACTGGGGAAATAATGAAAGGCAAAAAATCTCATGGGCAGATCTGGTTTCTAAAGCATTAGACCAGGAGAGAGATAATGGTTAAAAGCCTTTCGTGTTTTTGTGTTGTGTTTTTGTTTTTATGTTTTTCATTTTTATTTTGTGTTTTTTGTTTTGCTTATTCTTTAAAATTTTTATTTTCGTGAAAGTTTTTCTCTAATCAACACACACATTCATTTTTCTAAAAATGAAAAATCTACTTCATATTTTTTTTTAAATCTTTGGTAAGTTGTGTTTGACTTCTCTAAAACAGTCAAAAAAAGGGAACTCATGATTTTGTTTCTCTTTCTCTCTTCTTAAAAATGTTATTTTACTTTTGATTCAAAATCTTCATCATATATTAAATTGGATTTCGAAACTGATTTTTTTCTTCTCCCTACATTTTTTCTATCGCATAGGAATCTTTTGCAAGATTGTTGAATCCACCATAAAATTTTCTTAATCAAGTTGTTCGTGTTGTCAATAATTTGGGTTTACTTTGGTTTCAAAAATATAAGAAAGAAAGCATATTTTTTGAAAATAATTAAAAAAAAAGTGGCCAATGATGCCAAACCAAAAGATGCGCAATGACGCCAAATTAAAAAAAAATAAACAAAGTGTATTAAAATTAAAGGATGCTCAAAGAGCCATTCAAGTGATAAAGGGCATAAAATGAGCCCACAAAATTTAATGCTTACCATTCTTGTACTTCTTAAAAGCTTAAGAAAACCCTTGATACTTTCGATACTTGAATTTGAAAATCTTGATTCCTGATTCAACAATTCATGCAGTAATCTTCTATTACATATATTTTATGAAAGGAGTTTTGAAAAATTAGTGTTTCTTTTTCTAATTTATTCCTTGATTTAGATATTGAATTAAAAAGTTTTTGAGTCTTTTTAAAGAACTTGAGTTTGGATTATCAATTTTTGAATTTCTAACCTTTTTCTGGGCTATGCGTTGTCAATCCAACTCTACTAAGTTTTTGATTAAAACCAAGAGGTAACTTTCTCATTTTTAAGAATATTTGTTTTTCACTATACCAGGTCTGTGTCAGTTTGTAATCTTTTTCCTTTCTTGAGTCTGTTGTATTCGGTGTGACATTTGATGATTTGTAACTTGAAAGATTTTCTGTTGCGCCCTAAAAAATTTCTATTTTTGATAACATCGTCCTGGACGATCTGACAAAAGTAGAAACCCTAATTAGGGCATCCTCATTAAAGCAGTCGTCATTATGCAAAACACATCGTCCTGGATGATTTTGTATCGGCCAGGATGATAGGCTCAATTCAGAAAGAATCTGCTGCCATATCTACTTAGGAAATTGTTATTTTTGGATATCGGCCTGGTGGATCGGCCTGGACTATAAAATATCATCCAGGACGATCCAGGACAATTTTTCCAAAATTTCTCAGGCAATTTTGGAAAGCAATTAATGGGGATTTCATCCGGGCCCATCACAAGATCGTTCAGGACGATTAGACATCATCCAGCTTCATTTCATGGCCATATTCAGGATGATTTTCCTCATATTTGAACTAATCGGCCAGGACGATATGTCTATCGTCCTGGACGATAAAGTCGGCAACTTGCATTAATGAGCTCATTTTTAACTCTTCTATTTAAGCTATGAGAAGGCTCTTTGTAAGTGTCTTTGGCAGCGATTAGAGCTTCATTCTTGTGGGGGAGACATGAAGAGAAAGCTTGAAAGGGAGTGAGGAAAGGGTGGAATTTGAGAGAGGGGGAAGATCCTGTGAGGGGGGACTCAAGGGAGTGTGGTGGGGGATCCACACGGTTGCTCTGGCAAGCTCGCACCTGAATACCGTTGGATTCAAGGCTTGTCTCGAGGGAAGTTCACCAAAGAAGAAGATCTCTTTGGTGTCAAAGGACCCGGCCACTCTGTCGCACCGAGGAAGGTGGAAGTGATTTTATAAGGGCTTCTCTGCCTAGCTGTGGGAGCTAAAGGAGAGATACTTTTGTAGTACAATACTTAGAGGGTGCCTCCAAGGAGTGGACGTAGGTCAAGGTTTCATCAAACCACTATAAATCCGGTGTGTTCTTTTCCTATTATTGCTTCCGCATTATTTAATTTCTGCACTTTGATTTATGTGGTGATTTTGGTTTAAGTTTTATCTTGGGTTTTAAAGTTATCCAATTCACCTCTTCTCTTTGTTAGCCTTGGGCCAGTTCATGAGGGCTTAATATCCCTAACGAACTCTCAAGTGGTCTCAGAACACTTTCTAGTGTCAACTGAGCACTTTCATGGATGAATTAAATCATACTTCTTTTCCAAAATATAAGCAATCATATGTCCTAAGGCTATGTTCTTCTTCCTTTTATGATCAACATGACCAATTTTCAGAGAGACCCTAAATGTAGTCAATTAGGAGTTGGGTTTCATCTATAGGTTGTCTAGTCATAATCAAGTAGGTAACAGTAGAAAGAAGAGAAGTGATGTTGACTCTATCACCAGCTTTAGGTATAATGGAAGTTCTTAATACATGCTGGATGATACGGGCATCACGCACCAAGGTTGAAATTTTAGGCAAATGATCCTTAATTCTCCTATCTCTAATCACTCTATTAACTTCAGTCCAATCAAAATTTATGGTGGTTAAGGTATGTGCTTTTAAGACTTCAGTGTTGAGTCTAGTAAATAGGTTGTTAGACCTATGTTAATGTCCCAAGGCTACCAAGAGGGGGGGTGAATTGGTATTTTAAAAATTTAAGCCCTCTTTGAAAATGTGTTGAACCGAAATGAAAATTTTAATTATGTTTTTATAGAAAACATTTTTCAACCACAGAGTTTTTAAACAAAAGAAAAATGCGGAAAATAAAAAGCAGTAAAGTAAATGACACAAGATTTATAGTGGTTCGGTCTAAACCAGACCTACATCCACTCCCCAGAGGCACCCTCTGAGTATTGCACTAATACTAATAGTGACTCTACTTTTGCACCCACAGCAAGGCGGAGAAGCCTTTACAAATCACTCTTTTCACCACTACCCGGTGCGGTAGAGAACCATCATCCTTTTACACAATCCCTAGTGTTGGCAGAGAACCGTCCATCCTTTCCCACAATCCCCAGTGTTGGCAGAGAACCGTCCGTCCTTTCACACTCTCCTAGTGTGGGCAGAGAACCCTTCGGCTATTCACACTCTCCAAGTGTAGGCAGCGAACCCTTCGGCTATTCACACTCTCCAAGTGTAGGCAGCGAACCCTTCGGCTATTCACACTCTCCAAGTGTAGGCAGCGAACCCTTCGTCTGTTCACACTCTCCAAGTGTCGGCAGAGAACCGGATCTCCTTGATAGATCTTCTCACAAGAATCTAGAAGGAAGAAGGAAAAGAGTGAAGTAATCCCAATTCACAAGTAGAGATTCTTACCTTTGAACTCCAAGTGAAGCCTTCACGCTCCAGTGGTAGGAATCCTCCTTTGAATGCACTCTTACACTCTCTCCTTGGCTATTCTCTCAAGAGGCATGAAGATCAAAAGACAAAAAGATTGGGTGGCAGTCTAATTTGGACTATTTATACAAAAGGCAAGAAAAACTGCTCAAAAACTGCAAGTTTTGAATTCTGTACGCAGTGGATCGACCCGTACGATCGTGGATTGTCCTGGACGATATTACTTAAAAGCCTTAAAATGAACCTCTTTGTATATGTGTGCGAAATGTTTTCATACAAGCTGATTGTCCCATACGAACCAAGTTCGTCCGGTACGAACGGTTATTACAAGGTCGGTTCCATAAACTGCAGGAAAACCGTCCTAAGTCGGTTGTATCGTCTGGACGAAAATTTGTTCGTCCGAACGAAATTCTTACAGAGAACAGATCGTCCTGGACTATATTTAATTTCGTCTGAACGAAAGTCTTACAGAGAGAAAATCGTTTTCAAACGATAATTATTTTCGTTTGGACGAAATTCTTACAGAGAGTAAATCGTCCGGGACGATATTTAATTTCGTCCCGGACGAATAGGACTTAGAAAATTTTTCTGATCAGTTCATATTCGTTCCATGTGCTCAATAGGAGATAACTATCTGATCGTCCCGTACGAACTGATATCTTCCCGTATGATCAGTATAAATTTTATATGATCTCCTTGTGTGTGTGTATGTTTTTATTCACTCAATTACAATCACTCCCTTTCAATTTTATTTCAAAGAAAAGTATAAGCTTCAAATTCACAAAATATCTCATGCTGAATTTGATTTGAAGTCTTTGTAGTCTGGAGTTCGATTTTCCTGAAATGTTAGTACACACAAGAGCAAATACAAATTTTCTAAAATTGTTAGGAGATAACTACACATTTGAACAATAATATTTTGAATCATCAAAACTATACAAGTTGCAAAAATATAAAGCATGCAAATAGCAACTATCTTAACATCCAGTCCTTAAGTTTAGGAAGATACCAAAATCATCCTTGGTGATTTCAACTTTTTTTTTGAAAACAAAAAAGTGATGACAGAATGGTCGGAGTTGAATGACATGTTTGCCAAGAAATAGTGAAAGGTTTCTCTATTGTAGAAATGTACTAGAGTGAGGATTAAACTAAATTGGGTAGAGGAAAACAAGTGCATTACCTTAAAAGTTAGTTGATCCTGTAGGAGAACTCTAGATGGGGTGATTTTTGCAGAGACAAACCTAGGAAAGGATTCTTCATTGGCTCTAGAAAGGAAGTTTTCGGATGTATTTCTTGGAGGACCCTTAGCCAAAGTCTTTTGGCGCTTGCTAGAACTTGCCATTGAAGGATTTGAAGAGTTGAAAGGTTTGAAAGAGAAGTTTGAAATTGACTGTTCAATAAAAACTATCGTTAATTTAAAGAAGAATGACTGTTCGTACCAGACAAAATTTTTGTTCGTCTCGTATGAAAATAATTCGTATGGACGAACGAATGAGTTTAAAAAATAACGGCTTTTCTTAAACACATAATTTCCGAAGCGTCCTTTTGTACAAATGTTTGACCAAGATGATCGTACAGACGAACACATGTTTGTACGAACGATCAGAAATTTAACTCATTTTAATGTCAGTTGAAAACCTTCCCCCGCCATGAACCGACATGTGTTCGTCTTGATGAACCAAGGGTTTGTACGGACGAAGTTCATAATAAAATTTGTCTTATCCATTCAACTGCTGCATTCAATGACGATCGTATAGACGAGCTACATTAAAAACTGCTCTTAAGACGGTTCGAAATCAGGCAGTTTGTCATTTTACACACATCATCCCGTACGAAAAATTTTTGTCCCGGGTGATGATGACCACAAATTTTTATTTTCACACTCAAAACAAAAACGAATAAACTTAAACAAGGCACACTTAAATACACACCAAAAATAAGCAAAACAAAAAAAGAAAATAAAACAAAAATACAGTTAACACAAAAACAAAAACAAAATATCAATTTGGCAGGAAAACATTTTTATCTATGCATTTAAATCAATCACTCCAAGCCTAGTTCTTAATGTACTGAAAGTATCAAAGGCTAAAGGATTTATAAAAATGTCTGCAAGTTGATTTTTTGTTGAAACATGGTAAAGTTCAATTTCTCCCTTGGATACATGATCCCTTATGAAATGATGTCTTATGTCAATGTGTTTGGTTCTTGAAT
Organism: Dendrobium nobile; assembly: GCA_022539455.1. Lineage (NCBI taxonomy): Eukaryota > Viridiplantae > Streptophyta > Magnoliopsida > Asparagales > Orchidaceae > Dendrobium > Dendrobium nobile. The sequence continues at coordinate 15,565,762 of CM039725.1, forward strand.
GTTGAATAGAATTTTTTGAAATGCAAATAGCACTAGTATTATCACAATAAATTGGTATAGTGCCTATAGTTAATCTTAAATCAATCAACTGTTGTTTTAAGCAAAGTACTTGTGCTACGCAACTTTCTAGTGCAATGTATTCTACTTCTGTAGTAGATTGGGCCACTAAATTTTATTTTCTACTAGACCATGAAACTAATGAATTTCTAATGAATTGACATGTTCTAGAAGTGCTTTTCCTATCCACTCTACAGCCTGCAAAATCAGAGTCTGAATAACCAATAATTTCAAATGAAGAGCTAAATTTTGGATACCAAATTCCTAAGTTCTGAGTTCCTAGTAAGTATCTTAAAATCTTTTTCACTACTGTCAAATGTGATTCTTTTGGATCAGCTTTAAATCTAGCACACAAGCAAACACTAAACATGATATATGGTCAGCTAGCAGTCAAGTAAAGTAATGATCCAATAATCCCTCTAAATTTCTTTTAATCAATAGATTTTCCCTTAGGGTCCTTATCCAACTGAACTGAAGAACTCATTGGTGTACTGACAGGTTTAGCATTGTCCATTTCATATTTTTTTGAGGATATCCTTAACATATTTAGATTGACTAAGAAATGTACCTTCCTCAAGTTGCTTAATGCTAAAGCCTAGAAAGTAATTTAAATCTCCCATTAGACTCATCTCAAATTCACTACTCATTATTTTAGAAAAATCATCACAAAGATTTTTATTTGAATATCCAAAAATGATATCATCCACATAAATTTAAACAATGAGTATATCCTTTCCAAATTTCTTTAAAAAGCGAGTTCTATCCACACTTCCTTTTTCAAAAGATCTTTCAAGTAGGAAGGTGCTTAACCTCTCATACCAAGCCCTACGTGCCTGTTTTAATCCATATAATGTATTTTTCAATTTGAAAACATGATTTGGATATTTAGAATTTTCAAAACCTGGAGGTTGTTCTACAAAAATATCCTCTTTAATTACCCCATTTAAAATGGCACTTTTCACATCCATTTGAATCAATTTGAAACCCTTAAAACAAGAAAAGGCTAACAAAACCCTAATTGCTTCAAGTCTAACTACAGGGGCAAAAGTCTCCTCAAAATCAATTCCTTCAATCTGACTATACCCTTTAGCAACTAATCTTGCCTTATTTCTAATGACTATTCCTGAGTCATTCATTTTATTTTTGAATACCCACTTAGTTCCAACTATGCTTTGATCTTTTGGCCTTGAAGTTAATTCCCAAACTTTATTTCTTAGCAATTGATTCAACTCCTCTTGCATTGCCAATATACAAAATTCATCTGAAAGTGCTTAATTAATATTAGTGGATTCTATAGTTGAAATAAAGGCTGAATGATTGACTTCCTTGTTTAATACATGCCTAGTTCTAACACCCTCACTAGGTTCACCTATAATCAATTCCCTTGGGTGGTTTTTAGAAAATATCAAATCTCTAGGCAAAGGGTTACCTATCTCCAAATTCTCTTCCACATTTTCTTCCAAGTTTATTTTATCAATCTTTTGAGAGTTATCCTCAATCACATCTTCAATAACATTTGACTCTTCCAAATTTCCAAATTTATCAAATACAACATGTGTGGTCTCTTCAATAACCAAAGTTCTTTTTTTGAATACCCTATAAGATTTTCCAACACATGAATATCCAACAAAAATTCCTTCATCTGATTTTGGATCAAATTTTTCTAAGGCAGATTTTCCATTATTATGAATAAACACCTTGCAACCAAAAACATGCAAATGTGATAAATTAGGTGTTCTCCCTTTTAGCAATTCATAGGGTATTTTATTTAAATTGGATCTCACATTCATCCTATTCAGAACATAATATGCAGTACTAACCACCTCAGCCCAAAAATATCTATGAGGTGAGTATTGTGCCAACATTGCTCAGGCGGCTTCTATTAATGTTCTATTTTTCCTTTTGACTACCCCATATTGCAGAGGGGTTCTAGGTGCAGAAAAATTATGATCAATTCCTTTCTCTTTACAAAACTTTTCAAATATCTCATTTTCAAATTCTCCTCCATGATCACTTTGTATAGAAATAATTTCACACCCTAATTTCCTTTGAATCCAAGTCAAAAAATTTCTAAATTCCTCAAATGATTCACTCTTTTGAAATAGAAATCTAACCCAAGTGAATCTTGAGTAATCATCCACTATAACAAATCTGTATACCTTTCCTCCTAGACTTACAGTTCCAACTGGTCCAAAAAGATCCATGTGTAAGATTTCCAAAGGTTTACTAGTCCTAAGATCCTTATTGGACTGAAAAGTGGACTGCACTTGCTTACCTAATTAACATGCATCACAAAGGTGGTCCTTATTAAAGTCTAGTTTAGGTATACCTCTCACTAAATTCTTTTGGGTAATCTTTCTAAGGTTTTTCATGCTAGAATGACAAAGTCTCCTATGCCAAAGCCATGACTCATCAGAAATAATTTTTAAACAAAAGGCAGTAGGAATATAAATGCAATTTAAATCTAGCATATAAACATTGTTTATCCTTTTTCCATTCAACACATCTTTACCATTTATGGTTAATATGCAGCTAGTAGAAAAAAATTTTACACTATAACCCTTATCATATAGCTTACTTATACTTAGCAAGGTGTGACCAAAATAGGTTGTATGAACATAACAATTCTATGAGATGGTGAAAGATATTATCTTATAATTTTATTAAATCATGTATGGACTAACATCAGTTTCTAATTTATTACAAGTTTATAGAATTTTATGCTCTACTCTTAAAGAAGCAACCGCGAAGGATGGTCCCCTAGAAACATATCATTATATATTAGATAATTTAAATGATGCATCTAATTATCAAATGTCAAATGCATTATGATAATTATTTTATATTCTTCTTATTTAATATAAGCCAAATAATGTTCTCATACTATGGAATGATTACTACATGGACTTGTCTCATGACTATCAGACTTATGAGAACATTTTTTCTAATGAATGCCGCTCAAAAATATTATTAGATATAAATTTATTTCTTGAGAGAATGGGGAAGTCTATTGATGATTTTGATTTGCCAAAATTTTCACTTGTGTAAGAGAACTTTATTGATTATAATGATGAACTCCATAATAGAGAAATATTTGAAGAGTGAAATGTTATTACTCCAATTAAAGATATAGATATGGTACATACTCTTAATATAGATAAGAAAAATGCATACCAAGAAATTATAAATCATGTAAATAAGAAACTAAATGGCATGTTTTTCATGGATGGTTTTGGAGGGATAAGTAAAACATATATGTATTGTAAACTAATTACAACTTTAAGAATAATGGTCACATAGTCATTATAATAATTACATCAGGAGTGGTTGCATTAATATTACTTAGAGGTTGAACAACACATTTAAGGTTCAAAATATCTATAAATTCACAAAGACAAGTTTGTGTGCAGTTAAAAAACAAATTGGAATTGATAACTACTTAGAAAATAAAGTATTAAAATTTGGGATAAAGCTCTTATGGTTAAACAAATAGCTTTTAAATCTTTAGAAAATACTTTAAAAGATATTATGAATAATTTCATTTATTTTAGTAGTGTAGTGATTGTATTTGGAGCCAACTTCCGTTAAGTTTTGCTAATGGTAAGGTGTGCTTCAAAATTAAAGAGTATTAACTATAGCTGGCTTAAGTCATATTTATGGTTAGATATGAAAGTTTTCAATTTAAAAGAGAATATATGAGCAATTATTTTGTAATTTCATTCTTAGAATTGGAAATTGAGATAATAAAAAACTGAAGATGGTTTGATGCATATTCAATATGAGATGATAATAGAATATTTAAATGATCAGACTTCAAAAGATTTATTAATAAATACCATATTTTCCTCCCTACTTGAAAAAATCTACATCTTTAAAATACATTATGGAAAGATCTATTCTAGCTACAAAAAATAAGTATGTTGATAAGCTTAATTAAAATATTATTAAAATTTTTTCAGGGGATGATGTAACTTACTTCAATTTTGACACTGCTACTAATGATAATTATAATCTTTATCAAGTTGAATTTTTTAACTCAATAACACCTAATGGACTTCCTCCACTCTTCTTACTCAGAAGAAAAATTGTCAAATAATCCTATTAAGAAATTTAGACCGTTCAAATGATTTGTGTAATGGAACACGAATGATATGTGAACCCTTTAAAAATAATTCTTATTGCAAAAATTTTAATGGGGAAACTCTCAGGCAAAATTGTTATGAAACCTTGGATTCCATTATGTACAAGTGAAGATATAGTTCTACCATTCAAATTCCAGAGTAAATAATTCTCAATACATTTGTATTTTGCATTGACAATCAAATAGTCACAAGGTCAAACAATTCCTAATATTGGGATTTATCTTCCTCAGAATGCTTGCTCTCATGGATATTTATATGTATCATTATCAATAGGTATATTAATGAGCCAAATAAAATTACTTATTATACCATATAAATATACTTCAATTCACGGTACTTATATAAAAAATATTGTATATAAAGAGATTTTTAAATCTTTCTAACAATTAGTAGGTATGAACATATACACATTTAAATTAATTGTTAAATTATCATTTTTTTAATATAACAAATGAAATTAGTAAATTATTAACTTGTTTATTATTTTTTACTAAAGAAATTCTTATTCTTATTAATATGAGATAAAGATTAATGGAGGGAGCAAGTTTTATTAGAAATTTATCTCTTCACCAACATTATTGGAGTATTATTGTTGTCCTAACTCAAATTGACATAGTCCAAAAATTCAAATTTAGGCAAGAAAAATTCAAAAACTTACTTTAATGGATAAGGAGGTAATTATTTTTTTTACAATATTATATTTTCATTAAAAATACTAATATAAATTTGAATATAAACTAACTTTTTTTGTATTTTCTTTGAATACTAATATGAAATATTATTATTTTTTAATTAAAACCTGTAGAGGGGTCTACGTGTTAATATTAAAAAGTGATTACAAAGTTCTTAAGGGAGACGATCAGCTCACTAATGCTCCAACGAGCTACAAAATAAAGAAAAGAAAAACCTAAGAGCCGATAATCTCCACGAATCAAAATTACAAAAACCCTAGGATCAATCTACTGATTCTACAGAGAAGCATCCAAAAAAGAAAGATAAAGGAGATGAATGAAAGCTCGATCTTTCTGCAAAAAATGTTGATGACGATCTGAATCACATTCACCTACAAAACAAATGGACAGCAGAGAAAAAGGGTATAGCACAAAATTGTATAGTTAAACCAATACATATAAAAAAATTAATCTAAAGAGGAGAGACAATTGATAGAAGCCACTATCACAGAACTGATCTAAATGTAGGCACCATTGAAAGAAAAAATGAGAAATTAGAATGATAAAGCTCAGGATTAATATAGTAAACGAAGCCTCATCAAGGAAATCCACAAGCCACTCAATCCAACCCTCAAGTGCAAACACCAACTAGCTATTTAAATAACCCTAGTAGCAAGGGATTACACCAACAAACCAGGACACAAACATCAGGTAAATAGATGCACCCAGCCCATAGACATAGAAACATAAAAATAGAAACCCAAAACCAGAACAAAATAGCCTAAGGACACCCGCAATAATGTGCTCTATAGAATCACAAAAAACCAGCCAAAGGCACTCCAGCATTTGACATAAAGCAGAATCCAACACAATAACCCAGGTAAATGAAGACCATAGGCAAAACTGCCCAGAACCCTATCCATACAAGTAAACAAACCCCCAGTAGTCCAAAGCACCACCCTGAAGGAAGGAGAGCACCAACGGGATAAACTCTTAGTAACAAGATCATTGCAATCATAGCTCAAGTCTAAAACTATCCAGACCAAAGCTACAACGAAGTGACCCAAAAGATGCAGACAAGAAATAAAATATAAAACCCAAAAAATCTCAGCCAAGAAGTAGGACCATCTTCCAAAACAATCAATATAAGGCCCAATAAAAAGGACCCCAACTAACCCAAAGAACCCAAAGAAACAGAGAGGAGAAAGGAGCCAGCCAGGATAACCAGTCAAAAATAACCTAAATACCCCACAAAAAATCAAATGCCAAAATAGAAACCCCAACAACTACAATAGTAAACAACAATAAGAGGAATAATAAAGGCACCCAGAAAAGCAAGGAAGCACCGGAAACCCAAAATGGAACCCGAAATAAAAGAAGATGACTACAAATCACCATAAAAACCAAAAAATAGGGCCAAAGCAAACCTGAGAAATAGCTAGCAGTAGCCATCACAGATATTCATACACAACCACATACCTGAAATGGAAAAACTCAAAAAATTATTATAAAAATAGATCTCACCTAGCAAAGAGAACTATGATAGTCCCAAAGAAGGAAAAAATGCCACCTCAAGAGACCATCAAGCTAGACAAACCTCCAAAGAGGCCAAGCAAAAAGATGAATACCACCATAATCCTCCAACAGATGAAATCCATAAACATAAATAGGATACGGAAGTAACAAAATAACCCAATGAACAAAAAACCACAATAAGTAAATCAACCAGCAACCCACCAAGGAGGAAAACTACCTAAGAAGTAACATAAGGAATACCAAGCTCATCTAGTTTAAGCAAACCATAAAAAGGAACAGGAATGTAGGTCCCAATAACATCGGTAAAATAATGAGATTGCAACCCCAGTTAGCAAGCCAGGAAGCTCACACATTCCCCTCCTTGTTAGTATGCAGAAATGAATAATTTAAAAAAAAAACAAGAGTTTTTAATTTCTCTAATCTCATAAAAAAGATCAGAGGTACAAAACATATCTCCCTCAATTAAAAATGACCAAAAATCATAATCAGAGTTCAACTTAATAAGTAATTCAATTAAGTTAAGGGAAACACATAACTGAATATGATTAAGAATGACTAAGGTGACAGCATTACCGTAATTACCAAGAAGAACAGTCCCAGCAAAAGCTAAAATAAGGTAGCCATTAATATCCCTGATAGTAACACCACCCCCACCAGAAGACTCACCACAAGCACCATCCACATTTAATTTAAAGAAATTTCTAGGAGGTTTGGTCCAATATATAATATTAGCATGAGAATCAGTCGGGGCACCCATCAACCCGATCCCTAAAGCATTTCCAACAAAATAATAATTCTTGAAATTCTTATAAGAAAGTAACTTAACAACCACAAGTGAGCAAACCTTGTCCTTAACCCTCTGAATCACATTATTATGGTTCATCCTCACATCATTAAAAAGAGAATTATTCCTTTCCAACCAGAGGAACCATAGAATGAGAGAAGGAATAACATTATGGATGTGACCTTTAAAGTTAATAAACCAAACATTAAGAATAGATTTAATGGAGAGATTGTCATTAAAGTGAATAAACTGGAACAAATCATCAAAGTTGACCCAAGTTCTAATAGCAATAGGGCCAGAGATAAAGACATGATTCAAATTCTACAAATGACAATAATATTGACACTTGGAAGCCAAACTTAACCCTTTTTTAGCGAGATTATCATTAGTGGGTAAATATCTATGCAAAATTCTTCAAACAAAGATAGAAATAGTAAAAGGAATGCTCTGATGCCAAATAAAATTTAAAATATTATCAATCTTTCTTTTAGCTCTAAAAGTATGCCAATCATCCTTTAAATAAAAATCACCATCTTTGGAAAAATTACATAAGATAGTATCCTTAGAATTAGTGTTGATAGGTAAGTTTAAAATGAGATGAATAGTGTAATCAGAAATAATGTAAGAGAATTTTTGATAATCCTAACAATTATCATTAAAAAAGGAGTTAACCTTAATCGAAGCAGTAGATGAAGAATTCAAAATAGAATTAATAGAGTGTTTACCTGATCACTGATCTTGCCAAAAAAAATATTCCCATCTCCGAGCACCCAAGAAATAAAAGGCTCCACCTCCCATTAAACATTGCAAAGTCTTTTCCAAACTCTTTTTTTTTTAATTTAGAATCAACTTGTTTAGAAAAATAATTAGTAGGATGCTTGCCAACACAATACTTTGAAATCATAAATTTAGCCCAAAAATTATCATTATAGCGTAAATTATACCAAAGTTTAAAAGAAAAAGCCTTAACTAGGTCATAAAAATTCTTACAACCAAGACCACCTTCAGCCAAAACACCACAACACTTATCCCAAGTAGCCCAATGGATTTTAGAGCTAGAAGAAGTGCATTTCCAAAAAAAATTATTAATAAGTTTGTTAATCCTATAACAAACAGCTTGAGTCAGAAAAATAGTTTGAAAACTATAAGCCGGTAAAGCACAAAGAACACTTTTAATAAGAATAACTTTACTACCAAAGCTAAGAAAATTGGACTCCTAAAATAATAGTTTGTTATGGAACGAGGTAATAAAATCATCAAACAAAAAAGATCTCCTCCTCCCATTATAAAGAGGGACACCAAGATATTTGATGGGCAAGTGAGCATGGGTAAAGCCACTAAGATTTTTAATAGCTGAAATAAGATTATTAGAAATTAATTTGGAAGCAATGAAACAACTTTTATTTTTGCTAAAAGATATGCCACTAACCATCTCAAATTGATAAAAAAAATCCATAATATTTGGATTTTAGTACTAGATGCATTAATAAAAATAATAAAATCTTGAGCAAAGCATAAATGGGATATGGGAACACCTCCCAAAGTTCTAAAATAAAGGTGAGGATTAGCATCAAATAAATTAATAAGATCCTAGAAAGCAATTTCACATCAATAATAAAGAGAGCAAGGGAAATAGGATTCCCTTGCCTTAAGCCATGAGAAGCTTTGAAGAAGACATGATTAGAACCATTAATAATGATAAAAAAATAAATATCTTCAATACAATTTTTAATAAGCTTGATAAAGATAGAGTCAAAACCAAAACACTCTAAAGTAAGATAAAGAAAACTCTAATCAATATTTTCATAGTCCTTAGGAATATCAAGCTTCAAAATTAAATTACCCCCTCTCACCCTAACATTTAAATCTTGACAGAATTCCTGAGCCAATAAAATGTTATCTGTGATGGCCCTACCTTTCGCAAAACCCATCTGATTAGGAGAAATAATTCAAGGTAAAATAGAATAAGATGATTCATAATAATTTTAGAAATTAACTTATTGAAAAAAGTGCAAAGACTGACAGGTCTAAAATCATTCCAAGTGTTAACAGTGTTGTTTTTAGGAATAAGCACAATAGAAGTAGATGTAAAAAATTTATGTATAGGATTACCAGCAAAAAAATCTAAAATAATAATATAAATATCATTATCAATAATATGCCAATTTTTTTTTTTAAAAAAAAGAGTGGTAATCCCATCAGGCCCAGCCAGATAATCACTATTCATTTTCAACAGAGTCTCTTTAACCTCCTCAAAAGAAGGAGGCCTATAGAGAAAGATATTCTCCTCATGAGAAATAATAGAAGGAATGAAAGAATGATCTATAATCTGAGCAGGAGTAAAAACTTTATTGAAAAAGTTTTGAAAATATTGCACAGTTAAATTAGCAATCTCCACCGAGTTATCAATAACAGAACCATCCTCCCTTTGAATTTTAGTGACACTATTTTTAACCCTTTTTCTCTTAACCAACGCATGAAAATATTTAGTGTTATTATCACCTTCAATCAAGTGCTTAGTAGTAGTTTTCTGCCTCCACAAGATCTCCTCTTGAGCTTGAAAATTAAAAAGATCTTCTTTGGATTTCTTTAAAAGAGAGAAATTTGTATTAGTAGGATCATCTTGATAAGCCAATTCATTTGAATTAACAAGTTGTTTAGCATGTAGGATACTTAAGGAAAGATTTTTAAAAACATGATGATTCCACCAATATTAAACTTGTTTAAGCCTTTTAAGCTTAAACCAAAGTCTCCTCATGCCAAAAATAGAATTATCCAGATGTAATGGAACTTTCCAATTATTTTTAATAACATCAAAAAAAGAGTCATGATGAAACCACATGTTTTTGGAATCTAAATTGGGAGGAAGAAATAAAATGTCTAAATTTAAGGCTAATAAGTAAAGGGGGTGATAAGACAAAGTTCTACTCAGATGTTGTACATTGGTGGTAATAACAGAGTTAATCCAAGAGTCATTAAAGAGCATACGATCTAGCCTTTGCCATAAGTTACCCCTATTCCAAGTAAAATTATTACCAACAAAACCAATATCAATTAAGTTGTAAGTTAAGATCATATTATTGAAGTCCTCCATAGAACGATAAGAAGGAGGGGAACCTCCAATCCTTTTAGAGGGGTTAGTGATAGCATTAAAATCACCACCAATAAGCCAAGACAAATTGACAAATTACCAATATTATGAAAATAAATAAGTTGCTCCCAAAGAAACTTTCTATTTTAAAGAGATGAAACAGCATACACAAAAGAAGCACAACAATTAAAATTAAGAGCCTCAACCTTATAATGCAATACCCGAGCAAACTCACCAATAACATCAATTTTAATCGAGTCTTTCCATAAAACCCAAATCTTGTTAGCCAAATTAGAAATAGCATGATTAAAACCCAAAAAATAAGCGGTTCTTAACAACTTAGAAGAGGAAATAAGAAGCTCAAGCAAACAAGAATAGAAATGTTATGCACACGACATAAATTCTTAACGCAAATTCTAGAAGAAGGAAAACCAATGCCCCTCACATTCCAAATAATAGCATTAAACATAAGGAAAAAACTTAATGGGAAGTATGCGATCGAGTGTTTCTAGGAGGTTTCAAAGAAATATGATAAGTCTTCCTTCCTCTTTTACTATGAACTTTATTAAAACTTAAATCACTATCATCCCTAGCAAAATATTTAGTAGCAATATGCATATCTTCAGTATTAGTCAAAGCATCATTATTATAATAAGAAGTTGAAATAGTCTTACTACCACTTGGGTGTTCCCTAAGAGTAGTATATACGTTGAGGACATTCATCCTCCATAAACATACCATCATCCTTTAAATTATCATAATTCCTCACAACATGCTCAACAATGCATTTAGAGATAGGCAAGCTATTCTCCGTAGAAATAAATTCATCTTCCTCTAAAGGGATATCATTCCTCCCACCCTCATTGCAAGACACTTGAATAGCTAAAACTTCCTATTCATTTAAAGGATCAGAAGAAGTAGAGGTAAGCATAATACAACTAAACTCATAGACATTTTGATTAAAAGTGCAAGAAGGGGTAATTTCAATAATAGCAATATTGGGGACTTCAATACTGGTCAAAGTATCCTTTATATTCATTTCACAGTCAATACTAGGAAAAGCAAACAACTGAATAATAACTCCCTGATCTTGATTCAATGAAGCATCATTTGGATTAGAAGGAAGAGAATCCTCCACATTTACCACCCTCGGTACCTCAAGATTCTGAAGAGGATTAGAGTTATTATCCTCTAAATTAATAAGAGTAGGATTAGAGACAACCTGAGCAACCACCCCCTCATTATGTTTCAATGAATCCTTTTCTTTACGGTGATGAGGATGTTTCCAAAAATAGTCATTCATACCATAGTAGTGCATCTTGCAAAAAGAACAAAATATAAGTAAATTTTCATGCTCAATTTTTTGGAAATACCCCTTGACTTCTGACCCAATCCATATCTCAGTAGGATATTTTTTAGAAACATCAAGTTAAACTAACACCCGAGCAACATACGGCCTGGACATAGCTGCAATGGCTTGATCAGTTTGTAACGGTCTCCCAAAAATAGAAGCCATACAAAAAATAATTTGACGATTAAAGAAGTGAAGTCTCAAATTTGAAAAAGAAATCTAAACCAATGAAACCTCAAAATGAAGAAATGAAAAATAGCAAAATTCTATCAACAAGAGAAGACGATCAGAAAAAGCGTAGAGAAAAAGCCACGAGAAGAGCAAACTAGCGCACGTGAGGAAGCCCTGGAATCGCCCCAAAATTGCCTTAGAACCACACTAATATGACATATTATATTTTTTTCTCATCTTATTTTTAGGGTTCACAAATATATGCTATCATGTTCAATAAAATAATTGATAGATTTCAAAACATTTTATAGATTGGAAAAACTTACATTTTCTCAAATGTACAAATTAAAGAAATAAATAAAGAATTTCATGATTTCAATGAAAAATTTGAGATTATTTTAAATAACACATCAGAAATATAACTATATATCAATGATAATATACATTCACCAAAAATTAGGTTATCAGTAATTGAAGATATCAAAGAAAATCCAAATTCGCCATCAGGTTAGTCAATAAATTTTTTATTACTTATATCATTATTTATTTTTTAATTATTTTATTATAATTAGTTTTAGTTTTAAATTTCAAGCATATATCATTTTATTAGTTATAAAAGTTTCTAAAGTGAGAATGATCTATATACAACAACAACAATAGTAAGCCTTTTCCCACTACGTGGGGTCAGTTAAATGAATTCTTTTTCTCCATTATGTCCTATTAAAGGTCAAGTTATTGTTTAAATCTAATAAAAAAGGGTCATTCCTAATGTGGGTCTCCGAAAGGATTTTACTTATGGGTTCAAATGTAAAGAGTATAACCGCACTATCCTGTAGGACAAAATGATCGTAAACCTTTACACTCTACACAAGCAAGCCAATGGGAGGGTAGATGAGATTATACATACAATTAAACATGGAGGATAGTGGCTTTCAACTACACACCTTGATGGGTAATAATATGCATAACCTAATCAAAGTCATGACATTTCACCCATTAGATACAACAGCTCGAATGGAGTTTATTTGATGTGGGGATCAATTTCCCACAAGTGCAAGCCCTTGTGGTTAATTACATCTTAGTCCTCAGCCTAAGAAAACTCTTGATCAGAGATGTTAGATTATTCGCTCGAATGGGTTTAACATGAATGGAAAATTCTAGGCTTTCCTAATCAAAGGGGAAGATAGGCTCAATTTGTTTTAATCAATATACATGGCTCAAATCCACACTCGGCCGATCTGAAGAAGAGGAAACTGGAGAAAAAGAAGAGACAGTTATGAAAGTTCTTTGTTGGCACTAGAAAGTTCGTTAGGGATGTTAGGCCCTTATGAACTGGCCTAAGGCTAAACAATAGAGAGGTGGATTGGTTGTTTAAAGATCTTTTAAAACAAAACTACAAACCAAAAACACCACAAAGAAATCAAATGCGGAAATTAAATGCGGAAGCAATAATAAGAAAAGAACACACCGGATTTATAGTGGTTCGGTCAAACTTTGACCTACGTCCACTCCTTGGAGGAACCCTCCAAGTATTACACTAAACTAAGTGTCTCTCCTTTAGCCCCCATAGTTAGGCGGAGAAGCCCTTATAAAATCACTTCCACCTTCCCCATTGCGGCGAAGTTGCCGGGTCCTTTGACACCAAGGAGATCTTCTTCTTCGGTGAACTTCCCTCGATACAAGCCTTAAATCTGACGGTATTCAGGTGCGAGCTTGCCGGAGCAACCGTGTGGAATCCCCATCCTCACTCCCTTGAGTCCCCCCTCATAGGATCTTCTCCCTCTCTCAGACTTCACCTGTTCATCACTCTCTTTCAAGCTTTCTCTTCAAGTTTCCCCCACAATAACGAAGCTATAATGGCTGCCAAAGACACTTACAAAGTGCCTTGACAAAGCTTAAATAGAAGCTCTCAAAACGAGCTCATTAATGCAAGTTGTCGACATTATCATCCAGGACGATAGACATATCATCCTGTTCGATTAGTTCAAATTCACCTCATCAGCCCGAGATGATTTGTAACGATCAGAAGAAAATTGGTTACATCGTCCTGGCCGATCTCACGATCGTCTCGGATGATTAGTTTAAAACTGATTTCAATCGTCTTGATCATCGCCTTGAATAGATTATGGCCGATGTAAATCATCCAGGCAATCATCATGGTCGATCCTATGATCGTCCCGGATGATGTGATCGTATCAATCAGCCATTAATGATTTCCAAAGATACCAGATCAATTTAGGCATAATTGAGTTAGATCGTCCTGGACGATGTGTATATCATCCTAGCCGATTTCCTAAAATAATGAATACCTAATCTGATCATGGCGACCGATTCTTTCTAAATTTAGCTTATCGTCTTGACCAATACAAGTATCGTCCAGGCCGATTAACATATGAAGGCTGCCTTAATGGGGATGCCCTAATTAGGGTTTCTATTTTTGGACAGATCATCCGGGACGATATAAATATCGTCCCGGATAATGTTACCAAAAATAGACATCTTTAGGTAGCAACAGAAAAAATTCCAAGTTACAAAACATCAGGAGCCACACCAAATTACAATAGACTCAAGAAAGGAAAAAGTGTACAAACTGACTCAGACCTAGTCTACCCAATCTTGAGCTGGTTCCAAATTGCAGTCTTATCGTGTGAACCTGAAATGTCAGTACATAAGGCAGTCGTAGGGAAATAAAAATTTTTTCTATCATCAAAATCATAAACCATTGATCCGCAACAAGTTACATTCAAGCATTCATGAGAGAAAGAGGGAGATGGCTTCATCTGTGTGATGTAGATGGATAGGATTTACACCCTCCGAAAGAAAAGGAAGCTTACCCACCGATAAGGCATATAGTGGTACACTCATGCAACTAGCCTTAGATCCTATATCTATAAGAGATGTAATATCATACACATAATATTAACATATATGACCTAACTAATATAATATGGACTTATACCTTTGCTTGAAAAGGAAGCCAGCTAAAACTACCTAATCGCATAAAATTCATGATATCCGGTCCATAAGAAAGATGGGTGGGTGGTTAGACTCTTGAAATTTAAGGCCGACATCTAGAGAAGTTTCTAAATGGCCTCACACTTATGAATGGTGTTATGCTCCTAAAACTAATGCATTTAAATTTTAATTTTAGTTAGTTGCTAATGCGATGTGTATTGATCAAAATCACCAAATTAAAAATGTGTGAAACTTTAAAAAGGGCTTATAAAATAATTTTTTATAAAGACTAAGCTTCCCCAGGTCCAGCACTTCATCCTCATAGGCTAGATTATTCGGACTCTACCCATAGGTGGGGAAGTGTCTATACAAGGAAGAGAGAAGAATGCATTAAGATGCATGCGACCCCGAATGATTCTGGCTATTCCCTAGATCATTAAGTTTCTATGTTATTTAATTCTTAAAATTTTAATTTTTAGTTATGAGTAGAAAATTTTTGTTCCTAAGAGAGCCTAACGAGTTAGGCACATGCACATTCAAGAAAGAAACCTATAAAAAGCATGCCTTTTTTACTGCGTAAATAAAGTAAACAAGCATCATAATAAAATAGTAGAAAGAATGTCCACAGTCCATGGCAAGTGTCATACAATATACATCACAGAGTAAGGAAAAGTAGTGGTGGTCGGGCTCCACCGACAACAACCTAGGTTCTACCCCCTGAGGAATGACACAAATCTTATAACAAGTCATTTTTATCTCGCTCTTCATCTTCACTTCCTTGATTCTTCTGTGGATCGTGTCTTTCTTCCTTCAGGTTCTCGTAGGGTGTCCTCCCAAAGGATGTCCAAATGAAAAAGGAAACTCCCTGTAAGAGAATTCATTTTCCCTTTAGGCCCCTCTACATTTAAAAATGCCATATTTTAGATTTTCACAACTCTAACCATCAAATACATTACACAAAAAATGAAAAAAATCTAGACTCTCTTACAGGGTTATCCTAAGCAATTATAATGAAAACATCCAAGCTGTTGTATATGAAATGAAATTACTCAAAATTAGCCACACTTAGCTGTGCTTTAATTTATTTAGGAACTAAGTAGCTGAAGAACCTATAGAAATTATATATTTTAATTGTTAATTTTAGCCCCCTTTAGCGCTGTGTGAGCACGGCCATTTGCAAGAAAATATCATTAATATAAAAAAGTATTCATAACTTATGGGTATTCTATCACTGAACACAGTACAGAAAAAAAACAAGAAAACATCACAGAAAACTAAAGCAAGTAGCAAAACAAATAGTACATGTGTCACATACAAAGAGCCACAACACAGAGACAGAAAGAAAAGCAGACATAGGCCTAACATAGAACTAGAAGTTGTGTCCTAAAAAATAAGTTTATGTGAGTGTAGTAAGCTGTATAGTTTTGGATAGATCCTATGTTAGATAATTTAGTTAAAGTGCTTGTATTTTATTTGTTAAAGGGTAAAAGAGAAATTTCAATTGAAGTTTAAATATAAGTATTTTAAGATTGATTTTAAAAATTTTATTTTAGTATTTTATTGATTACCACCTTTGTTTTCCACTGAGGCCGTGAGGTTTATTTCACCCTCCCTAGGGCTAACTTAATAGCCTCGTAGGCCTGGGTTATCCAGTGGTAACCAATTTTGTTAAGTTAATTAAGTTGGTTATAAATTAAAAAAAAGGGTGAATTAAGCTGTTATTAATCAAGAGATTTGTTACTTGATTTTTTTAGAAGATTAATCTAAGGTTTGATCTTTAGAAGTTTTTTATCCTAATGAGTTTTCGTTTTAGGTTTACTCTTCTAATTTTAGTCCACATCTTTTAAACTTTAAGTTGGTTGATTATTAGTAAATTAAGGAACACTAAACCTAGGAAAAAGTATCACTAAGTTTATATTTTGATGTCTCTATCCTATAAGGAGCATACACCCTAAATCTATATTATCTAAGATTTTATCCTTAACTTTTGTCCTTAGGTGTCACTAAAGTTATTGGACTAAAAAAAGTTTTATTTATAACCCTTAGGACGTTCGTGCGTATGTCAAAAGGTTTAGGGATCTAAAATAAAAAAAAAATCCTAATTATAAAATGAAGTTTATACATAGTCCTAAAGGGTAGTGACCGTACAACCATTGAAGCCCCTAAAGGTTTTCTACGTTTAAAGAGACTTATAGCACCGAGGGCTATGACCCGGTGGTTCCATCCGTAGCATCCCCACCAGACTGAATGGGGGCGACTGATGGTCAGATCCGACTGTCCATGCTCCTTCACCTAGTGCTCTAATGCTCCTTCTCCCTTGCTCTCCAAAAAGTGCATATCAAAATATAGAAAAGATGTTGTATTAGAGAACATTCTATATGATAAGCAAATAATAACAAAAAAATAAAAATGCAATTAACTAAGAACGTACCTCTTTATTGTTTGCACATCGGGTGGGACACTTGCCATTTGGGTTTTTCTCATTTTCATAAGCATTTAATATTAAAGCGCCAGTAGAAAAGCAAAAGCCAAAAAATAAGAAGTAGAAAAAAGAAAAGCGACAAAATGCTAAAAAAGAACGAATGGAAAACAAAATGATAATTGGAATGTAAGCATCTTTTTACTAGACATGCTTCTTCAAAGCCAAGCATGTCTCTAAAATGCTCTTCACTGTAATTCAATGTAATATGAATTGGAGGGAAGGTGTTTTTGATGCCCTTTGCTGTCCCCACACTCCAAACAAAACACTTGACACATTTGACATAACTAACCAAACTACTATCTAAATAAAGCCCAAGCGGCGAAAGGGAATGAGCTCCCAAATACACTAAAACTCAAAACAAGCCCTCTCTTTTCCTACTTGTCCAAAACTCAACCTGTGGAAGCAAGCACTAAAGAAAGCCAACTCATATAAGAAAGATCACATTATTCTAAAAAGACACTAAAGAGCTTTCCAACACAAAGATATTTATAAAGTTTCCATTCCCAAAATAACTTATGAAAAACTTCCAAACAACACAATCCAAAACTTTTTTTTTTTCATAAGAAACCCACAAAAGCTATTTCCAAAACAAAATGACCAAGTGCTTTTTATGCTTGGCGTGGGGTAAAAACAAAATCTCCAAAAGAAAACTTCACAAAAGCTTTCATTCTAAAACATACACAAAATTTATAGTAGAATTTTCTTAATACAAAAACAGTTCTCAAAACTTTCTGTAAAGCTTTCGACAATAGAACAACTCCTAAAACTCTTCATCGTCAAGTAACTAATAAAACTTTGCAATGTAAAACCAAATACAAAACCTTTGTAGCATAAAAAAAAACTCATGACATCGCTTCCAAGTCACTTTTTTCTTCTAACAAAGAATTACTTGCAGGAGAAGAAAAGGAAAGACTGTTCGATCTCTTCAACACAAGCTCAATAGAAACATTGAAATCCATCGATATGTGTTACTTTAAATGCTAACGGAAGAAAATTCACTTGTAATAACATAAACTAGCCTCCAACATAAGTGCATAAACCATCATGGCCAATCATATATGTAATATTGAGGAATGATCATAAGTTCAAACTTCTCCAAATATGATAATTAATAAATACCCACATTGCATCGCAAAGGATAAATGTAGTCGCGAATAAGAGAGACATATGCCTTCATGAGAGAAATTAGAGAAACTACTTATGTAATCCTTCAACCTTCCCCTCTTTTTTTGCCAAACATGAATGAACAAGAGTAAAATTATATACCACAAGACTTCTCAAACTCGACATTTATGCCAAATGTAATTAGAATAGGGAAAGAAATAATCATGTCCACATTTTTTTCAGATCTGGAAAAATCAGTGTCCGTGTTGTTTGCCTTCAGTGCCACAGTTTTCTTCTTCTTTTTCTCACCTGCATCAAGATTTCTTTGATTCACCCATTGCTCGTAAGCAATGAGTGATCTAAGTAAATTATAAATATAATAAGTATTTAAATCATTAGATTTATTAGTTACAGTGATCTTAGCATCAAAAGAAGAAGGCAAGCATCTCAAAATTTTATTAACTCTTTTATAATTAGTTAGCTATCTTCCTAAAGCATGCAATGAGGTGATAATTTGAGTATACCTACTATACATGTCAGAAATTGATTTAGAAGGTTTCATACAAAGCTTGTAGTCATGCAATAAAATATTCAACCTAGATTGTTTAACTTCATTGGTTCCTTTATAAGTTACACACAATCTATCCCAAATTTCTTTACCAGTTGCACAAGTTGAAACAAACATTTAATCTTCAGATTTCAAAGCACAAAAAAAATAGTTTAAGCATTTTGCATTAAGTTGTGCTAAATCTCTTTCATCAAAAGTCCATCCAGTAAAAGGAATTTCAGTTTTAATGCCATTAATTTCACGAGGAGGTGTATAACCTTCTTTAACAAGCATCCACATACGATAATCAAGCAATTGTAAAAATGTAGACATGTAAATTTTTCAAAAAATAAAAAAATATTATAAAACAAAGGTGATCATGTAATAAAATATCCTTCTGTTGCATTACGATTACCAAAGTTATCCATTAATCAAAGTTCAAATGTTTTCAAAATCTAAATTTATGAATCTCACTCTGATACCACTTAAAAGTTCTCTGATGGCACTTGAAAGTTTGACAGGGATGTTAAGCCCTTATGAACAAGCCTCGAGGCTAACTAAGAGGGGGCTGAATTGGTATTTTAAAAAATATTTTGATCAAAATATAATCTTAAAAAAAACCAAAATTCACCACAAAAATCAAAGTGTGGAAATTAAATGAGAAAGCAGTAATAAAGAACACATAAATTTATAGTGGTTTGGTCAACACGACCTACGTCCACTCCCCGGAGGTGCCCTCCAAGTATTACATTAAACTCAATGCCTCTCCTTTTGCCCCCACAGCAAGGCGGAGAAGCCTTTACAAACCTCCTTTCCAATAACCTAGGTGAGGCAGAGAACCCTACTCTTTTTATTTCCTCCAGAAGCAGGCAGAGAACCCAACTCCTTTTGCTTGCTCTTGAAGAAGGCAGGGAACCTTGATCAGATGCTAAAGTTGACCTCTCTAGAACCCCCAAGGAACTAAGGATGATGACTAGAGAAAACAATGATGAATCCTTACTTGGAGAAGCCTTTGTGAAACCCCTCACAAACTCCACCTCACAAGATCCTCTCTCTCTCTCCCTTAATCTCCTTCTCCTCTTGGCTCTCTTAAGTCAGAATAGTAGCAAAAGATACTATCTTCAAAGGAATAAGAGTTTTTAAATATAAGAGCTTTGGAATAGCTCTTAACTGAGAAAAACCAACTTTATCATCCTATACGATTAGTGTAAATTAAGCTCAATCAATCAGGATGATTTGGGATGATCAGAAGGTTTTTGTTCATATCATTCAAGCCGATGGGATATCATCTTATATGATTAGTACAAATTATTGAATGTCATCCAAATAATCATAATGAATGGATGTATGGATGATGGAAAAATAGCTTGATAGTCCAGGCCAATCTCATGATCATCCTGGATGATTAGTTCAAATACGTGAAAATCATCCAGAGCATCACCCTGAATAGAAGCTGGCCAATGTTTGGTCATCCAGAGATAACTAAGGTTTGTGAACTAATCATCCCAACCGATCCTACGATCATCTAGGATGATATGATCGAATAATAAAACCTTAATTACTTTCCTTAATTACCATATTAATTTAAGTAAAATTATGTTGCATCATCCAGGATGATGTCCTGGACAATATCCAATAAATAATACCTAAAAAGATCTAGCAGTTAATTCTTTCTTTTTTGAGCCTATCATCCCGGCCGATCTAAAAATCGTACAGGATAATGAGCTTAATGACGGTTGTCTTAATTAGAATGCCCTAATTAGGGTTTCTATTTTTAATTGATTATCCAGGCCAACATTTGGATCATCTCGAACAATCTAAGCAAAAGTAGAAAACTCTAAATCAGACAAAAAAATTACCCTAAGTGTGTGTGTTCAAGGTTATTTAGCATCTGGAACCATATCGTTTACAATAGACTCAAGAAAGGGAAAATTTTTATAGACTGACTCAGACCTAGTTTACCCAATCTTGAGATGGTTAAAATTATGGTTTGATCTTATGTACATGAAAATTTAGTAGACAAGGCAGTCATAAAGAAATATAAGTATTTGTTATCATCAAAATTATATTCCATGAAAAATAAATATGTAACAGAAGCATGTGAAGTCATGGTACTGTTGCCAAAAGAATAAAGAATTGAAAGGATTAGTAAGAATTTGATAAAAGAAGATGATTTGATAGGGTACAGAATGGCCTAAAAGGTCAAAAGGAAAAGGACCATAGTTAAAGGAAACCCTAGCTATGAGGGAACCTAACAATGAATGGGACCCTATCAAAGAGTAGCACGAACCTTATCTAAGGAGTGCCAGTCATAGAGTACACATAAGAAAGAATAATATATGATCCAAAGATAGAGAGAGAAATGAGTCTCACTGTGGTCGTCAGAAACCTGTAGACCTATGAAAGAACACCGCCATAGCTACGGAGTGCAGAGGGGTATATAACAGCACCACTCTGAGGGATAAAAATGATCGAAGGCCTCTGTGCTCCTTATAAATAGGCTAATAGAAGGGTGTATTAGATCATGCATATGACTAACCATTGAGGATAGCATCTCTCACTAGTGCACGCGATGAGTAGTAATATATACAACCTGATCATAACAACAGGTTTCCCGCACCCAATACATCAGCTCGAGTGGGGTTTATTTGATAGTGGAGTTTCATTTCCCACGGGCGCAAGCCCTAGTGGTTAATTACATCTCGAGCTTAGGGCCTGAGAAAACTCTTGATTAAGGATCCGATATTATTCTTCCTAACAAGGTGATTGGCACACAAAAGGGAGAATAGGAAACCTTACTCAAAAGGAAAGATAGGCTCAAGGAGATTAGTCAACATGTGAGGTTCATACCAACATTCGGAGGGACTAAGGTAGTAACGAGAGAAAGAGAATCACACACTTAGAGTATACAGAGAGAGAGGATAGAAGTGGCATCATCCATGTGATGTGGATAAGTAGGATTTATAGTTCCTTAAAGAAAAGGAACTTACCCAATATTTAGCTACGAGATGCCTAGTGTAGTAGCCTTGAACTCTAAATCTAAGGTGGGTTTAGTGTTCTACCCAACACTAACACCTGTGTCCTAACTAATGCACCTAAGCTTATATCATGCCTGAAACAGAATGATAACTAACCACCTAAGCCCTTCAAATCCATATTATCCTATCTTTATGAAAGATGGGTATATAGCTAGGTGTTTTGGAAGTAGGGCCGACGTCTAGAAAATTTTCTAATTGACCCTAAAATTATGTAGGGTGAATGCTCCTAGAGCTAATGCAATTAAATTTGTTACTAACGAAATGCATGCTAATTGAAAGGTTTGAATCATGTATGCATAAAATTTTAAAAATAGACTTATAGAAAATAATTTGTAGAAACGACTAGGCCTCCCTAGGTCTAGTACTTCATCCTCATAGGCTATATTATCCGGACTATACCTGTAGGTAGGGGAGTGTCTTATTAGAAGGAGAAAGAAGAATGTAACATTATGCATGTGAACCTGGATGATTCTGGCAGTTCCCTATCTCGTTAGGTTTCTATATTATTGAAATCTTAAAATATTAATTTCTAGTTACGAGTAGAAAAATAATTTTATCATAAAGAGCCTAGCAAAAATCAGGCCACGCATATGTAAGAAAGAAACCTAGGAAAAATGTGCAAGTTCTACTATGCAAACATAATAAACACATAAATAAAAATAAACCACAAAAAGTAAAGTCCAAAGTCTGTGGCAAGTGCTACATAAGTATAACCCATGGTTTATAGAAAAGTAAGGTGGTCAGGCCCCACCAATAATAACCTTGATTCTAATCCTACTAAAGGCTCCATCTTCAAGTGGATCGTCCTTCTTCGGATCATCTCCCTTTGGGCCGTGTCATTTGGGCTCCGTATCGTTCATCCTCCATAAGGGTGCCAAAATGACTAAGAAATTCCCCGAGAGGGTGACTTTCTTATTCTCTTTGGGTACCTTATATTTGGAATGTCAAACTTTTAGAGACTTTCACAATTCAATATATATTACAAATTACATTATATTTAAAAAATAGAAAATCTAAACTCAAACTCCTATATGGTTATCCTAATAAAAATCATTCCAAACAATTCAATATTTTACATCATAAGTAGTTTATATATATGCAAAAAAAATAAACATACTTGGTCATGCTCTTTTAATTTATGGAGGGGGCTTTAGCAATTTCTGGAGCACCTGCAAAAATAGTATTAGTTTTTTAAAGCATGATGATTAGGCCCCTTTTTATTTAAGCGCTACATGAGCGTGGCCACCTACATAAGATTGGATTAGCATAAAAGAGGCCCTATCCCATTGGAAATTTAACGCACAAGTCAATCATAAATAAAGCATAGAGAGTATAATAAGAAAATAAACATCACATGAATCAAAATAAATTAGATCAAAGCAAATCAGACAATCACACTTTTCACATACAAAGTATCACAATATAGAAAGCATTAAAAGAAAATCACTGGCCCAAATCCTAGAGCTAAAAGTGGTGCCCTAACACATCTATGTTGTGTAATAGGCTTGTGTTGCTCTGGATAGGTCCTATGTCGCGTATTTAGTTCGAGTTGCCTAAAATTTAGATTTGTTGAAGGCCAAAAGGGGAACTTTAATTAGAGTGTAAATATTAATGAATTGGGATACTTTTTTAGTTAATTTAGTTTTTGGATCAGTTTTATTTCTTAGGGTAGTGATCTTCAAAGTTCAAGTTATATTAGCCAATTTTGGAAGGTCTCAAGTCCTTCTATGTGCTATGCTAAGGGGGTCTGAAAGGTCACTATATGAAACATGCTAGATTTGGAGGTTATAGCATTTTAATTAAATATTAGGGCATACAAGTAGTAGTTAGGCTTTGAGTTTTCTAAATTTGGAGTTTTCTAGGAAAAGTTATGAATTTTAGAAGTTTAGGGTAATTAATGAATTATCTAAAATTACTTAATAAAGCGGGATTTTATGGTTTTTATCTAAACCAATTCCAAACTGATTGGAATCCCCCCTGAAGGTCAAGAATGACCTAAATAAGTGTTCTCAAGTATTTGAGGAAAATTTTGAATTTTTAATAATTTTTAATAATTCAATTAAGAAAAAAATATGATTTTTAATTAAAATTAAAGTAAGTCTTAGATTAAAGTCCAATTAAAGGACCCTAATTATCTACAGTTAAGGGATTGATTTTGAAGAGTTTAAGCTATTATGGAATATTTTTTGAATTGAAATGAATTTATTAAAAAAATTTGATGTTATGGAGGCTTAATTAATGGGTAAATTATGGTTTGTTAATTAAGGGGTTTAAAGGGTCCTAAAAAAATTCTAGAAAATTCTAGGAGGTTAAGGATGTTGCTAAGTTTAAATTTTGAAAGTTTCATGTCATTCGGTGATCTTCCCTAGCTTATAGAATTTTTTTAAGTTTGTTAGACTAGTCCTTAATTATTGTCCTTAGGGTGTCACTATGTTAAATAGGTTTTAAAGTAAGTTTTGGACTAACCATTGAGGTAATATGCATGGATTAAATAAATAAATAAACACACCAATTCCTAAGATCTAGTAGGGCATAGGCTAACTGCTCATGCGTCCTATGCATGCAAAGTACGATAAAAAAATAACTAAGTGTAATTAACGATGCTATTTATGAATGAAATCAATAGTTAAAATTTCAATAAGTGGATCTCCTAAACTTAGAGAACTTAAAATATACTGATTTTAAAATATTTTAAAATACATATATGTTAAGTAAATATAAGTTTATGAAAATAGTATATTAATAATTAAACATAATCCAATTTATAAATGTTTGAGAGATCCACTAGCCACCGAAATGAGGTTTAAAAGTAATTTTTAATTTTAAAATAACTATTATATTAATTAATTAATTAATAATTAAATAGTCAAAATAGTTATGTAATACAGTTGACTAGAAAAATAATTTTTAGTATCTAAAATTATTTTTAAAATAAAATTAATTTTGTTTTGAAAATTTCAAGGTATTATACGTCAAAATTAGATTTAAAATGAATTACTTATGAAGTTTTGAAATTTAATGTAATTAAAAGGAAATTTAAAATAATTTAAAATAATTAATATTTAAATATAATTATTAAATTAAATACATTAATTACTAAAGCATATGAAATTAAAATAATTAACATAACTTTAGTTAAATAAAACTATTTACTTCTAATTTAATTAAATAGTAAATTAAATATCCAAATATAAATAACTAATAAAAGGAAATACCTTAAATGATTATTATTTAATAAATAATATAAAAAAATAAAAAGGTTTTTGAAAATTTAAAAATAATTTTAAATATAATAATGATTTAATAAGAAAAATAAATAAAATTTTAAATTAGTTTAATAATTAAATAAATCAGAAGAATTAAAATAATTTAAAATTAATGGGTAATTATTAATTAATAATTAAATTATAGAATATAATCTCTAAAGTTTAATATAATTTAACAAAATAATTATTTTTATGAATTTTAAAAATATTAAAAAGAAACATTAATTATTTATTTATTGGGAATTTAGATAATTTAAATTAATTTAAATAATTTAAAGAAAATAATTATTAATTTAAATTAAATAACAAAAAAATATTTTTTTGACTTTAAAATAAATAAATATATAATAGTAAAATAAATGTATAAAATAATAACAATAAGAATGTTATTATTATTATTATTAATACTAATATTAATAATAATAGAATAATAAATAATTTTAAGAGAGAATGATAATAATAATTATTAAAAAAATTAAAATATTTTTTTAAAAATAACCTAAAGGAAATAATAAGAATAATAATTTAAAATAATAAATATATTAAGGATATAATAATAATAATAATAGTAATAATAATAATAATAATTAATAATAATATTATTATTATTATTATTATTTAAAGTAATAAAATGATCAAAATAATAATGACTAAAATAAATATAATAATAATAATAATATGCTAATTACCATTTTAATAATAATTTAAAATATATATTATATTTCAAATTGAAATTAATTTTAAATTAAAGAGGATAAAAATACGATCAATTTGACATATTACACTTAATTTTTTGATTTAAATTTAATTTATAATAATTATTTAAAGAAATTTAGTTTAAAATATAATTAAAAAAGTAATTTAAAATTGATTTTTAATTAATGAAAATGGCGGCGGCGGCTGTCAGCCATGCATCACTCTTGGACTGGCTCCGCAGCCCCGGGCAATGATTGGCGACAGAGGCAATCATGGCAATGATTACGCCATGATGAAACCGCAAAACACGGCTTCATTAACCACGTCAGGTGAGGCTGGCGACCGTTCTATTTGGTGCATTTTTAAATCAACGGACGAGATCGTGCCGGATAGAGTTACTTAAGAAATCTATCAATGCGGTCGATCCAGACTTCGGAACGACCAATTTTCAACCGTTGATCATGAAATCAATGGTGTAGATCACTCCCTAGAGGACGTAGGATAGAACTCGAGCCCTAAGATTTTTTTTATTTTCTCTCTATCGGGTCTACTAAACTCAACAAAATTTTAATCATACAATCCTTTCATGAAAAGAAATCATGGGGGTGTGAAATAATTTTCTAAAACAGGCTATGTAAATAGTTATTTGAATCTAAGTGTCCTGACGTAGGGTTAGGATTTTACCTTGATTTAATGGACGGTTTAGACAGTGTATTGGCTTGTTGCACTTATATATTGTCCACGCTCCTAGTTGTAGAAGAAATATTGAGATCTAGATTATTTGAATGTTAGTAAACTTTAGGAGGTCATCCTAGATGATTTGATTGATAAAATTTTGCATACTTCATTACAATTACAGTGCAAGGATAAAATAGTTTTTAATTTATCTTATTCTGGTAATCTTAATCTAAAAAAAGCTTGGGATTCTATTAGAATTAAATGGGAATTTTCTCACATCTTTGCTTCTATTTGGCATAACAATATTCCCTTATCTTATTCTATTTTGGTTTGGAGATGTCTTAAAGGCTACCTTCCGGTTGATACTTTAGTTTGGGAAAAAAGGTTTACTTTTCCTTCTAAGTGTCAATGTTGCTTTAATATTGAGAGTGTTAACCATGTTTTTATTCATGGGGTCATTGCCCAAAAGGTTTGGTACTATTTTTTAATTTGGTTAACATAACTAATATGAATGATAATTGCGATGTTGCTTCCATTCTTAAGCATTGGATGACTAGAACTAAAGGTCACATCTATAATTTGTTGCTGATTCTGATTTTGTGGTACCTCTAGAAAGATAGAAATGACTCCAAGCATAATGAGATTAAGATCGATGCTAACCAAATTATTACTAATGTTAGAAACAAAATATTGCACTTTCACTCTACTAATCTTATTTATGTAAAAAAAATTTAAAAATTGCCTTAAATTAGCGGTTCTTGGCATTCCGATTGATGGTGGGCTGGTGGAAAAAATTGAGTGTATTGTTAGTTGGTTTAAAACCCCCCCCCCCCCCCCCCCCCCCCCCCCCCCTTATGTTAAACTTGACTCTGATGGCTAGGATGGTACTGATTTTGTGGTTATGGGTGGCATTTTTCGCAATCATAATGGTGGGGTTATGTCTGCTTTTTCTGGTCCGCTTAATTTATGCACTGTGATTATTTCTTAGCTGATGGGTTTATCCCATGGGATGGATATTTTTCATCAAATGGGAATTGAGCATGTGGCTATTAAGGTTTATGTTAACCTTTTAATTCAAATCATTCATAACGAGGTGCCTAGGAATCCTCATCATTTCTATATCATTAGAAAAATTAAGCACACTCTCTCTGGTCTTAACTGTTCTATTTCTCATATTTATTGAGAGGGTAATGCTTTTGCGGATTGATTTAATAAATTTGAGTGTCACACTAATGTTTTCCAGGAATTTGATGTTTATAATCTCCCTACTTTGTTAAGAGGATTGGTTAACCTAGACAAACGCAGGCTTCCTATATTAGTAATGGTTGACAGCTCTTTCTATGGTTTTCTTTATTTTTAGTGTATGTTATTTCTGCTTCTTGCTACTACTTGGATCCCTATTTTCTTGTTCGTGTTAGTTATTGTGTGTCTGTGGCTCTATTATGGTCGAGCTGGTAGCAACTTTGGTGATTGGAATAGTTTGGTTTTATTTGTTGGAGGCAGTGGAAATATCTTCTCGTTATCTGTTTGCATTAGGTGGATTGAGTCGTTAATTTTTATATGGGGTTGGTGTTTGAATAGTTGCTATTTGAATGAGTTATATTTATGCAACTTATGTAGTTTTGATGATTCCAAACATTATTGTTCAAATGTATAGTTATCTCCTAACAATTTCAGAAGATTTGCACTTGCTCTTGTGTGTACTAATATTTCAGGAAAATCAGACTCCAGACTACGAAAAGTTCAATTCAAATTCAACATGAGATATTTTGTTTAATTGATGTTTGTCTTTTCTTTGAATTAATTTTGAAAGGGAGTGATTGTAATTGAGTGAATAAAATCTCACACACACAAATAAGGAGATCTTAAAATTCTATACTGATCGTACAGGACGATATTTATCGTACTGGACGATCTGTCAGTTATCTCCTATAGAGCACTTGGAACGAATAGGAACTTGCTTTGAAAAATTTTCTAAGTCCTATTCGTCCAGGACGAAATTTATTATCGTACCAGGCGATGGGTTCTCTGTAAAATTTTCGTCCAGACGAATTTTACCATCGTACGAGGCGACGAGTCCTCTGGAAAATTTTCGTCCAGACGAAAACAAATTATCGTCCGCGGCGATTGGTTCTCTGGAAAATTTTCGTCCAGACGAAATAAATAATCGTCCAGGACGATCGGCTCTCAGGAAAATTTTCGTCCAGACGATCACATTTTCGTTCAAACGATAAACCGACTTAGAACAGTTTTCAGCAGTTTCTAGAACCGACCTTGTAATAACCGTTCGTACTGGACGAACCAAGTTCGTACAGGACGATCAGCTGTACGAAGTCAGTTCGTACACATATACAAATTGGGTCGTTTCAGATCGTTTAAGTAAAATCGTCCAGGACGATCCAGAATCGTACAGGACGATCCACTACGTACAGAATTGAAAATTTGCAGTTTTTGGGCGGTTTCACTTGTCTTTTATATAAATAGTCCAAATTAGACTGCCACCCAATCTTTTGTCATTTGATCTTCGTGCCTCTTGAGAGAATAGCCAAGAAGAGAGTGGAAGAGAGCATTCAAAGGAGGGTTCCTACCACTGGAGCGAGAAGGCTTCACTTGGATTGCTAAGGTAAGAATCTCTACTTGTGGAATTGGATTTCTTCACTCTTTTTCTTTCTTCCTTCTAGATTCTTGTGAGAAGATCATTCAAGAAGGTCCGGTTCTCTGCCGACACTTGGAGAGTGTGAACAGACGAGGGTTCTCTGCCCACACTAGGAGAGTGTGAAAGGAGAAGGTTCTCTGCCTACACTTGGAGAGTGTAAACAGCCGTAGGGTTCTCTGCCCACACTAGGAGAGTGTGAAAGGAAGAAGGTTCTCTGCCTACACTTGGAGAGTGTAAACAGCCGTAGGGTTCTCTGCCCACACTAGGAGAGTGTGAAAGGACGACGGTTCTCTGCCGCACCGGGTAGTGGTGAAAAGAGTGTTTTGTACAGGCTTCTCCGCCTTGCTGTGGGTGCTAAAGGAGAGTCACTTTGTGGTATTAGTGCAATACTCAGAGGGTGCCTCTGAGGAGTGGATGTAGGTCTGGTTATAGACCGAACCACTATAAATCTGGTGTCATTTACTTTATAGCTTTTACGTTTCCGCACTTTAAATTTCAGTTTTAACAACTCTGTGGTTGAAAAACATTTTTCTACTAACTTTAAAAGAAAATTTTATTTCGGTTCAACTTTATTATTAAGAGGGTTTAAAATTTTAAAAACTACCAATTCACCCCCCTCTGTGTAGCCTTGGGACACTTACTTAGGCTTAACAACCTAATTACTGGACTCAACAAGTGGTATCAGAGCAGAGTTTCAAAATCATAAGTTTGAACTACTTTTTGATTAACGTAGATGGCTACATTTGGAAACCGAAACACACCTGAGGGTTACTCTATCACTAGACCTCCACTGTTTGATAATATTCCTTTTGATTTTTGGAAAACACGCATGTCTACTTTCTTACAGTCACTTGATTATCGCATGTGGATGCTAGTCCAGGAAGGTTACACAAAACCAACTAGATTAGTTGATGGAATTAGGGTAGATACACCCTATGCAGATTGGACTATAGAAGAACGTGACTTAGCACAATTAAATGCGAAATGTTTAAATAGTTTCTTTTGTGCTTTAAAATCTGAAGACTACATGCGAGTTTCCACTTGTAAAAGCGGAAAAGACATATGGGATAGACTTTGTATTACTTATGAAGGGACAAATGAGGTTAAGCAATCAAGACTCAATATCTTGTTACATGACTACGAGTTATTTCGCATGAAACCTAATGAATCTATATCTGACATGTACACAAGATTCACTCAAATTGTAACCTCTTTGCATGCACTTGGTAGGGAATTAACTAATGCTGAAATGGTTAATAAGATTCTTCGTTGTTTACCTACTGCATACGATGTTACGGATCTATGGTTCATGATTTTGATGATAGCAAACATTTCCTTTTTTATACGATTGCCTTATGTACTAACGTTTCAGGACCACACGATCAAGACTGCAATTCAGAACCAGCTCAAGATTGGGTAGACTAGGTCTGTGTCAGTTTGTAATCTTTTCCTTTCTTGAGTCAATTGTATTGGGTGTGGGACCTGTTGCTTTGTAACATAGAAGTTTTCATGATGCTCCCATTAGGATTTCTGGTTTTGGTAACATCGGCCTGGACGATAGTCCTATCGGCCTGGCCGATCGGTCTAACACCAGAAACCCTAATTTAGGGCATCCTCATTAAGGCAGCCGTCTCTGATCGGCCTGGACGATACTTGTATCGGCCAGGACGATATGCTCAATTCAGAAAGAAATCAGCCGCCATAATCAGTTTAGGTATTCTTTATTTTAGGAAATCGGCCAGGACGATAATCCTATCGTCCGGGACGATCTAACTCAATCATGCCTAAATTGATCTGGTTTTATTTGGAAGGAATTAAATGCTGATTGATACGATCATATCGTTCAGGACGATCGTGAGATCGGCCTGGACGATCAAGACCAAATTTTAATCGGCCAGGACTGTTCCCAGGGCTGTGATCAGGACGATAGAGTTGGTTTTAAACTAATCGGCCCGGACGATATAACCAATTTCCTTCTGATCGTCCCAGATCGTCCCGGGCTAATGAGCTGAAATTGAACCAATCGGCCAGGACGATATGCCTATCGGCCTGGACGATAATGTCGGCAACTTGCATTAATGAGCTCGTTTTGAGAGCCTCTATTTAAGCTATGGCAAGACACTTTGTAAGTGTCTTTGGCAGCCATTGTAGCTTCGTTCTTGTGGGGGAAACTTGAAGAGAAAGCTTGAAAGGGAGTGAGGAAAGGGTGGAGTTTGAGAGAGGGAGAAGATCCTGTGAGGGGGGACTCAAGGGAGTGTGGAGGGGGATCCACACGGTTGCTCCGGCAAGCTCGCACCTGAATACCGTCGGATTCAAGGCTTGTCTTGAGGTAAGTTCACCAAAGAAGAAGATCTCTTTGGTGTCAAAGGACCCGGCGACTCCGCCGCACCGGGGAAGGTGGAAGTGATTTTGTAAGGGCTTCTCCGCCTAGCCGTGGGGGCTAAAGGAGAGACACTAGTTTAGTGCAATACTTGGAGGGTGCCTCCAAGGAGTGACGTAGGTCGAGGTTTGACCGAACCACTATAAAACTGGTGTGTTCTTTCTTTATTACTTCCGCATTTAATTTCCGCACTTTATTTGTGGTGATTGTGGTTAAGTTTTAACTTTGGTTTTAAGGTTTTTCCAATTCACCT
Source organism: Dendrobium nobile (assembly GCA_022539455.1). NCBI lineage: Eukaryota > Viridiplantae > Streptophyta > Magnoliopsida > Asparagales > Orchidaceae > Dendrobium > Dendrobium nobile. Next base: position 15,597,620 of record CM039725.1, read on the forward strand.
CTCTCTTAATTAGCTTTGGGACTAAGTTCAAGAGGGCCTAACATCCCATCGAACTTTCAAGTGGTATCAGAGCAAGATTTCAAAAATAAGTTTTTAAAAAAGCTTTTGAATTCGATCCATGGCTAATCATACTTTTTCGGAAGGTTATTCAATCACAACACCACCATTGTTTGAAAATATTTCATTTGATTTTTGGAAAACTCGCATGTCTATTTTCTTGCAATCAATTGATTTTCGTATGTGGCACATGATTTTAACGGGTTATTCTTCACCATCACATATTATTAATGGAGTTAAAACTGATATTCCTTTTAATCAATGGAATAGGGAAGAATTAGTCAATGCTCAATTGAATGCAAAGTCTTTAAATTGCTTTTTCTGTGCGTTAAATTCTGAAGATTTTATGTTGGTATCCATGTGCACTTCTGGTAAGGAAATTTGGGATAAATTGCATACCGTATACGAAGGATCTAGTGAAATCAAGCAATCAAAGTTGAATTTCTTAATGCATGATTTTGAATTATTTTCCATGAAACCTTATGAAACGATTTTAGACATGTACACAAGGTTTATTCAAATTACTACATCATTGCATGCCTTAGGAAAAGAGTTTTCAAATTTTGAAAAAGTTAACAAAATTCTTCGATGTTTATTGGATAAATTCGATGCTAAAGTAGTTGCTATATGTGAATCTAAAAATTTGAATGTGTATTCTATTGATAATTTAATTGGCTCACTAATTGCCTACGAGCAAGGATTGGGTCAAAGACTTTTGGATGCAGGTGAAACGATCGTTCTAAAAGCTGAAGATACGGAAAAAGGACGTTTACTTGGTGACGATAACAATGAATTGTCATGCAAATTACAAAACTCACCAAGGCATAAGCAAAAGTTGAAAAGAGGAAAAGATGGTAAGAATGTCCATAGTTCTTCTGACGTTGTTTGCTTTCAATGCAGGAAGCCTGGACATATGAAAAAAGAGTGCCCTAATTCAAGGATTTTTCCTACAAAAGAAAAGGGCAAGGGGAAGCAAATTTCAAACTGGAAAAATAATGAAAAACAAAAAATTTCTTGGGCAGATCTGGTCTCAGAAGCATCAGACCAGGAAAGAGACAATGGTTAATTTAGCCTTTTCATGTTTTTTTTTGTTTTGTTTTTTTAGCTTTCGTTTTCTTTGTTTTGTTTTTTTTTTTTTTTTTTTTTTTTTTTTTTTCTTTCTCTCTCTTTTGTTCTTGTTTTTCGTTCTCTTTTTCTCTCTTTTTTTTTATCAGACACACACACTCACTTTTCTAAAAAGTGAAAATTTTACTTCTTTTTAAGAAATCTTTGGTAAAGTTGAGTTTGACGTCTCTAAAACTAGGTAGAGGAAGGAAACTCAGTTTTTTTTTTGTTTCCAATCTCTATTTCCTAAAAGGGGTTATTTTTACTTTTTGATTTAAAATCTTTTTCATATTTTAAATTGGTTTTTGAAACAATTTCTTTTCTCTCCCTACGCTTTATTTATCGCATAGGAATCTGTTGCAAATTGGTTGAATCTAATTCATAATTTTCTTAATCAAGAGAATCGTTCTATCACTAAGATGGTTTTACTTTTTATTTTTAAAATTTAAGAAAGGTAGCATATGCAAAAAATTGGCCAAAGATGCCAAAAATAAAAGATGCGCAAAGACGCCAAATTGAAAATATAGAATACACAAAGTGTATCAAAAGATGCGCAGTGCGCCAATCAATTGTCAAGAGGCATAAAATGAGCCCAAAATTTAATGCTTACCTTTCTTGTTTTATCTTAAAAGCTTAAGAAAACCCTTGGTACTTCGATACTTGGTTTTGAAAATCTTGATTCCTGACTCAAAAATTTTTGCATTGATCTTCTATTAGATATATTTTATGGAAGGAGTTTTTGAAAAATGATTGTTTCTTTCCAAAATTTATTTTATGATTTGGATATTGAATTAAAAAGTTTTTTGAACCTTTTTAAAGAAACTTGAGTTTTTGGACTTTCTAAATCTGAATTTCCAACCTTTTCTGGACTATGCGTTGTCAATCCAATTTTACTAAGTTTTAAAATTAAGAGGTAACTTTCTCATTTTAAGAATTTTTTTTTCTTTCTCTAGATTTGTTTCTACTATGCCTTCTCTCTTTTTGATAATGTCAAAGGGGGAGAACGTAACTGTTTCATTTTTTTTCTTTTCAAAAAATTAAAAACAAAAAAAAAAGAATTTTTTATCTCCCTATTTTTTAAGGGTTATTCAAGTGAGGGGGAGTTGTGGAGAAATTTGTCTTTTTTTGAAAATTCTTTTTGAAGGTGTTTGCCATCATCAAAAAGGGGGAGATTGTTACGGATCTATGGTTCATGATTTGATGATAGCAAACATTTCCTTTTTTATACGATTGCCTTATGTACTAACGTTTCAGGACCACACGATCAAGACTGCAATTCAGAACCAGCTCAAGATTGGGTAGACTAGGTCTGTGTCAGTTTGTAATCTTTTCCTTTCTTGAGTCAATTGTATTGGGTGTGGGACCTGTTGCTTTGTAACATAGAAGTTTTCATGATGCTCCCATTAGGATTTCTGGTTTTGGTAACATCGGCCTGGACGATAGTCCTATCGGCCTGGCCGATCGGTCTAACACCAGAAACCCTAATTTAGGGCATCCTCATTAAGGCAGCGTCTCTGATCGGCCTGGACGATACTTGTATCGGCCAGGACGATATGCTCAATTCAGAAAGAAATCAGCCGCCATAATCAGTTTAGGTATTCTTTATTTTAGGAAATCGGCCAGGACGATAATCCTATCGTCCGGGACGATCTAACTCAATCATGCCTAAATTGATCTGGTTTTATTTGGAAGGAATTAAATGCTGATTGATACGATCATATCGTTCAGGACGATCGTGAGATCGGCCTGGACGATCAAGACCAAATTTTAATCGGCCAGGACTGTTCCCAGGGCTGTGATCAGGACGATAGAGTTGGTTTTAAAACTAATCGGCCCGGACGATCGTGAGATCGGCCAGGACGATTAACCAATTTCCTTCTGATCGTCCCAGATCGTCCCGGGCTAATGAGCTGAAATTGAACCAATCGGCCAGGATGATATGCCTATCGGCTGACGATAATGTCGGCAACTTGCATTAATGAGCTCGTTTTGAGAGCCTCTATTTAAGCTATGGCAAGACACTTTGTAAGTGTCTTTGGCAGCCATTGTAGATTCGTTCTTGTGGGGGAAACTTGAAGAGAAAGCTTGAAAGGAGTGAGGAAAGGGTGGAGTTTGAGAGAGGGAGAAGATCCTGTGAGGGGGGACTCAAGGGAGTGTGGAGGGGGATCCACACGGTTGCTCCGGCAAGCTCGCACCTGAATACCGTCGGATTCAAGGCTTGTCTTGAGGTAAGTTCACCAAAGAAGAAGATCTCTTGGTGTCAAAGGACCGGCGACTCCGCACCGGGGGAAGGTGGAAGTGATTTTGTAAGGGCTTCTCCGCCTAGCCGTGGGGCAAAGGAGAGACACTAGTTTAGTGCAATACTTGGAGGGTGCCTCCAAGGAGTGGACGTAGGTCGAGGTTTGACCGAACCACTATAAAACTGGTGTGTTCTTTCTTTATTACTTCCGCATTTAATTTTCGCACTTTATTTGTGGTGATTGTGGTAAGTTTTAACTTTGGTTTTAAGGTTTTTCCAATTCACCTCTCTCTTAATTAGCTTTGGGACATTTTGTCCGCCGGTATAATTGGGCTTTCCTGTAGTGGTAAATGAAAATTGAAAGAAGTCTAAATTAGATACAAAAGTATTTATAATAATGCCTGGGAATATGTTAAAGTTTATTGACAAAATCTTTCAGATGACGAGTGATAAATTAGCAAAAATAGACTAACAAATCTAAAAGAAAATAGGTAATAATAAAGAAATGTCAAGGATGGCATTTTTTAGATGGAAGATAATAAAAACATAAGAGTTTTAAAATAACTATTTAAAAAAATATGAAAATAGGGTTGGGGCACTGTTGACACTGTGCTTGCGGGCACAATCCTCTAGGAGGAGTACGCAACTGGAGAATATAAAATTTAATGCAGTAGAGCCAATGCTCTTTGTTTCTATATGGTAGCAGATTAAACAAGCGTATGCTGCAGCACTAGGTTAGAGCGTCACGACGTCACTCAACCCTCCCCTACCCCTTATTTCATTTCTTGTTAGAGGAGTCAAGGAATGAAAGAAGAGAATGAAGAGAGAAGTGGAGAGAGAGAGAGGAGAGAAAAAACTCTTTGTGGTGGTTTCGTCCATCAATTTCTGTTATGAATTTTGTCACTTAATAAGTAAGTGAACTATTATTCTTACTCCATTTTTTATGACTTATTTTCTAACAATTTTCAATCTTTCAAAATATATAAAAATTTATATTTTCTTTTGAATTATCAAGCTTTTATTATGTAACTTTTAATATAAATAAATTTTGATCCTTACGAGCACTTTGATTATAATAATTGAATTTTATTGGGACAATTGGAAGTTATGATTTTTTTAAATTATTGTATAGTATATAGATTTTTCCTGCATTTCATGGATTATTGCATTTCATACATATATTGCATTGCATAGAGAAAATGATATAATTGATATATGAGATAAATATGAAATTTGCATGTAAGCAATGATGGTGTAGTTTTAGTTTAAAATATAATTATATGGGTTGTCTGTCAAAACATAATACCTTATACAAAATGGTGGTTCAACAAACTTTCCTGAAAATAAAAGATTGGTGGTGTTATCTTGGTTGTAGCATATAACCGATTGATTGATTATGCCGACGGTTAAGTGTGAAGACTCTTTAACATTAATTGAAATCTACCTATTAAAATAAATAATTAATATTGATGATTAAAAGATATAATTATTAATTATGATGGATTGATAAGATAGTAAAATGACATATGAAATGATGAAAATACACATTAAAATTTGATGTACTGTCTTAATCTTAGAATTGCATTCATGGTTGCATTTACATGATAATATATCAAACTATTTGATAGATACAACTTATATAGAATTGATTTTAACCAGCATTGATACTGATACAATATAGTATAAACATACTAATATGGCCCATTAATAGATAGTCCTTTAAAAAATTTATTGTAGTTGATAGACCCCTTTTAGCTTTATTAATCATACTGAATTTACTATTAATTGATACTGATTTTATAGATTGCTTATTAGTTATACTGATAGACATTTATTAGTTGATTTATGACTAGAACTAGAGTAGACATATTAATTCTTTGTCTTCATTGAATATAATTGTAAGTTTTGGATATTTGTTGAGTTTTTATGCTCATTACATAGTTTTATATAATTTTAGATAAGGTAAAGAGGATAAAGAGTAAGGCTAAGCAGTGATAAGGGTTGATGCTAGTTTAACTTTACTCTAGCATTTGATTTATTTTGGTTTTTATGGATTCTATTATAGTATGTGATGACTATTGCATACAGCTTTTGAATTTTAAATAAGATATAAATAATGTCTGTAGTAATTTTTTTTTTTTGTCTATAGTAATATAATTATGTTTCCCATTATTTGTATTTTTCCCTAAATAAAAATAGTCTATTATGGTGATTGATGATTTGGTTGTCAATGAATTAAAAAGAAAAAAAAAAGAGGAAAATAAATAAAATTTTTCCACTTTAAATCCCGAGGTGTCACAAGCCCAACCCAATTCCTGCCAAATTTAGATTAACAAACCAGCATTTATGCTATTTTTAAAGATTTTTCAATCATTTTTATTGTTGTGGATTCAATTTTTCCACTTTAAATGCTGGGTGTCACAAGCCTAATAGAGCATCCACACTAAATTTTTTATAAATTTGGATAGTTTGTACATAAAAATTCAATAATTTTGGCCTTAATTTGGACATGACTTTAGGGGAGGCTATAAATTTAGTTAGAAAATTTTACATGATTTAAGTTCATGATGGGAGATACCATAAAAATGTCAAGTGAGTGACCATGCCTTGCATTTTTTTAAATAACCTGTGAAACAATTTTTTTTTCAAAAGCTTAATATATATTTTGGATAACATGTGCTTTGATGTATAAAACAGTAATTTGAATATCAATTTGATTATGCACATATCTCACAGCAATATTTGAATAAAATAATTAAAATTAAAATTAAATTTAAGATCATTTAAACTTCAATTTTAGTATATCTGTAGCCATTTTTTAATGTCTTAATAAGTAAAGCAAACACACAAAAAGTGATATAATAGGTATGAATGGAATACTTCAGGATATTAAATGAACGACCAAATGGCCTTTTTATTTTACATGCTTATAGTCAGATTAAGCATCTTAGTAAAGATATCATGAGCCTAAATTCACTCAATTAAGCTATTAAGGCATTTAAATGATAAATAATGATTAATTATTAAAGGATCAAATTATTCATTTGATAATTGTTATGACAATTTAGCCAAATTTACCAAAATGTCACTATCAAAAACTATAAATAGACTCCATCTTTATAAGGGACCTTGGACTTGAATTTTAGAGTGATTGAAGAGAAATAAAATATACAACCCTACTTAACGTTTGATGTCGATGACCACTACCAGCTACTATTATTTGTCCAACTATTGTGGACAATCATTGTTGCCTAAGTATCAACATACTATTCACAAACACCACCCACATAGTCACTCACCATTGTCTAATTACACTTCTAACTATTATCACATAGTATATAAAGGTTTGTCTTTGTCTAACCCCACCATCTGATTGTTGTTACCTAACTAACTTTATGTAATTGCCATATTATCCTCCCTTGCATCTCCCACAAATATTATAAGAGATTAAACTTGAATTATATTTTATCAATACATCATGTATTATCTAATTAAGGGAAAGTGCGGACACTTTATAAATATTATTATATAGT
>CM039725.1:15604652-15772152 GCA_022539455.1 Dendrobium nobile
GAAGTTCAGAGGGCCTAACATCCCATCGAACTTTCATACGATGCTAAAATTACTGCAATTACAGAGTCAAAAGATCTGAATATTTATTCTATTGACAATCTTCTTGGTTCACTCATTGCTTACGAGCAAGGAGTAAGTCAGAAAAGATTGATGCAGGTGAACCAAGAAAGGACAAGAATCTTGCATTAAATGTGGAAGAGTCAGAAAGTGAACCTCACAACCGAGGATGAAGACGATATAGCTCTGATGACTAGACAATTCGAAGCTTTTTAAAGAGGAAGCAGAAGAGACGCCAGCAATGGAATAGAGGTAAGTATAACAAAAATGGCAGGGTTTCTAATGAAGTGATTTGTTATGAATGCAGGAAACCAGGTCATATAAAAACTGATTGTCCAAAACTAAAGCCACTCCTAGCAAGGAGAAGGTAGAGGAGAAAACCAATGGTAAAAAGGGGCAAGAAGAAGTTTCAAAAGGCTTTTTGGGGGGACTCAGCTTCAGACTCATCTGAGACTGAAAACGAAGAAGAAGTCACCAACCTTTGCTTGATGGAGATAAAGCTGAACAATCAGATTAAGAAGAGGTATGTGATTTAACCTATGATGAACTGTTTGAAGTTTCTGAACACATGCATGATGCATATAGGAAAACTAAAAAAGATGCATTCTAGTTTAGTTTTAGAATTGGAGAAGCTTAATAAGGAACACGAAATCCTTAGAAAAGATCATGCTTTAATTGATAGCAACCCATGAAACTACTTGATGATATGATGACTTGAATAAAATTTCGAAAATTTAAAATCATCCTATGCTGAACTTGAAAAAGAATTTAAGAAATTTAAGGATGAATCTGAGCACAAGACAATAGAATCAATTATACAAATCGAATCATGGAGGATATGAATTCATTTTACAAACTACTATAAGAGCTCTCTCGAGGATAATAGGAACCCCCCTAAACTTGAAGATTTTACAAATCCTAAATATTATCCTAAATTCAATTGAATCCCTTAGAAGACAATCATATGAAAGAAAACATAGGAATAATTTTCCTAATGTTAAATGTAACAATTGTGGATTTTTGGGACATATATCTCACACCTGCACTTTAAAGATGAAACCTAATTTGGTGTGGAGAACTAAGATGCATAAACCTAGACATATCACACATGCATCTGATTAAAATTTCATAAAGGGAACCCAAACTAGTTTGGGTTCCCAGGTCTAACATTTGAGAATTTTGCAGGTATACTCTCACACAAGACCTCGTGAGAGTATATGGTACCTGGACAGCGGATGTTCTAAGCACATGACTGGAGATACTGCTCATTCATAACGCTGGAAGCCAGAGTGGAGGCAAGGTTACACTTGGAGATAATACCACAAAGAAGGTGGTTGGATCAGGTATGATTGGAAATTTGAAAAACTTTTTCATAGATAATGTTTTATTAGTTGAAGGCTTAAAACATAATTTGCTTAGCTAAGTCAGCTATGTGATAAGGGCTATAATGTAAAATTTTTACCTACTAGCTGCATAATTAGCCTAAATGGGAAAATTGTTTTAAATGGAAAAAGGGTGAACAATATCTACATGCTAGATTTAAATTGTATTCAATCTCCTACTGCTTTTTATTTGAAAACTGTTTCTGATGAATCATGGCTTTGGCATAGGAGACTTTGTCATTCTAGTATGAAAAAATCTTAGAAGAATTACCCAAAAGAATTTGGTTAGAGGAATACCTAAACTAGACTTTACTAAGGACCCTTATGTGATGCATGTCAATTAGGAAAACAAGTGAAGTCCTCTTTTAAGTCCAATAAAGATCTTAGGACCAGTAAACCTTTAGAAATTCTTCACATGGATCTTTTTGGACCTGTAAGCACGGTTAGTCTAGGAGGAAAGGTATATGGATTTGTAATAGTAGATGATTTTTCAAGATTCACCTGGGTTAAATTTCTTTTTCAAAAGAGTGAATCATTTGAGGAATTCAGAATTTTTCAACTTGGATACAAAGAAAACTAGGATGTGAAATAATTTCTATACAAAGTGATATGGAGGGAATTTGAAAATGAAGATTTGAAGATTTCTGTAAAGAAAAGGGGATTGATCACAATTTTCTGCACCTAGAACTCCTCAACAAAATGGAGTAGTTGAAAGAAAGAACAGAAACATTAATAGAAGCCGCCCGAGCAATGTTAGCAGAATACTCTTCCTAGATATTTTTGGGCTGAGGCGGTTAGCACTGCATGCTTGTTCGATAGGGTAAATGTGAGATCAAATTTGAATAAACACCTATGAATTGGTAAAGGTAGAACACCAAATTTGTCTCATTTACATGTATTTGGTTGCAAAGTGTTCATACATAATAATGGAAAATCTGCCTTAGGAAAATTTGATCCAAATCAGATGAAGGAATTTTTGTTGGATATTCAAGTGTTGGAAAATCTATAGGTATTCAACAAAAGAACTTTAGTCATTGAAGAAACCACACATGTGTTTTTGATGAAAATGGAAACATAGAAGAGCCAAAAAGTTGTTGAAGAAGAAATGAAGAAAACTCCCAAAAGATGATAGATTAAATTTGGAAGAAAATGTGGAAGAATTATAGAAAGAGAGACCCTTTTCCTAGAGATTTGAGATTCTCTAAAAATCACCAAAAGAATTAATTATAGGTGAACCAAGTGAGGGTGTTAGAAACTAGGCGTGGATTAAACAAGGAAGTCAATCTTCAGCTTTTATTTCAACTATTGAACCCATAACATTGTTCAAGCACTTTCAGATGAATTTTGGATATTGGCCATGCAAGAAGAGTTAAATCAATTTGTAAGAAATAAAGTTTGGGAACTAACTACAAGGCCAAAAGATCAAGTGTTGTTGGAACCAAGTGGGTGTTCAAAAATAAATGAATGACTCAGGAGTAGTTATTAGAAATAAGGCTAGATTAGTAGCTAAGGGTTATAATCAAATTGAAGGAATTGATTTTGAGGAAACTTTTGCCCCTGTAGCTAGACTTGAGCAATTTGGGTTTTACTAGCCTTTGCCTGTTTTAAAGGTTTTAAATTGTTTCAAATGGATGTTAAAAGTGTCTTTTTAAATGGAGTAATTGAGAAGATGTTTTTGTAGAACAACCTCCAGGTTTTGAAAATTCTAAATTTCCAATCTGTTTTCAAATTAAAAAAGGCATTATATGGATTGAAACAGGCCCTAGGGCTTGGTATGAGAGGTTAAGCACCTTCCTACTTGAAAGATCTTTTGAAAGGAAGTGTGGATACAACTCTCTTTTAAGAAAAATTGGAAAGGATAACTTATTGTTCAAATTATGTGGATGACATCATCTTTGGATCTTCAATAAACATCTTTGTGATGATTTTTCTAAAACAATGAGTTATATGATTCGAATGAGTCTAATGGGAGATTTAAATTACTTTCTAGGATTTAGCATTAAGCAACTTGAGGAAGGTACTTTTCTTAGTCAAAACAAATATATTAAGGACATCCTCAAAAAATATGAAATGGACAATGCTAAACCTGTTAGTACACCAATGAGTTCTTCAGTTCAGTTGGATAAGGACCTTAAGGGAAAATCTATTGATCAAAAGAAATTTGAGGGATAATTGGATCTTTACTTTACTTGACTGTCTAGCCGACCAGATATTATGTTTTAGTGTTTGCTATGTGCTAGATTTCAATCAGATACAAAGAATCACATTTGACAGCAGTAAAAAGGATTTTAAGATATTACTAGGAACTCTAAAACTTAGGAATTTGGTATCCTAAGTTTAGCTCTTCATTTGAAATTATTGGTTACTCAGATTCTGACTTTGCAGGCTGTAGAGTGGATAGGATAAAAGCACTTCTGGAACATGTTCAATTCATTGGAAATTCATTAGTTCATGGTCTAGTAGAAAACAAAATCAGTGGCACTATCTACTGACAGAGCAGAATACATTGCATTAGGAAGTTGTGTGCACAGTACTTTGGTTAAAACAATAGTTGATGACTTAGATGATTAAAACTATAGGCACTATTCCAATTTATTGTGACAATACTAGTGCTATTTGTATTTCAAAAAATCTATTCAACTTCTAGAACCAAACACATCGATTTAAGGCATCATTTCATTAGGGATCACTTATATAGTGAATCATTTCATTTAGGTGCATCAAATCAATTGCTAAGTCCAATAATTTTTTTCCCTTTCTAAAATTTTCACATTAGAATTTTAGTGTTTCTTCTGATCCTCTATTTTATATGTGTTTATAAGAACTTTGCGTAAATCTAAGGTATAAAGTCAGCACTCCATCAACACATATTTGTTTTCATATAACATGTTTACTTAGTTTTGTTTTAATGTTAATTTAGTTGCTACTAGAATTATTAATTTGGTGGATTTAAATGGATATATAAAAAACATAATAAATTGCCCCTCAGATGTATATTTTCTTTTTTATTATTATTATGTTCTATCAAACTTTTTATTATAATGAGTTAGTGCATCAAATCAAATGCTTTTCGTGCCAATAACTAGCCAGAAAGAGGGATGTGTGTGTGTTGGGGGGGGGGGTGCGCTATAAAATGCAGTTTCATTTAATTTTTTGGGTCATATTTGGGTTGACTTTACAAAAGTAAACAATAAATAACATGTTCACTTTTTTGCTTCTTGGCTAGCCACCAACATTCCTTCATCTCAATGGGTCATGTTTTTGATCAATTTGATAGTATTAACACAAAAAATTTATAAATCACATAACAAAATGGGCTACATGTGTGAGAACCAAGAAAACTTTTTTATCGTTTGTAATAAATGAGTCAGATTAAAATCAGGTGATTTTATGTTGGGTCACATTCAATTCAAACTTCAACCCAACCCATTAGCTTGAATTAAGTAACCGTACTTTACATGTAACAACCATATAGATGCTACGATCTATTAGTGAATTCAATATAATTGGTACACCATAATTATTAAGCATGTAAATGTCCATCATGTCATGTCGGGCTCATTTGATTGGAATAGTTCTTTGAGATCAACTCATATCTAACTATATTAGATTCATCTACGTGGAGACTGTTTGTTGGGATGCTACTCATTGGGGGCATTTGGCCATTCATTTGGGTATTGTTTTGGTTGCTGTCGTTGATGCATGTGCAGTCTTCTTGGATTTGAGTGTTGCTATTGATTTTGAGTGTTGTTGGGATTGCTTCCAGTTGGCTGCTCCTCTGGTGTGTGCAAGGTCTCTTTGTGTTTTAGCTTTTTGGTTATATCTTTTTGCTTCTTTTGTATGATCATGTATTTAGTTTTGATGCGTCCTAGAGTATTCACGGCGGTAGAGAAATATATAGTTTAACGTCTTAATATTGTATGAAGATCCAACACATAATCAGATGAGTGAGAGGGTGTATCGTTCATATGAGACACCAGATTTTTTACGTGGTAACCCCTGAAAAGGGGGAAAAACCACAGGGCCTGGCCCATTTTGAATGAATCCACTAGTATTTGCAGTCGATTACAAATGAGGCCCTTCCTTGGGAGAAGGCCTTGGCTTTGATAATACAAATGTACATCATATAGAGCGCATTACATGGTGAGAGTTACAATGTAGACATGTTTGTTTGGTTGGCATGATCATAGTCGATAGGATGGAGGTCGGAAAGACCGTTGTCATGTGATGGAGGTTGGAAGGACCATAGTAGGCAACGAAGGCTAGAAGGACTGTAGTCGGCAGGAGACCGGGATCAAAAAGATCGTTGTCTGTTGATGGAGGTCGGAAGGACCATAGTAGGCGACGGAGGTCCGAAGGACCGTAGTTGGCAGGAGATTGGGGTCAGAAAGATTGTTGTCTGTTGATGGAGGTTGGAAGGATAACAGTAGGCGACGGAGGTCCAAAGGAATGTAGTTGGCAGAAGACTGGGGTCAGAAAGACTATTGTCTGTTGATGGAGGTCGGAAGGACCATAATAGGCGACGGAGGTCTGAAGGACCGTAGTTGGAAGGAGATCGGAGTCAGAAAGACTGTTGTCTTTTGATGGAGGTTGGAAGGACCATAGTAGGCGACGGAGGTCAGAAGAATTATAGTCGGCAGGAGACCGGGGTCAGAAAGATCGTTGTCTGGTGGTGGAGGTCGGAAGGACCACAGTAGTCGACGAAGGTCCAAAGGACCGTAGTCCGCAGGAGACTGGGTTCAGAAAGATCGTTGTTTGGTGATGAAGGTCGGAAGGACCATAGTAGGCAACAAAGATCTGAAGGACTGTAGTCGGCAGGAGACCAGGGGTTTAAAAGACCGTAGTTGGAGAACGGAACTTCGGTAGAAGTTCAGGCGTCAGGTGATGGTCTGGCAGAACTTCGAGCCTCAGGTGAGGGTCTGACAAATATGAGGGCCTCTAGCGAAGGTGAGGGCCTCTGACGAAGGTGAGAACCTCAGATGGTGGTCTGGCGAAGGTAAGGGCCTCTAGCAAAGGTGAGGGCCTCTAGCGAAGGTGAGGGCCTTTGGCGAATGTTAGAGCCTCTGACGAAGGTGAGATCCTCTGGCGAAGGTGAGGGTTTCTAGCGAAGGTGAGGGCCTCAGATGGTGGTCTGGCGAAGGTGAGGGTTTTTGGCAAAGGTGAGGGTTTTTGGCGAAGGTGAGGGCCTCTGACGAAGGTGAGGGCCTCTGGAGAAAATGTAGGCCTCAGGTGGTGGTCTGGCGAGGCTCCGATGGTGGTCCGGCGAGGTTCCGGTGGTGGTCCATCGAGGGTGAGGCCTCAGGTGGTGGTCCGACAAGGTTCCGGCGGTGGTCCGATGAGGTTCCGGCGGTGGTCAAGCGAGGTTCCGGCGGTGGTCGAGGAGGAGTTTCTTCCTTCTCTCCCTTCTCTTCTCCTCTCCTCCTCTTGCTTTGCTCCCTTTTCAAGAGGAATGAGGGGTCTATTTATAGATTTTTTGGAGTGGCATGGCCCATAAATAGGCAAGAGATCAAGGGTAAATGTGGAGTGGTTGGATAGACCACTGATATTGAATCTCTTGATAATGGACCATTTATCAAGAATTTGGAGACCTTAATGATTTTGGAATTCAGTGATCTTAAACTCGTTGGATTTATCTCGTCGAGCCACTCGATTCGCGTATAAGCTCGTCATATTTGGAATCTGTTTGGTAACTCAAACAGTGATACGAAGCTTCCAACAGCGCTTTAGGTCATTGATTGGGCTCATTTGGGCTCGGATTGAATCGAATTTGGTGTCGTTGGGTTCGTATTTCCGTGATGCTTAGTTCGACTGTAAGTTTTCTGAAATTAGAGTTAAGATGGTCTTCGAATTAATTTTGGAAGTTTCCAACTTGATTTTGAATCGAGATTTGCGCCCGATCAAGATAATTTTTTGACGACGTATCAGGTGCCCCCCTATTTTCGGACGTCAAAGCCTCAGAAGTATGAAATTATGTATGCCAACATTTCACATAGGCCGAATCGCAAAACATTGCCTTCCAAAATTAAATTTTTTTTCATACTTGATCATAGATGTCCGGTTGAGCTCCGAAAGTGTCAAAATTGAGTCCGAAATATCGAAAAACGTGTCCCAGGACCCAAAAAATGTCCGGTTTGGACCGTCCGAGTAAAAAAACAGAGCCCAGTCATGAGTAGGTTATCGAACTGGCCGGCCGGCCGGCAGGCCAGTGGCAGCCTCTGCCGGTGGCAGCCCGAGCGTCAGCGCGGGCAGTGGGCGCGGGCAAGCCGTTTGGGCAGCCGGCAACTGTCGGCTACAGTTTTGCTTTAATTTATTTTTTATTTCTTTGAAAAATTGCATAAATGCGATTTTCTTTAAAAACCAACCGCCCACCAAATTTTTTTTTAACTTCTCTCTCTTCTCTAACTTCCCCTTCTTCCTATAAATACCCCCCTAGGGGGTATGAAATTTCCTGCACATTCTCCTCTCACTCTATTATTACAATTCAGGCTTTTTCTTGGTCCTCCAAGGCCCCTCTCTTTGCAAGGAAGTCCGGAGATCCCTTCTTCTACCTCTATTCTTATAATTGAGGCTTTCCCTTGGTCCTCCAAGGCTCCTCTCTTTGCAAGGAAGTCCGGAGATCCCTCATTCTCCCTCTATTCGTATAATTGAGGCTTTCCCTTGTCCTCCAAGGCCCCTCTCTTTGCAAGAAAGTCCAGAGATCCCACCTTCTCCCTCTATTCTTACAATTGAGGCTTTCCCTTGGTCCTCCAAGGCCCCTCTCTTTGCAAGAAAGTCCGGAGATCCCCCTTCTCCCTCTTTTCTTCAAGAGATCCTACGGAGTTATGATGTTAGTTGGTTGGAGATGGAGGTCGGAGAGACCGTTGTAAGGAGGGAGGTTGAAAAGACTATTGAAGTGCAGAAATCCAGCGTCGGGTAGAAATATGGAGTTGGGTGGGAGGCTAACGACGGACAGAAGTCCGACGAAGGGATGAGAAGTATGAAAATAGGTAGAAATTCAACGGCATGTAGAAGCACGATGAATGTCCATCGATAGGCAGGAGTTCGACGTCGGATATAAGTCCAACGTCGGGTAGAAGACCGACAAAAGTCTCGCGATAGGCAGAAGTCTGATGATGGGTAGGAGTCTGATAATGGACAAAAGTCCAACGAAGGGTGGAAATTTGGCGTCGAGTAGAACTCCGACAATGTGCATAAATTTAATGTCCGGTAGAATTCTAACGTCGGGGAGAATTACGAAAGCATATAGAAATACGGAGTCAGGTAGGAGACCAATGAAAGTACATCGACTGTCAGAAGTCTGATGACGGGTAGTAGTCTGACAACATGAAGAAGTCCGACATCTGGTAGAAGTACGACGTCTGGTAGAAGTACAAAGTCAGGTAGAAAATCGACGAAAGCTCATCGACAGGTAGGATTCCGACGACGGGTAGTATTACGACAATAGGTAGAAATCTGACGTCGGATAAAAGTACTGCGTCAGGTAGAAGAGCGACGAAAGTCCATCGATAGGCAGAAGTCTGACGACGGGTAGTAGTCCGACGGCAGACAGAAGTCCAATGTCGGGTAGAAGTACTGCGTCGGGTAGAAGACCGACAAAATTCCATCGACTAGTAGAAGTCCGACGACGGGTAGTAGTCTGACGGTAGGCAGAAGTCCGATGTCGGGTAGAAGTATTACGCCAGGTAGAAGATCGATGAAAGTCCATCGACGGGCAGTAGTCCGACGACGGGTATTAGTCTGATGGCAGGAAGAAGTCCGTTGTCGGGTAGAAGTACGGCCTTGGGCAGAAGACCGATGAAAGTCCATCGATAGGTAGAAGTCCAACGATGAGTAGTTATTCGACGACAGGCAAAAGTCTATCGTCGGGTAGAAGTACAGCCTTGGGTAGAAAATCGATGAAAGTTCATCGACGAACAGAAGTTCGACGATGGGTATTAGTCCAACGGCAGGAAGAAGTTTGTCATCGCTTATAAGTACAGCCTCGAGCAGAAGACTGATGAAAGTCCGTCGATGGGCAGAAGTCCAACGACGGGTACTAATTCAATAATTGGCCGAAATCCGTCGTCGGGTAGAAGTACGGCCTCGGGTAGAAGACCGATGAAAGTCCGTCGATGGGTAGAAGTAAGATAACATGTAGTAGACCGATGGTAGGAAGAAGCCTGACGTCGGGTAGAATTCTGACGAAAGCCCTGCAAGGCAAAAATTCAGGGATAGGAGGAAATTCAACATCGGGTAGAAATTTAACTTTGTAGAGAAGTCCGATGGAAGTCCATTGACGGCATTCTGGTGACGTTAATCAAGAATGTATAATCAATCCGAGGTTTTATGTTAGGGCATTTGCTCGATGATGTTAACCTATATTGGATCCACCAATGATGTAAGACCTATCTGATATTGTATGTCATAGCCTTTGCCCGATGACGTTAACATGCATGGAATAGAATGATAGAATCCACCAAGGATGTAAGACATATCCAAGGTTGTATGTCAGAGCCTTTGCTCGATGACATTAACCTATATGGAAGAGGTTGAAAGAATCCACCAAGGATTTGATACCTATCCGAGGTTGTATGTCAGAGCCTCGCTCGATGACATTAACCTGTGTGGAAGAGGTCTAGAGAATCCACCAATGATGTAAGACCTATCCGAGGTTGTATGTCAGAGCCTTGGTCGATGACGTTAACCTATGTGGAAGAGGTCAAGAGAATTCACTGAGTATGTAAGACCTATCTGAGGTTATATGTCAGAGCCTTTTCTCAATGACGTTAACCTGTGTGGAAGAGATCGAGAGAATCCACGAAGGATGTAAGACATATCCGAGATTGTATGTCAGAGCCTTTGCTCTATGACGTTAACCTGTGTGGAAGAGGCCGACAGAATCCACCAAGGATATAAGACCTATCCAACATTGTATGTCAAAGCCTTGCTCGATGACATTAACCTGTATGAAAGAGGTCAAGAGAATTCACCAAGGATGTAAGACCTATCCGAGATTGTATGTCAGAACCTTTGCTCGATGATATTAACTTGTGTGTAAGAGGTTGAGAGAATCCACCAAGGATGTAAGACCTATCCATGGTTGTATGTCAGAGCCTTGCTCGATGATGTTAACCTGTATGAAAGAGGTCGAGAGAATCCACCAAGGATGTAAGACCTATCCGAGATTGTATGTCAGAGCTTTTGCTCGATGACGTTAACCTGTATGGAAGAGGTCGAGAGAATCCACCAAGGATGTAAGACCTATCCGAGGTTGTATGTCAGAGCCTTGCTCAATGACGTTAACCTGTGTGGAAGAGGTCGAGAGAATCCACCAATGATATAATACCTATCCAAGATTGTATGTCAGAGTCTTTACTCGATTACGTTAACATGTGTGGAAGAGGTCGAGAGAATCCACCAAGGATGTAAGACCTATCCGAGGTTATATGTCAGAGCTTTGCTCGATGACGTTAACCTATGTGGAAGAGGTCGAGAGAATCCACCAAGGATGTAAGACCTATTCGAGGTTGTATGTCAGAGCATTGCTCGATGACGTTAACCTGTGTGGAAGAGGTCGAGAGAATCCACCAAGGATGTAAGACCTATCCGAGGTTGTATGTCAGAACTTTTGCTCGATGATATTAACCTGTGTGGAAGAGGTCGAGTTGAATCCCCTTGGGAGTTATTTTTTCTTGATTGGGAGGGGGTGAACGCCGCGTGTATCCCGAATCAAAGGTAAAGAATGGTCTATCTTTAGACCGTTAGTGCCTTTTTGAGGTCGAGATCAAGATCTTGCCCAAGGAGTAGAAGTCCAACAGGGGATTGTATGAAGCTTATCATTGATTGAAAGTATCCTTGCATTTGCTGGGATTTTTTTGAAATATCATCTTGATGTTGGAAATATTTGAGAGATCTTCTTGACTATAGTTGGAGTCAAAGTTGCCCCCAAGTACGAATCTAATTTCCATGAAATTGATGAAACAATGGCTGATGTTAGTAAGTGGACATGAACTTCCTTTTGAGGTTGGAGCAAAAATTGCCACCCAATTGGAAACAACTTCCCACAGACGGCGCCAAACTGTTGCGTCCTGGAGTATTCGTGGTGGTAGAGAAATATATAGTTTAACGTCTTAATATTATACAAAGATCTAGCACACAATCAGATGAGTGAGAGGGTTATCATTCATAAGAGACACCAGAGTTTTTACGTGGAAACCCCTGATGGAGGTCGGAAGGACCATAGTAGGCGATGGAGGTCGGAAGGATAGTAGTCGGTAGGAGACTGGGGTCAGAAAGACTGTTGTCTGGTGATGGAGGTTAGAAGGACCACAGTAGGCGATGAAGGTCCAAAGGACCGTAGTCGGCAGGAGACCGGGGTCAGAAAGACCGTTGTCTGGGATGAAGGTCAGAAGGACCATAGTAGGTGACGAAGGTTTGAAAAATCGTAGTCGGCAGGAGACCAGGGGTTTGAAAGACCGTAATTAGAGGGCAGAACTTTGGTAGAAGTCCGGGCGTCATGTGATGATTTGGCAGAACTTCGGGTCTCAGGTGATGGCCTGAGGAAGATGAGGGCCTCTAGCGAAGGTGAGGGCCTCTAACGAAGGTGAGAACCTCAAACGGAGGTCTAGCAAAGGTAAGGGCCTCTAGCAAAGGTGAGGGCCTCTAGCGAAGGTGAGGGCCTTTGGTGAATGTTAGGGCCTTTGACGAAGGTGAGAGCCTCTGGTGATGGTGAGGGCCTAAGATGGTGGTCTGGCGAAGGTGAGGGCCTCTGAAGAGGGTGAGGGCCTCTGAAGAGGGTGAGGGCCTCTGGCAAAGGTGAGGGCCTCATGTGGTGGTCCGGCGAGGCTTCGACGGTGGTCTGGTGAGGCTCCGGCGGTGGTCCAACGAGGGTGAGGCCTTAGGTGGTGGTCCAACGAGGTTCCGGCGGTTGTCCGACGATACTCCGGCGGTGGTCCGACGAGGTTCCGGCGGTGGTCGAGGAGGAGCTTCTTCCTTCTCTTCCTTCTCTTCTCCTCTCCTCCTCTTGCTTTGCTCCCATTTCAAGAGGAATGAGGGGTCTATTTATAGATTTTTCTGGAGTGGCATGGCCCGTAAATAGGCAAGAGATCAGGGGTAAATGTGGAGTGGTTGGATGGACGGCCGATATTGAATCCCTTGATAATGGATCGTTCGTCAGGCATTTGGAGGCCTTAATGATTTTGGAATTCAGTGATCTTGGGCTAGTTGGATTTGTCTCGTCGAGCCGCTCGATTCGAGTATAAGCTCGTCATATTTTGAAACCATTTGGTAACTCAAACAGCGGTACGAAGCTTCCAACAGCGCTTCAGGTCCTTGATTTGGGCTCATTTGGGCTTGGATTGAATCAAATTTGGTGTCGTTGGGTTCGTATTTCCGTGATGCTCAGTTCGACTGTAAGTTTGCTGAAATTAGAGTTAAGATGGTCTCCGAATTAATTTTGGAAGTTTCCAACTTGATTTTGCATCGAGATCCGCGCCCGATCAAGATAATTTTTTGACGACGTATCAAGTTTGAATCTAAAGCTTTTAGGTTTTAATTCATTAAGGACTTGTAACCTTATTTTTAAATAACATGTAAGCCTCTATTGTGGGTTCATTTATATATATATATATAATATATATATATATATATATATATATATATATATATAGTATATATATATATATATATATATATATATATATTAGACCCATCTATGAATAGCTAAAATCTTAATGCATTGCTAATCATTGTATTAATCAAAATCAAACTTTATAATCTTATCTCAATAAAATTGAATTAATTTAAATTAAATTAATATTATTTCAACTAATTCCAAAAATTTTCTATAAATGAGCATACGAAAAAATTTAGTTTAAGATATCTTAATCAAAATTTAATTATAATAAATTTTAGAATTAATTTTAATATATGTAAAATGTCTTAAAAAATCAATTAAATTTAAATTATATTTTAAATATTTTAAAATATTATTATTAAAATATTTGTCAAAACATTCCAAATTAATTTTTTTTTGTAATTACTTAACCATTCCAATTATTCACCAAGTCAACAAATAAGTACAGACATAACGTTAAAAATAAAAAAAACAAAAAAAATTAAAAAAAATAAAAAAAGTACAGACATAACGCCACACAACCGGCTACAACGCATAAATATAATTTATCTGAAAGCACCAAAAACATATGCAAATTGATAAGAACCTAGGTTTACTGGGGCCCACTTCACATGCATCATTTGCTTTTTCTGAAAGTCCTATATCGTCCAATATTTATCGCACTAAAGTTGAGAAAAAAAAATCTCGATATCATCGCCTGAATAAATTAAAATAGCCCGCCTATCATTATGTGCCGGCTTTGGATAATTTGGATATCAATCAGAACACATCACATCATTTAGTACACAGTGATACTGAGCACTCGTATCGAGCAAAAAATGACGTGTTATATTTTGATTGGTCTCCGAACGCCGTCCGGTATCAGCACAAAATAATTTTTTATTCACTTGAGAGCAATCCTTTAATGATGGTCTTCTAATTACTATGGCTCGACCATGGTCCGTCGAGCAATGTAATTCGACTATTGCCCTTCGGCAAGGGGGGGCACGTGCCCCCCCTAAAGAAATTTTTTTTTCCTTGGCTGCAAGTGACATAGAGGTTAAAATAATTTTTTATAAAAAAAATAAAAGCTGTAGGTATAAACTATAATTATTTAGTCAAGATTTTTAATGCATGTAACCTATTTATAAAAAAATAGTTACATAATTTATTGATCATTTTTTTTGTTAAAATGGATCTTAAAAATATTGTATTTATTTTGAAATATGTGTAATATACATTTTAATTAAATTTTTTTTGTGTTGCACTAATTTTAAAGCAAATTTAAATGTAGAGGATCAATTTACATAAGAAAATTAGCATTTTTTTTATAAAAAATAAGATCTAATAATTATATGTTTTAACATGCAAGAATATGTTTTAGGCTTAGTTCAGAATAATTTTCTTATTAATTTTTACAATAACTTTGTTTTAAAAAACTTTACTCTGGCTATAATATCCTATCACAAGCCCAAACAGAGACCGCTCCCAAATGGCTTTTTTTTCCTCTCTTGACATGCTATTGACATTCGTAATTTTGATCTTACAGCTCCTCTTGACTCCAATAATGAAACAACAAACGGAACTATTTTAATATATTATAACATTCTGGATGAGATGGCAAGCCGCCGGAAAATTGACCATCGGAAAACTGTCAGAAAATTGACCGTTGAAAAATTACGCCGTTAATGGGTGATTTTCATGTAACGTTTAATTTAGGCCCCCTCCGGAATAAAATTTCTGGCTCCGCCACTGCCATGACCAACAACATTGAAGTACGTCATTGCCTATCAACTTTAACTACTTGATGTTAACATCAAATTTTATACTAAGCTTTTTGTTTTCTACATTTCTCTTCACAAATATATAATACATATATTTTAAAATTTTCCACTGTTACGTCATGATTACTATAACACACAACAATAATAAATATATAAATATATATTCAATATGCAATAAATATGTATACCTCAAATTGCTCATGCAGAGCTCGAGTCACTCTAACTAGTTAAAAGTTGTTGATTTCATGGATCAATCAAATCGCATAGGACTAATCCATGGCTATATGTGAGCTTATCTTATATTGTCTAACGTATATCTCATGTAATTAACGATATATAATTAACATGTCTCTTTTTTTATAAGAATTTACAAGACCATATATGTTATTAATGTATTTACCTCTTTTTGTAATTCCTTTTGTATAAGATTGTTTTTACTCCCACCTATAAATATGGTGCTAAAGAATAAGCCTAACACCACACTAACTTATTTATATCTATCTATTTGCTTTAAGCAATGAAATCATAGAGCTTCTATTGTATTTTCTTCCCCTCTCTTTTTCATTCTAATTTTCTACTTTTTTAGCTATTATTATGAGTAAGATCTAAGTATCGCCCATAAACAAAATTGAATATATATATAAACCCAAATTTTATTTCAACTCAAAAAGGATTACAACAAGCTTAAAAACGGGATGAAAAAAAAAGCTACAGAGATACAATAAGGGTAACAACCCATCAGGCTCAGTATTTAGCAGAGGCTTCCAACTACTCCGAAGCTAGGCACGAGCCATCCGGTTTGGAGTGAGAGCAATAACGCACCAAGAAATCATCCCACGCGAGAAAGAAATGCACCACAAAAGGTTGCCACGAGCCATGGCTGAAGAGAAGTGAGCCCTAGCCACATTATTGCCCACAAACTAAAAATCGCATCCTCAAATATTAAACGAAGCTCTAGCAAAACATCAACCACCAAAAGTAAATAATAAATCATAGTGTCTTCCAACCAAAGCAGTCCACAACTACAACCCAAAGGAAAGAAACCGACGAATGACCCAAAACCCACCACTACTATGAAACCAACAAGTATAGAGAAGATCCAAAGCCAACCAAAATCTGCACCACATACCCAAATTTATCTCCTACCACGTCTACCCCTCCCACGAGAGGAGACAGACACAACAGGTCGGTTAGGCTGCAAAGCAAAATCATCCCCAGATTCTCCATCCCCACTTGCCCCCGAAGAAGAATCAGATGAACATTGAAGCCAATCAATTTGCAATATCACACTCTCCCCCGAATTGACACCCACATGAGAAAACAGAGCCTCAGGTGATATTAAATTAATAGGAACCTCAACAAAAGGGCTAGGTACTAGAACAGTAGGCATCACAGGGGAAGAAACAGAGGATGAAGGAAAGCGTTTAACAGTCGGCACAGCACGAGAAATCGAGGAACCAGAATGCTCAACCACCACACTAGGTGCAGCAACCTCAACACAGTGCCCACATGAGACAAAGGTATTGTAGAGTTAAGACCGCCACCAACGTCACTTGCATATAAACGGAATGCCAGGACAACAGGTTCGATCACGACAACACCAAGATTCGCCCGAGGAGAGTAAACGTAGGAGAAACAACACCCACCATCTCACCAATATGAGCCGAACCACTGGAACATTACCGCTCAACTACCCTATTAAGCTCACAAGCAATAATATTCTCCTCCATCACATTTTACACTGCCAAGGGAGTATCATCACTTCTAGAAGAAGAATCGGGAAGTAAAACACTATCCGTCACAGCATTAGTTTCACCCAAACAAACTAAGTTAGAAGTAATAATACCATTCATTGAAACACCAACAATATGCGCTAGGGAATCAGGCCCAGCATATAAAATTGCCTCACAAGCTGAAGAACCATTCACGTGTAAAATAACCTCAAGATCAGGTGAAAGGGCAACAAGCCCATCAGGCAAAGAAGCCTCACAAACTGAAGGAACATTACCTTGTAAATTAACCTCTGGAATAAGAAAATTACCTGCAGAACCAGTTAAGGCTGCTTGGTAAGAACATCAATAGAGATCGCAGGAAGAGCAGACTTAATAGCTAAATGAGGATGAAGAATTAAACAACCAACATTAAAATGACCCAATGCTTTGCAATGAGAACAATAAAAGGGAAACTCTTCCATCTCCATGAGTTGGACATAACCAAACTTCTCAGAACCAAGCCACACTTGATCTGAAAACTGCTTAGTAATGTCTAACTCGATAAGAATGCGGGTGACCGAAGGCCTAGAACAAGAAGAAGTGGCATTATTAGTACGCAACGAACGACCAAACAGAGAGCCAAGACCATGAAGCACACGAGGGGAGAAGAGATGCGGACGCAAATTAGGGAAAGAAACTCATATAGGAATAACAGGGGACTCAGCAGTAATGTTAAAATGGGGAGACCACTTAAACAACTTCATATAACAATTATTCACAAAATAAGAGCGATGAGAAAACAACCTACAGTAGTCTAGGTCGTTCAAAAGCTTTATCAAAATGTTCTTAGAGTTAAACACAGTAACAGAAAATTCACCATTTAACTTAAGCTGGAAAAAAAAAATTTCAAATCGATTCCAGCGACGGACGCCGACCAGTAAACTCCCCAACCAATGTAAATTTAAACGGAGCAGCCAAGGCCAACATCTCAGCATCAGAAATCCAAAGAGAAGGAAGACCATTGCAAGAGGTGATTTTGAGATCAAGAAAATCTGACAGGGAAGAAGACCCAGCCAGAGCCTCCCGAAAAGAGCAGTATATATATATATATATATATATATATATATATATATATCATACCAATATCGGCGGATTTAAGTGAGTGATAACGGGGCAAGTACCCCTCCAAAATTTCTAAAAAAAATTTATATATCATATATTTTATTTATATAACTATTAAATTTAACAAAATATTCAATTTAAGCATTTCTAAAAATTTAAATTTTATTATTATAAATATATATTAACAAACATTAATTATATTTTTAAAATAACTAATTTATACTATAAATATTTATTTATTTAAACCTTTCGTCGCAAGTCTTTGAATTTCCAAAATATTCTAGTCAGCCAAAAATTTTCTCGCTTAAGAACACCGACTTTCTCCACTAAAACAGAGGCAAAACCGCAAAACAAATGGGCAACGCCAACGGGCACAGCGGAGATGCCACCGGAGAGGAAGATACCACTCGACCGGCGAAACCAATGCCCCCGTCGTGGCCGCCACGCCGCCCCACATCAGCCGTTCATCTTCCTCCCGGCGTTGGCCGCGTTCTCGGCCGGCCGATTGAGGACGTGCGCGCTACCTACCGCTTCATCCGTGAGCTTGGCCGAGGGCAGTTCGGTGTAACCTATCTTGTCACTCACCGAGAAACTGACCATTCGTTTGCCTGCAAGACGATCGCTACTAGGCGACTGGCGAATCGCGAAATGGTGGAAGACGTCCGTCGAGAGGTTCAGATAATGCATCATCTCACCGGCCATCGCAGCATCGTCGACTTGAAGGGGGTTTACGAGGATCGGCAGTCGGTTAATCTGGTGATGGAGTTATGCGGGGGTGGGGAGCTCTTCGATCGGATCATTGAGCGCGGCTATTACTCGGAAAAGGCGGCCGCGGCACTATGCCGGGAGATTGTCACGGTTGTTCATGACTGCCACTCGCTCGGAGTGATGCATAGGGATCTGAAGCCGGAGAACTTCTTATTCTTGAGCAAGGATGAGGATTCGCCCCTAAAAGCTACGGATTTCGGGCTATCGGTCTTCTTCAAGCCAGGTAAATGATTAATGATTGACTAATTGGAGTGTTAAAGATACTGGGTCTAGGATAGGAAAAAAAATGGGTCAGGTTGTTCGGACTAAACTTTTAGGATAAATATCAAATTTGTTGGATTTCCTGTGAGATGGGTGTGTCACAATGATTACAGTCATTTTCATAAAATAAATCTAACTATCGGTATTCATTTTGACCAAAAATTGGCCAAGATATTCTGGAAAAGGTATCCAATGCGCTTGCTCGATCAAGCTCATTGATTTCCTTAAGAAAGGCAGGGGAAATCAATCAGGTTTTTCTAGAACCGGTATTGTTCACAATTAGGTACCATGAATGTAGCATACTTTGTGTTAGCTTTTTGATTGTGTAGATTAACACGCTTAGTAATCTTATGTTTAAGCTAAACTTTCTTCGATTAAGTTTTCTACTATTTTAGTTAACTGTTATGAATAATTCTTCATATATCCAAAATAATCTGAAATTGGGTGCGGAAGAATTTTGGAACTTGTAGGATATTTAAATTATGGCCTTATGTGAAGCTTTTAGGGGCACTCATTGAGGGATTTAGTTATTTCGGTGGATCCAGATTTAGTAAATCTTGTGAGTGTTAAATTCTAAAACTGTTTGTCATGATAGATGTTAAATTTGGTAAAACATAGTAGACTATTTGGCAACTATTTTTAGGATTAAGATTTAAAAGAATATGAAATTTAAGAAGAAAATTATTAGGATGCAGAAAATTATTAGGATGCTGTGTGTGAAAGTATAAACTAATAAGAAAATCAATAAAGAAATCATCATGCAGATAAAGAGATAAAATGATTACTGAATTTAAATTTGATTTATGAGGTGAATTGATTCACAAAAATGAATTAAAATTTAATTTCGAAGATTACAATATTAAATTAGATAATTGGTATGTAATAGAGTACTAACTAGCTGTGCTAGGATTTACTTAAAAAATTAATCATAATTTTTATTAGGAAATAATTAAAATTAATTTGAATTAAATGATTTATTATAGTTTAGTTATTTTCTAAAGACCCTATTTTCTTAATTTTTATATCATCATAAAATTTTAATATTAAGTTAATAACAAATTTAGAATTTAAGATAAATTATCTCATTGGACTAATTGTCAATGACATTTATTTTTTTATTATGTGACTATAAATCCATTATTAATTATTTATTATTATTTCTTAGGAGGATTTACATACATACCACTTTATTTCATGCTATTTATATATCTAACACCTAAAACTTTAATATTACATGCATGCCATCTATAGAACAAATATGGGTGCATGAAATGAAATATTAAAATTTATAAGTTGTTATGGGTGGTAAGAATGAAATATAGGAGTGATATATTTGATATTAAAATTTTATATGAGTGATAGGAATGTAATATTAAAGTTTGGGATGTTAGATCTGTAAATAGTATGAAATAAGGGGGTATGTAAAATCCTCCTTTTTTATTTATTAATATTAAGTATTAACAATTCAAAAGATATGAGTGTTTATAAAAAGAAAATAAATAATTATAAAGTTAAATAACACCTAATTTTCCTAAACCTTTTATCTTCTCTTCATCTCATACAAAAAAATCTCAAAACCCTTGATGACAAAGAAGAAGTGAGGAAGTCATGATGGATGGGATTGCATTGAGGGATGAAGATCAATGGGACTGATGTGTGAAGGAGAAGAGGAGTTTGTGAGAGAAGTGGATGTTTCTGTAGTCCTACTTTTGTTGCATCTTGTTGTTCTAGATTCAATTGACAAGTAAATTCAGGACTTACTCACCTTTTCTAAATCCATTAAATCTTGATTCTATTAAATTCTAGATTTAGCTCAATGTGGAGAAAATAGGATTGTAAAAAGTAAAAACTTTAAGATCTAATGTATAAAATTAGCAAGATTTAACTTAAATCCTAGTTAAATCCAGCTTAAATATTTTAAGCAAACAAACCCTTGGGGTTTGTCTAATTGATGCTTTTAACAAATGGATCTATGGAGAAATGAGAATCGGTAAGCAATATGTGAATTAGATTATCAAACCCTTGAGCCATAGTTAGGTTTTGCTTCAATTAAAAATTTCTTTCCTCTTCATTTGAGGCTCTGATAAGAGAAGTATTGACTTGGGTATTGATCTGGTATCAGTGGAGCCTATGTTAGAGGAGGAATGGTGTGAAGGGAAGAATCTTTGGAAAGAACTCTCTTCCTGATCTAGACAAGACAGTTTAAGAGCACTCCAACAGGCGACAACATTGGCCCTTCCCAGACATAGTGGGAAAGTAGCCTTCAGTGTCCTGTGTAGGTGGCTACACAAGATGATGAAGTAGACTTTTCTGCTGATATTCCATATCAGATTGAATCAATCCATCCCAGTAAGAAGCTGTGATCTGATTATACAAGAATCATCTGTTGTATTTGATAATTGGTTGAAAAATGTGAACCATCAATTTTATTTGCTAATTGGTTAAAATTAACACATACTTATTTATGTTATTAAAAAGAGTCATGTAAATCTTCTTGTTCTTTCAGAAGCTGTCTTCTTTATATAATCTTATTCAACGTGATGTATTGCTATTTTCGGGTGCTAAAATTGTCAGACTCAGCACGACATGTTTGGCGCAGGGGATACATTCAAGGACCTTGTTGGGAGTGCATACTACGTAGCTCCTGAGGTATTGAGACGTCATTATGGTGCGGAAGCTGATATCTGGAGTGCTGGAGTGATACTTTACATCCTTCTTACTGGTGTACCTCCTTTTTGGGCAGGTTATTATTCTTCCAAATTATTCCATTGAAAGCTTATATGGTATACTGAGTGTCTATCAATACAGAGAATGAACAGGGTGTATTTGAGGCTATTCTAAATGGGCATGTAGATTACACTTCAGATCCTTGGCCATCTATCTCCAATGAAGCAAAAACGTTAGTGAGTAGCATGTTACAGTTAGATCCAAAGGATCGTCCTTCTGCAGCTGATATTCTGAGTAAGTTCAAAGAATTTCAACTTTCACACGTCTTTTATATAAAGATTTTAACATATTAATCGACCTCTTATATTATTTTTACTAATTACTTTTTTTTTCATTACAAAATTTTTATTCTGAATTATATTTTGAATTGCCAAGGGTTAGATGCATGAATGCCTGAATTTATTACAGATTTTATTTTTCAAAAAATCCCCATATAACTGTCAAATTCTGATAGAACGAGTTTTTTTTTTCCCCTACTATAATTTGGTTTGAGGAATGGAAAACCATGTATATTTGATAATATTGGACCCGAGACGATCTCCCTTTTTATTTTCTTGTTTCTTCTTCTTGCAACATTGCCTTTGAATTGCTTGTTTTCTTCTTGAATTCAATATTTAATTGAGTGAGAATAGGATTCAAATTCTAGAGAGAAGAAAAATAAAAGAGAATAGCAGTCAACCATGAGGGGCAATCACGAGTATAGGTTGTTCGGTCCTCGGGAATTATGCCTAAGAGAGATAAATTTAGTAGGATGTATGAATGACAAGAGTGGATAGAGATTATAAAATAAGAAGGAAAATTACTTTTAAATTTTATTCATGTTTGTAATGATTATTTGCAGTTCTTCATATCCTTATTTTAGAAATAGGCATATATGGATAATTCAAGCTAGTTCAAAATTAAAATTCTAAAAACCCATAATAAAGAGATAAATCCTTTTAATAGAATCATCTTAAAGAAAAATAATTATAATTATTTTCCATTTCATTAAAGCTAAATAAAATAAATGCATATACATGCAGAATTGATGATAATTTTATGTTCTTTGATCCAAATTGATGATAATCTCCATTTGGGCATTCTTCTTTCTTCTTGCAAAAATGCTTTTTCCTTCAACCCAATCTACAGATGGAATTAGAATGGGGTTGTAGAAAGAGAAGTAAGATAGAGAATTCGAGTAGTTAGCCAAGACGCGGAATCCCAAGAATAGCTTTTTCTACCACTAGGAATTATGCATAGGAGAGAGATATTACATGCGTGGGAGAAAGGAGAGAAAATGGAGGAGACAGGGGGATTATGTTCAAATCTTATTCATCAGATGGTGGTTATTTACAACATTTTATCTCTCTTATTACAGAAATAGGGTTGCATGGATAATCAAAACTAAGTTTAATGTTAGATAAATTCTACTACAAAAATAATTCTTAAGAAAAGGATTTATCAAAACTAATTATAATTCACTTTGATCCTTAGAAAGAAAAATGACATCATAAATTGCAAAATTCTCAATGTTCAAACTTCCTTAAAGCTAAATATTCTCTATGCTTTCATGTTTTTACAGAGCATCCATGGGTAAGAATAGATGGAAATGCATCAAATGAACCAATCGATATCACAGTGATAGCAAGAATGAAACAGTTCAAGAATACAAACAAGTTTAAGAAAGTAGCTTTGAAGGTTTACTGTCTGCCTGTGATATGTCTGCTTTCTCATCAAATGAACATCGCTCGTGGCTGATTTGCTGTGTTTTCCTTGTCAGGTGATTGCAGAAAATTTGTCAGAAGATGAGATTGTGGGTTTAATTCAGATGTTCAAATCAATGGATACTGATAAAAGTGGAACTATTACTTTTGATGAACTAAAAGAAGGACTAACTAAATTAGGTACCAAGCAATCCGAATCTGAAGTGAGACAGTTGATGGAAGCGGTATGATGAAATCCTTGCATTCACATTTGTATAAAATTCATGATGGCTTATTCCTTTTTATAGTTTATATAGCTTTATAAATGATGTTGAACGCTATATGCAATTTCATAATGGAAATAGCTATTCAAGGGGATAAATACATTCATATCAGAAATCTATGTAGATATTAAGAAGTCAGAGGTAAAGATATGCCATTTTCTTATTATTAATCCTCTTCAAAATGAGTGAACTAATCTCATTTTAACGTAAATATCAATTAATATCCAAATAAAGTAAACTATTGTTACGTCATAGTTGAAGAGACAAAGTATGTAGATTTTATGGTCAAAGTTCTTGGTGTATTTTCATACTCTCAATGAGTTCATGCATACAAAGTAGAGCCTTTCTTTTTTGGGTTTTTATTCATCCGACTAGTGCATGTTCTTTGCTGCAAAGAAAACTTAAATCCAGTTTATGTTTCTCTATCACATTTTTTTAACTGATGATTGTTCAGCACATGAGTGGGAAATTAATAGCTTTCTAACAGGCTGATGTAGATGGTGACGGCTTGATTGACTATGTTGAATTTGTAACTGCTACAATGCATATGAACAGAATGGAGCGAGAAAATCGTTTATACAAGGCATTCTTATATTTCGATGAGGATAGAAGCGGGTAAGTTATCTTCCATAAGTTTTATTGCTTTACAGCATGAGTATTGTACAGTAGATTTCACCATCTTGTTCTTTTTACCTAGATACATCACAATGGAGGAGCTGAAACATGTCCTCAAGCAGTATAACGTGTTTGATGACAAATTGATAAAGAATATAATTGATGAAGTTGATGTGGATCGTGTAAGTTTCTCATTTAAATTTTCCACTCATTTCACTTGGATATTGTTTCTGATTCTATCATTACTGCATATTTTATGAAAACATTCTAATCTTTCGTTGCTAGAAAAGTTTCTTCTTTTTAAATAGGACAAAATATTATGATATTAGGGCTTTTTTAATGCTATCTTGGATGAAAAGAAGCGAAGGAAATTTGATGAAAAGTTTGTATTTATTCATTGATTGTGAATTTTGAATTAGAGATTTCAGAGTTTTCACTTTTTTCTGACTCCAATTCTTAACATCATGTTGAACCTAACGTGGCTCCAAAATTTCATGCTTCTGCCATTTTGAGAGGGTTTTAGGATTTTCTATGTCAAATTTATGAAATATATATTAAATTGATAAGATATTATTTAGATATTTCACTCTCATTCTGCGAGAACTTTATGACTTGTTTTCATATTTTCTATGGGTATAAGCCCTTATTGTTAATTATCCCTCTTGGTGATAAGAGAGAAATTTCGATTGAGACTAGTTATTAAGCGCCTATTGAAAACCGTCATGTTATGGTGATGCAGGACTACTTAGATGAGATGCTTATGGATTCATTTAGGCATTGCACAACTCTTAGATTAGAATAATTTTGGAATAAAAATTATAAGCAATTCTTAACGAAGAGTAAACAATTGAGGAGATCTTTTGCGTAGGTTAAATCACATGCTCCAAGCTTTGAACTCTCGGGATAATTAAGAAAATAAAAACAATACAGAATAATAGTTTTCAAGTTAATCTCTAATCTAACAACGAGATTTAGGATGCATAGAAAGTACGCTCAATTCCTATGAATTACTAAGCTTAACAAGAGCACTTGGAGGAGATACAATCACACCAATGAGAATTCAGATTTAAAAGAGATAAGATGCAAGCGGAAAAGAAACCTTTGCTTAAGGAGACGTGGAGATCCTCCACTCTAGGCCTTCGAAATGCTCGTCAATGGCTTCCGTCAAAGCAAACAAAATGCGCTCCACGTATTCTTCAATCGTGTGGTCAACCTCCGGATTAACGTCGAAGAATGTGGATCGGAGGATGTCGGTGAAACCGTCGTCGTCCCAAGTGATGGCGTATTCAGTTTCTGGATCCGCCATTCATAGGGATTATTGGTTGGAAATCCCCACGATAGCGAACACTCTTGAAGAAGGTCAAGGAAAAAGAGACCAAGAGCTCTCTTCAAGTAGGGATGAAAAATAACCTCAGATTTCCTCTCCGAAATCTGAGAAAAAAATCTCAGATTTTTGTGCTTAGGAAGTAGAGAAACAGATGAGGAAATAAGGCTTTAAAATTTAGGTGGGGAATAAAGGAGGAAGAGGGGATTCGGTAGAGAGAAGGGGGGGGGGACGGGTATGAGAGGGAGACGGGTGTAGGGGGCGGCAATGCAGAGAAGAGAAAAGGGAAGAATTAATTTTATTCCCAAAAGTGGAATTCCACTTAGGCAATTAATTAATCCAAGCAAGGTGAATAGGAATTTCGGTCAAGAGAGATTTAAGGTGATTTCAAATTATTTCCTAAGTAATAGATGAGATTAGGAAATAATTAAAAAAAAATTAATGGCATAGGGAGAGTGGACCGGCGGCATGCCTGGGTGAGTGGGTGAGTTAATGAGAGCAAATTAGGATTCTTAATTTAAGGTTCTAGATTTAGGAAAGATTTAATTTAAATCCCTTTGAATTTAAAATTCAAAATTAGATCTAAACTAAATACTTTCCTAAAATAGACGAGATAACTTGGGAAATATTTTGAATTCAAATTTGAAGGAATTTGAATTTCAAATTAATTCCAAATGATCCCAACCTAAATTAGGAAACAAAATAAGAGAACCAAAGGGAGTGGCCGGATTGCTGGCAATTCCGGCTACTCAATACGCCATAAGAAAGACCATAGTAGAGGAACCCTTATTTCAATAACCAGAAGATGAAGAGCTATCAAATCTTAGCTCACATAATCTAATGAACTCAAGCAACTAGGATTAAAGACTCCTCGACTGGTTAAAGATCATGATATATTTGGTACTATCAATTAAATTCAAAACCTATAAATCCTTCAATAAATCTGTAAAGCATAAAACGAGGATCAAAGAAGTTTTTCTTCAACAAGTCCACCAAAGCACAAAGCAAAAGACCGAAGAAAATATCGTAAAGTTCGTATAAAGCCTAAGGTTGAACTAAGAGGGGTTTGTCGTCATCAACAAGTTCGTTATGCACAAAACTTTGGACCGATGAATTCTCGCTATCGACCTATTACAAACCTAAAGGGTTTAAGCCACCGGCATCTTCTTCGTCAATCCCATCAAACAAGAAGTTTAGAGAATAAGGGAAGAAGGAATCAAAGCCTAAAAACTTCAACAAAAATTGTGGAAAGAGTGCGACTACTAACTCTGACAAATGTTTAAAACCGTGGGAACCATCACAACAGAAATTACAAGAGCAGTCGTAAAAGGAGAGTCTCAAAAGCATTTGAAAATGAACTTTACTTTATTGATTCAAAAATTTGTATACAAATTTGAATTACGTCTCTTTACAAACTTACATCAGCCAAAAGAAAAATGTACAATGTCCTTTGCAGATGACTACAATTTATCTCCTAAATCTATGCCTGAAGAGGAAGAGACAGCTTCGTTCTGCTCCTTCCAAA
Source organism: Dendrobium nobile (assembly GCA_022539455.1). NCBI lineage: Eukaryota > Viridiplantae > Streptophyta > Magnoliopsida > Asparagales > Orchidaceae > Dendrobium > Dendrobium nobile. Next base: position 15,631,489 of record CM039725.1, read on the forward strand.
GACTAGGTATCCTGCATTTTTAGGGCCCGCACAAAGTAACAAAAACGTCATCAATAAGGAGAAAGATTATACAAATGTATCTAAATCTACAAAAAAAAGTGTACCTAAACCAAAGTCTCATGTATTAACTCACGAACTGGTGTCCCACTCCTTCTGAAACCTATGTGGGGGCAACATGGGTGTCAACAAACAGCTAAAGAAAGAAAAGAAACTGCATTAACAAAACAAAATGTGTCAGAAGAGCTGAAGTTTCATGTGGTGGCTAGCTGACATCTATCATCTTTGGAACCTATTAAGAACACAAAACATTGTCAATACAAGCATAAATCAAAACTAAAAGAAAGGGAAGATAGTGTACCTGAGCTGAAGACAATTATAAAAGACTTGAGGCAGTAAAGCCCTGCAAACTAATAAATCTATAAAGCTCAGGTGAATTCTGAATGAAACCTGCAATTATATAACATAGATGTTATATTCATATATGATTGCAATAATAATAAATGTTGAGCATATACGAAAATGTTGAATGTTAAGGTGACAGTTTTGGCAAAAGAAGAATACGAGGAGGCATCAATCTACAAGGATTCAAGTATAAAGTATTGTGTTATATCTCATAGATCTCTACTTGAAAAGAGGTAACATGTCGATCATTTTATTAACTACAAGCACAATTAAAGATTTATGAAGACATCGAGATAGACTCTTGGACATTAAAAAAAATGAAAACCCTCAGCATGACATCTAAACAAGCTTTGGAGAACCGTAAAATGAAAATCCCAATGTGACATCCATAACAAATATCTGGAGATCCATATAGTCAATCAGTATACAACTAATATGGTTCGCTCTAAACGAGCACCACATTTATTGAGGAGCATTTGTTGACCTCTACAGTAAAACAAAAAAGAAAGAAAGAAATGAATTAAAAATCACCAAAATGATTACCTTATCTTAGAGCCTGCCGAAGCCCATCCGATATCTCTGCTACAATGTCACATACGCTACCTGCTATAGTAGTTGCTATTTGCGAACGACACTGAACAGTCACCTCACACGTGCCTTAATCATGCTATTCAATGTCGTTAAAATGAGAAGGAATTGTGACCTCTTCGCTTCTTCCCACTCGCATCTCTACTCCATCCTAGTGGAAACCTCCTCCCAAGCTCCGACATCTGCATCTTACCGTAACTACCTTGCTTGTCCTTTGACTTCACCTATTTGCAGACCAATCAACCGAACTCCAGAAGGCGACCCGACCTCCGATCTCCTCCTGCAAACTCCAGACCCTGCCGCAAGCCTTGTAACCGAACCTACCTCAGCCAAATCCTCCACTTGAGCCGCTCGACCCTGCCCCTTATCTTATTCTTGCTCCTACCCGAAGCCCTCTTGACCTACACCTCTCATTCGACCTGGAGCCTCCTTCGCTTTAATGCAGAGCTGACTCCTCTGTCGAATAAAGCTTTGCCCTAGCCTTCACTGCTTACAACCGACCCACTCAACCCATCTACCCATTACCACAGCCCACTCTCTAACTCAACCCATGAAGGTAAACTTTTTTTTAATCCTTGTTAATTTTAGTTAATTATTATTATAATTAATGTTAATAATAATAATAATAATAACAATAATAATTAGTGTTAATTAGTTATTATTATTAGTATTATTATTACTATTATTCTATTATCTTTATCATTGCTAGTCATTATTATTATCTGTTAATTACTAATGTTAATAATAGTATTAAGTTATTATATATATATATATATATATATATATATATATATATATATATATATATATATATATATATATATATGTGTGTGTGTGTGGTGTGTGTGTGTGTGTGTGTGTGGAAAATAAAAAAAAGAAAAAAAGTAGAAAAAAAAAATTTCAAAAAAAAAAAAGAAAGATAAATTCTTGTGTATTTTTTTTCGTCAACATTACCGCCAATCCCTCGTTGCGCAGGTATAAGTTCTAAATTCAAAATCCTCGTTTTTGGCTTGTGTCAAGTCGGAAAACCCTCTATATGCGCTCTCGTAGCTCGGTGAGAGGAAACACGGTGTGACGCATGCGGCAAGGTGGGTAGGCCCTATACATGCTCTTGTAGCGTGGTGGAAAGTCCCTAAGTACCTGTACACGCTCTTGTAATATGGCAGGGAAAGTCACTTGTGTTTTAAATAGGTACTTTGAAGCCCCCTTACACGCTCTCGTTGCGTGGTGGTATTGAAGATGTACGGTCACGGTGTCATATGACACCAACCATATATGCTCTTATAGCGTGGTGAGATGACCCATCTTCCTGTAATTTCCCCTAAATTGGAGAGACGTCGGGAGCTTGCAAAAATTCCATCTAAAAATGCATAGGACTTGGACAATTACAGGGGACTTTTTTTGACTTGATTTGAACAACTAAATGGACTAAATGCAACTTTGAATGATTAAATCAAAGACTTGATTCAAATTTGTTTTGGACAACGAAGACATGGACTCAAATGCTACAACAAGCATGAACTTGAACTTGAACACTTACAGAGAATCAGACCTTAGAACTCTAAAATACATAAAGAGTTTGAAAATATAAAAGCTAATTAGTAGTTTAATTTACTCAAATCAATGAGAATTTAATTTGAGTAATGACTCAAAGAACTCAAACAAATTCTAAAGAACTTGAATTTGAATGAAGCACATGGAACCAAACTTTGGTCTAATGAATGAGCAATCAAAATCTAGATGCTCAATAAGCGAATCCTGCCAATGAATCCTGATAGGTTAAGGAAAGCTTTTACATCCCTACCACCAACAACAATTCAACTCCAAGAAGATACATCAATGAGAAAGGTCAAATGCAAATGAACAAGCAAGGAACTCATGAAAGATAGATCGTCAGTGCACCTGTGTATCGGGCAGTGAAATCCAATCAACTTGAAGTATTTAAATGATCACAAATGAATATCAATGAGCAATTGCAAATAATGACTTATGATGATTGAAGCTTCTATACATTACTCATAAGCAACAATGTGAGGAATGCAGTGTATTAGCAAGCAATATTAGAGGAGTTGGAATAAATAGAAATACTTGTGGTGATAGAAGATTCATGACATACACAATGTTTCATTCACAAACGAAAGTAAAGGAATGATCATATACATCACAACCTGCTCATGATCAGTGCTTGTCAATTCATAATCCTTCCATGAATAATAACAAGTGGCATTCCAATCAAGTGCCTACAATCAAAAGTATGAAGCTTTCAATAAATATTGAGCAACTTCATGCTAATCAAGATGCATCTATCCCATTCAAACAAAAGAATTTATCATGCAATGAACACAGTAACCTTCTTACAAGTAGAGAACAAATTGAAGGGATGACCACGTGCTTATAACCAATCAATAACATAGAGTTCCCGGGAAATTTTGGAGATCTTCAAGTCAATTAGAATGCAAATGTCAGTAGGCAATGCCACTGTTTCATCATACCATCATGCATACTATAAATCACCTCCAAAGATAACAAAAGCTTGCAAACACAAGCATCATGTGACTAATGATACATTATGTTCATGAGCAAGTGTGAAGGGCATTTGACAGATGAAACTATTTTACAACACTCCAGCAATCAATATTAAGATACAAATAAGCACACTGATATGCATGCAATCAAGGATAGAAGCTCTGCAATGCATACGGATTCTCTACAAATATAAATGTACACACTATATGCCACTTGCAGCAATAGCAGATATAATGTGAAAACCAAAAACTACAGCAAAATATATAAAGAATACAACAAATGCAAGAACATTCATAAGCTATCGTAGCAAAAGAAGACCCGTCATATATTTAACATATCATTTGCAAGCAAAGATGTACAACAAGCAGCAAATGCAGTTACCCATGGACCCTTACAGGAGACCTAGTGTGTACACAAAATGTCATCTATGAACAAAATGCCAGATGACTACAACAAATGTAAGTACCTATGGGCCACTGAAAGAGACCCGTTATATGTTTAACATTATGTCTGTGGGAAAATATGAAAGAACTACAATGAATACAAGCATCGATAAACACATAGCAAGAGATTTATTAGTGCACAAGGATCTACTTGCGGAAAGCGACAAGTAGTGCACGACAGTCTACCTATATGAAACTAACAAATGATCACAGGACCAGGCCATCAGATCCACAACATTCATGCAAGCAGACAGAAGGCGTTTACAAATATCTCAAAAATATCCCACACTTATACTATAATATGTATGCACATAAATACAAGTGAGTGCACATGCAATCATACACTCGCATGGGCTCCAGCGAGCATGTTATGGGCACACACGTGACGTTTAGGGATGCTGCACGGGTCAGACAATAAACCCATGTTTGAGTTTGATCCTTCTATACAGGAAGATAGGAGTCGTCAGAGCTCGAACTATTAAACAAATATATGGTCGTGGTGTCGACTGAGATATTTATTTTATACATTCATATTAGGTCTTCAAAGTTTATAAGAAGAAAAATTTATGAATAAAAACCATACAACTGACTTGAACCCAATCTTATGTTGGCAATTAATAGGGTCGACAGGGTTCAGTCACTAAAATGCAATTCCTCACAATAAGTCCAATGATGGCCATATTGAACATAGATCTTAACCGGAGGGTTTAATTTCAAATACTTTAGACATTCAAAATGCCACACTAATGCCCATGAAACATCAAATCTCTAAAAGAATTCCTAAGATCCAAATATTAAAAAAAATGAAATTATCCATCCAAACACTTAAGCAAAACCCATATGCCCCCCCGCAACAATTTGCCAAGGTGGACAAATTCTATTATCAACTTCAGCTCATAAAGAGTTAATGTCTAGTCGAGAATATTACTAGGATTCATTCTTAAATAGCTTCCTGCCAGTAAGGACCTAGCACATGTTCTCTAATCGGTCGTTTGCTGCCAAATGACACCGCATGTAAACGGTTATGATCGAGGCCCTCTGAACTGGGTGATTTGTCGCCAAATGGTACCACTAAATTATGGTCATGGCCAGAACTCGTATGCTCCATAATGACATCAAATCTTTGAGATATGAATCAATATGATATAATCGATATGACATAAAACCTTCTGTTAGCTAAGGTGGATTCAAATTTGTCCCGTTAGACAAACATTCACCCTAGGTCTACAAGGAACCCTTGGTTGAAGCAACCCATGGCTGCCGACAAGAATCCTTCTGTTATTTTGGGTCGACTACCTCCTCTAACTAAGTAGACCAGTGACCACGATGGCCCGGGATGACGGAACCATGGGATCTTGATCGGGTCCATCATACATTCCTCCACCATTTGCTTTAAGTGAAAGATGGTGAAAATTTTTATTTTAAATATCAAATTTTCAAACTTCTAATATCCAAGCCCATGCTGCTACTATATGCCAGATACCACGTATTTCTACGTATCTGATGGACGACTAGCCTTAATTGAAAGTTCTCTCTCGTTATTGGAAGGGGTAATTAAATATAGGGGCTTGTGCCTATAGGAAATCATAACTCAAATCATAAATTCCTCGCAAAATGAGGGCGAAATCTCTGGGTAGTGACTTATCTACAATCCCAATCTGCCTTCCCAAAATTTATTCCGAAACTTACTTCATTAAAACTCTCCAAAAAAGCATCGGGGAGGTCGGGGCCGAATTTTCAGAGCCCACAATTATACTATGATTAAGGATGAAGGCTCAATAAATGGGTATGGGTTTGGAGGCATCAAGTAAAAGGAGATGCTTCTAGACAGTGAGGTGAAGAAGCAGACAAACTCGAGCAACAACGAAGAAGAAGCAAAATTGAACAACAATGTCGTGAGTGAGACAGGAAGCAAGCGAACTCGAAAGGATAAGCTAGCGTTCAGAACTCTACCTCACGTGAAGCAAGCGATGTTGAACAACAATAAAGAAATGGAGAAGTAACCCGCTCAAAACTCTATCTTACGTGAAGCAGGAGAAATTGAATAGCAAATGGAGAAGATGAAAAGTTTAGGGAATTAGGCTTAACTTTTAATATAAAAAAAATTAAATTGGTGAGGCGAGGTGCGCCTCAGCCAAGATGAGGCTTACGCCTCATAAGATAAGCTCGACTCATGCACCTTGAGGCGTTTTTGGTTGGAATTGAGCTGAGGCTCATATTGCACAATTTTAAATATTAGTCATATATACATTCATCAGAATAAGATTTAAAAATAATTCTTCCATAATGAGTTATTTAAAATTTGCCTCTCATATATCTCTCATATGATTCAAGTCTTATCAACTCCATTCTTCGCAATAATGAGGATCATATTCAAAATGTAGGACTAATGACTCTATCCTATAGACAGTGACCTGCTCGATCGCATTGTGCATTGACAAGGTTGTTTTTTAAAACAAAGTTTGCATCATGTTCAAGTTCTTGAATTATTTAATTCACCCATTGATTTGTTTATTTGTTTTGTTTTGTTTTTTTTTTCATACATACGAACCGTTGCATCTACCATTTCTTTCATGGAAGAATCATGATCTGAAAGCATTCAATGCGACAAAGATCTCTTTGGAAGAGCAAAATTCTATCAATTTTCCTCGTCAGTTTACGTTTGTGTAGATATAGGTCTATAATTATTGTCTATACCTTGCCTTAAGCTGAATGCATAATTTGAATGCTAACGGTAACATTTTTAATTATTCAGGATGGAAAGATCAACTATGACGAGTTTGTGGCTATGATGAGGAAAAATAATGGAGAGATTATACTGACCGGAAATCATAGTAGAAATTAGCTGCATAGATATCTCATTCAACATTTAGTGGTTTGGGTGTATGTTTTAGCATTTCAGGAAATCATGGAGTTAGATTAGTAGCATATGTGCAAGCAGTGTTGCGTTTTCCTGTCGATGGAATTATTATGGTGCGTTCAGTAGTTGAGATTTCCATGTATCAACAAAGCTTTCAAAGAGCAGAGAGATATTAAGCCTGTACCCCTAAAGATTAGCCTTTCAAAAGTATTGTATACTTGCTGCAAGGTTGTTCGAGTTGTAAAGTTCTTGCATGGTGAAGCACAAAATTTTTGTCATGAATCTCATAAGTACTTCAGAAGGATCAAATTGTGTGTGATTTTATTCATTTTGGTAAAATTGGATATTAAAGGAGCTAGAATAATATTACCACCTCTGTATAAAGGTTTGAAGCATCTTTGTGAGCCCATTGACATTGAAATTACTTAAATCAGAAGACCTGAAGGCAAGGCCTTGAATCAGTTGATCCAATAAGATTCTTTAATTTTTCAGGAATATAAGTCTCTCCATATCTTTATATTCTTAACCTTGTGGGCAGCTCACTCAATTACCCCTTTAACTTGTATAAAATTAAGACCTATCTTACCCTCTAGTGTTATTGTGCCAAACTTATAATTTCCTAAATAAGATGCTTTCATACTTTAATCATTCCCAAGCAATTCCAAGGAAAAATTATTCTGTGCGAATTTCGAACGACATCCGAAGATCAACCAGAATGTATCACATCATTTTTTTGCTTGGTACCGATGCTCGGTACCAATGTGTACTGGGTAACGTGATGTGTTCTGGTTGGCCTCCGAATCGTTCGATGTCTGCACAGAATAATTTCTCGATTCTAAAGCCAGATTGAGTACATTCCCTTGTAGTCTGACGAACTCTTTAATCCTTGGCATACATCATAATTCCTTGGTATCCTCCCTCTCTAATGAAAGATGTCGGCCTCCAAACCTTGCCCTAAGTGAACACTTTCTTCTCCTTTGTTAAAAAAAAATTTAATTTTACAATATCCATAACTAAGAGTTTTTTTTATTTGGCATCACATTTGAGAAGCAAATAACTATGAGGATTTACGCCTATTGAAAATTTTGATCCTCCTTAATTAAATAAATAATATTAAGCTGTCTATCATTCAAGTTCCCAAAAAAAAAAAAACCCCTTCATGCATCAATAAATTCTCATGTTGGGGTCTGTCGTTTGCCCATGGGTAAGTATTTTTTCTCTGAAATGAGATGCTCATTTATTTGAATCAAGTCGAGTATTTTTCTAATCAAGTTGAGCTCATTAATTTTTTATTTAGCTCGAACTCAGCTATAGCTCAACTCGAGCTCATTTATTGAGCTCAAATTTGACTAGTTAAAAAAATTTAAGCTCTAACTTATTTGGAAAGCTCAAACTTAACTTAATTGTTGATCTCAATTTTTTATTTTAAAATGAAATTTATTATTTTTAATATACAAATAAAATAATAGAAATAATTTAAAAATATTAAAATATATTAGATAGCGATAATTTAATATTAATTTTTAAATATATTTTAAGTTAATCAAGAGGCTCAATGAACTTATAAGTTGAGCCAGGCTAAGTTGGAGCTTGAGCATGTATAATATATGAGCTTGAGTACAGACTCGAGCTCAAACTCATAATTCATTAAACTTAACTTGTGAGCTCATTTACAAGTAGAGTTTGAAGTGACTCGCAAGTTAGACCAGCTCACTTGCATGACAAGGCCTAAGGCACATAATTATACTCCAACAAATGTCATTATTATGACATTAAAATTGTATATATCATAATAATGTCATAGAATATGAAACATGGATTCTCCCAATACATGCAATGAAGGCATTTTCAGCGAAATTTATGACAAAAAAACATAAGCTATTTTTGTAGGCATTGCTTGCGACGTCATACATATTCTCCTTATATGAGAGTATATTTCATGCCATATTTATTTTTCATGGTCATCCTAATAAGAATCAGTTTAAAACATTCAAACACAATTTTTTCCCTTACAATTCAGACCTAAATGACTCGTGGCTTTCATTATTATAATAATTATTATTTTCAAGAATGTTGAGTAATAAATTATATACTATATAATTTGAATTTATTCCATTGAAAAATAATTTGTTTTCTTAGACCATACATTTTTTCAGTCTATTGGGCATTTTCTTAGTATTTTAATTTTTTTTAAATAAAAAAATATCCCAATCAACTTCTTAAATCAGACAATAATCAACGAGAAAATTATGATGTTGGTATAAGCGAGAGGGTCATAAAATACTCAAAATTGAGCCCTCAAATATAACGACAAAGTGCCGATTTGAAGGTTTCAAAGAAAATAAATAAATAAATAAATAAAATTCATCTGAAAGATTTTTATATTGCAGTTTTTTTGAACTAAACTAATATCATTATTTTTATCTGATAAACTTCTATCCACAAAATTTCATATAAATGGCAATGTTTGAATTTTTTTTTAGACCAGTACTGACATGAATAAGGTTTCCATCAAGTGAAGATCGAAAGAATTTGGTTTTGTTTGGAATAGATTTTTTATTGATTTGTTTTTGAACACCAATTATAAATTCTATTTGGCCACTATTTTTCACTTCTTTCAAATAAATTCTGTACTGTAAATTTGTTTTCTATAACAATTAAAAAAAATTAATTTTTCTAAAGAAATTTTGTAAAGCAATAAGAAAGCTGTTCACAACAAAGGCTTAATAAAAACTCATAATTTTTAGCTTAATATGAAAATTTAATTTGATCAAATTTGAAATGATTCAAATTTAAATAACACAACAACAAGGACAACAAGCTTCTTTCTCATTACGACTCAAATTCTCTTAGGAGAGTTGAGGCATTAGATTTGATCAATGTTAAGAAAGGTAGAGGTAGACATAAAAATACTTTATTAGACATTATTTTAAATGATATATTTTTTATTAGATTTAAATACAAATTTGACTCTTAATAGGACATAACGGAGTAAAAGGATTCATATAATTATCTTCACAAAATGGGACAAAATGGGATAAAGGCTTGTACTTTGTTGTTATTGTTGATACGATTTGTTCTCTCTTTGATTCATTGAACATTAATTATAACTGTAGTCATAATTTACTTAACAACAGAGCATAATAATTAACAATATTTACGGGGGTGGAACCCTATTGATGTGAGGGGGACAATTGCCTGCCCCCCCCCCCCCCCCCCCTAAAAAACAATATCTAGAATGAGGGCTATTTTGTAAATTTTCCTCCCATAAAATAATTATTTTTCCCTAGCCGACCCACACACTCTCTCTCTCGCTCGCTCACAAATTATCCTGCACAACCGCACCTATTTCTCTTCTCTGGCGAGTGCACGATCGATAGGCTGCCTTCGGCGGCTCAGCCTTCCACCTTCGTCATCCACAGCAGAATATTTATGAAGGTAATTATTCTATATGGTCTTATTTCATGGATTCCATTGACATCTGATTTTTCTTATATTATTTTTTTGTTCTTGGTGCTCCTTTTTTGTCTCCTTTTAGGAATGCCTTTTTTTCTTGTTATCTTTTAGTTGGAGGAATTATTAGTACCCTTTTTCATTGGCAAGAACTTGATTCTTTTAGGAATGGTAGGTATCTACTCAGTTTATCTTGTTTTGATATTTATTACCTGCTTATTTAATTTTGTCAGTTCTCCAAATAGTCTGATTATCTAGTAATTTTTTTTGCTATTTGAAGCTATTTGGAAAGCTCCATGTGTATGCCTCTTGTAGGAAGATATTATTTTAATTTTCCTGTTCAAAGACAAAATCTCAATCTATATACACCTACATGTTTGTATGCATAAATTTGTTTGCAAGATTGTGTTCTATATTATATAAGGATTTCAAAATTATGTAAGGATTTCTTTGATAATTCTTACAGACTAACTCACTTTGTTGTATATAATTAACTATTAATATGAGAACACAAATTTTTTCATAGGATATACTAAATAGAACGTCATTTAAAGAGGAAAGAATAATTGGAGACTGATATTAACAATATCCCAAGAGATTCTGAAATTTGACCTTCAATTTGGTGTTGTGATATAAATGAAAGAGAAAAAATTTGAAGAGCATATCTATTGAAGGGACCTCATCAACCAAAAAGTCACCAATTTCTCAAACAATATTTGACAATGTTGCACGTGGATTTAATCTAAAATGATTTAAGGAATATCTTGATTGGTTAGACTACAACGTGCAGAAAGTCTTCCATTTCTGTTGTTGAGCAAAAATGAGAGAAATAAAAAAAAATTATAGGGTTATGTTGATTGCTGCAGTGGATTATGTTCGATTTCTGTTGCGTCAATGGTTATCATTCCATGAGCATGATGAGTCATCTAGATTAGAGAATCGAGAAAATTGTTTGGAGCTATTTCATTTCTTTGGTAATATAATGATGAAATTAAGAAAATTTCATCTATGTATTCAAGCTCAAATTTAAAGTTAACTTCACCAAAGGTCTTAAAAAAAGTTTCTAATGCTATAGCTACATAAACCTTGATATCAATCATGAAAGAGATTGGTGACTCCTACTATGACATTATAATTGAAAAATCTCATGATGTTTCTACAAAGGAACAACTAGATGTTATAATGAGATATGTGAAGAATTTAGGGCAAGTTATTGAAAGGTTTATAGGCATTAAATATGCCATATCAACGAATGTAGTTCCTTAAAAGCAGCCATTATAGATATACTTACAAACACTCATTAAGCATATATAGGATCCGAGGTCAATGATATGATGAAGCATCTAATATGCGTTGGGAGTTTCATGGTTTAAACACCTTAATACTAAATGATAACACTCATTCATTTTATGTTCATTATTTTTCTCATCATCTTCAATAGTACTTAGCAGCTATAACTAAAATTTGTTAGCATGCGAAGCATCTTTTTGAGATCAATTCAAGAATTGTCAATATTACTGGAGCTTCTTGTAAGAGGAGTGACACTCCTAAAGCTATTCAACATGATAAAATAATTTTTAATTTATCTAAAGGGGAGTTGATTAGTAGTCGAGGTTTGAACTAAGGGACAAGCTCATAACGAGCTGGTGACACCCATTGGGACTTGCATTTTCATACATTAATTAACTTGAAAAAAATTTAAGCTTTAGTAATTTTAGTTTTTGAAATTATCAAAAAATATAGGGTACATGATCAACAAGTTATTAAAGTTGGTGTTTTGATAGAAAATATTGAATCTTTTGATTTTATCCTTCTGAATGATTGGTATTTTAGGTGTCACAAATGAATTATCATAAGCATTGTAGAAAAAAGATCAGGATATAGTGAATGCAATGAAGTCAGTGCAAATCTCTAAACAATAATTACACACGATCGATGAATGATAATTGATGGGATTCTTTATTGGAAGAATTATCACATTTTTGTAAATTTTTGAAGTTGTTATTAGTTCTACATTCAAAGCTCGTTATGATCAACGCGCATAAATGATGACATAACAAATTTATATCATTATCGTGTGGAATTCTTTTATACTATTATTGATATACAACTTCAAAATCTGAATAAATAGATTCTCCCAAGCTAGTATTAAATTGTTTTTTTATATCATATCTAAATCCAAGTAACTCATTATGTACTTATAATAAGGAGAAATTAATTTAGCTTGCAGAGTTATATTCAGCAGATTTTTTATAGTTGAACTTATGACTCTAGAGCACCAGTTATCCACATACATTCTTGATATACATACAAGTGAGAGGAGGAGTTCTCATCTTTTAATAGCATTGCTAAACTCTCAAAATGATTTGTTAAGGTTTAAAAAGATATTGTGTATCTCTTAGTTCACAAGCTTATTATTTTAGCATTAATTTTATCCATTGCCACCGTTATAGTGAAAAGAGCATTTTTTACAATGAAAATTGTGAAACATAGATTACACAATAAAATGAGTGATGATTGACTCAACAACTATCTAGTGTCATATATTGAGAAAAAAGTATTTGATTTGATTTCAAATAAAATTGTAATACAATATTTTTAAAAAATATTAAATAAAATGCAAAGCTTGTATTTTTTATTGTAATATAAAAACTTATTTATTATTGGACACCACATCTCAACTAAAGTGGCTATCAAGGAGTGGTCCAACTATATAAAGTGCTGGTACCGAATAAAGTCCAAGCCTGTAATCTACAAAGCATGGACCAATCGAGAGCATCAAACTTGACATTCACGTGTCATACGTAAGTGGGTTAAAACCATAATATGCATAGCCTTTGCAATGATAAGTTAAAAAATTATGAGGTTATAATAATTGATGGTATTAAGTAAAACATACTTCATTATGGTTTGAAGCTCTATGAGCATCCCCCAGTAAAACTATGCTCGGCTACTCATCTGACTCTGTTACACCTACTTGTGTACGGCTGCCAGCTTGTCTGGACCGTTGTGGTCGAGCTCTATCACTTGCACCCTCCATCTCCTAAAAAACCTGAAAATATATGCACGAATATTAAGCAAACATGAAGATTTCTATTATTTTTTCTCCATATTACTCTCAAATATTGTATAATTTATTTCTTATAAAACACTAGGATAACTAGTAGTACATTTTGCACATAACGCAAATCAAAACTATTTTTTCATGAAAAACACAAAGATTAATTGTGTTTTGAATAGAAAATGTTAAACATGTATGCATTTTCTATTTAAAACACCAAGCTACTTTGTGTTTTCTGCTAAAAAATGATCTTATTTTTTTTCCAAAGCACATCCGACCCCACTTCATGCAACTTTCACGTGATTGCCTGAATGGTGAGAGTTGAAAATAAAGGATCTTCCAACTCCCCATTGAACCAATCTCTCTTTCGTTGCTTCTATTCTCCTTGGCTCAATTGCTTATGAGTGCATCAGAATCATTTGCTTATTTAGTTGTTGTTATTTATAAGCTGAACACATAATTTTTTTTTCTCTTTAATCATAACGCATGCATGAAGAAGGGTAGGGGTCCGATTTCTCCAAAGCAGCTCACGCTGCATCCAAAGCCTGGAATCAATCCCATGAAAACGAGAAGTTATTACGTCCGGTCAAAAATCGAACGGTCTGAATGTGTACCGAGCAATGCCGAGTGTCAAATACAGAATTTTTGGTGACGTGGCGCGTGATTATTGGCCTTTGAACCCGTTCAGTTGATCGAACGTAATAATTGCTCCATGAAAGCAGGGTTCGACAGTCAAGGCAAAGAACACAAGCGGGGATTTCATTTTCACATAAAATAGAGGTCCTTAGTGTTTTGAATGGAAAATGCACCATGCCTTTGCATTTTGAATTGAAATTTCAATCATGTTTTGCGTTTTCTTCAAAAATGCTTTTACTGTTTTCTAGTATGATTCATTTAAATTTCTTTATTATCATAATCCTTTTGCTACTACATTCTTAAAAGTTGTTCCTTTTTAAAATTTGCCCAACTTAATTGCCTTTTAACAATTGTCGTTAAAACAACTTGGAAAAGAACGTTAGCATTATGCAACATATCACATCGAGTTTTCCAATGGATGTGATGTTTGGAAAATAGATTCTCAATTTCTTTGGAAATTAAATTCGAATAAACAAAAAAACAAAACAAACAAATCCCGGATAAGACAAATCTCAAATGAAGATTTTTTTTATTGAAAATCTCAATCAACATGACAATCAGGCTCTAAAAGCATTTGTAAGAATATATTAGAAATGAAAAATAATTTCAACGCCCTCAAATTATATGTTAAATCATCGAAAAAATAATTGAAAGCGTACATGAATTCATTGAAATGAAGAATTAAGGTTTTTGGCCTTCTACGTTTGAAGCGATGTTCTCCAACAGAGCGAGAGGCTAATTCTTTTCACTCAAGCTTAAAAATGAGAAATTAATCATTTAAACTGGGGACCACAACCTTTTTATACTTTAAATATATTCATTTTATTTCAGTCTATCATTAAAATAAAATAATATACTAGATCACCACAAAATATTTGGTTCCATATAAAATTAAATGAAATGTCACATAAAGCAAATACTAATTTAATTCTCACACAGATCATGAATTTAAATGAGCTGTTTTTAGATAGCTAGTAATGTAGGGCTGCAAATGAACCGAGCGTTCGACGAGCTGCTCGTGGCTTGGGTCAATAAGGATTCGTTCATATTCGTTTGATAAGATAAACAAACGAGTTTGAACACACTTAATAAATACTCGATAGCTAAATGAATAAGCTTGAACAACACATGGTTTTGTTTATTAATTTATGTTCATTAACAGTCTCACTTAGAAGCTCGTAAACAAGCTCAATTAGAGCTCGAGTAAAAAGCTCGATTAGAGCTTAATAAGAGTTATAAAAATAAATACTATTTAGTCTACTAATTTAATAATTTAATATGTTTAGATTTAATCATTTTCGCTAGATATATTATTAAATCTTTTATTAAACTCCCGCCTCAATTCATGGTAAAAAAAAAAAAAACTCCAACCCCCACCCACCTCTCTCTCTCTCTCTCTCTCTCTCTCTCTCTCTCTCTCGGTGGCGTCAACAACCTCAAAAATAAATAAATAAATAAACGTGTAGGGGATTTAGTCCCACACCGCCTAGAGGTGAATGATTTTGCTATGTAAAACCAAATGCATCTAAGAGCCATGCCAAGAATAACGGGCATGCTAGGTCTGGTCGGGTTTTCTAGCTAGACTGCTATCGAGCTTGGCTTGATTATAATATAAAATTTATTTTGTATGTGGCCTTCTCGGCTCGTTAACGAGCCACTCGATAAGAGTTAACGAGAGGCTCGATTAGAGGCTTATCGAGCTTGAACTTGAACACGAGCTGAACTCGAACATTGTATTTCTAAACAAACTCGAACTCGAAGAGCTAACAAAAAAGCTTGGCAAACTACGAACCAGTCTTGAACACATTTTGGTCGAACAAGCTCAAACACAAACATGTCTAAGCTCAACTCGGCTCGGCTCGATTCATTTGCAGCCCTATATTAATGTATAATACTTCATATAGAAATTTCCTAACATTTGATTATAACCCATGTGAAACTTTAGAATAAAATTGATGAGAGGCTTATAAACACTCCCTTCAATAACCGATTAGGTGGTAAGAAATATTTTTTGCCATACTCTTTATTTTCTCCAAACTTTCAAGCCTTCAATACATGCTTTAGAGCAAAGCGAGAGCAAAAGCAGTCAAAGTTAAATGATTAAGGTTTTATCTGAGATGATTTTTTTATTATTTCTTAAAATAATTTTTTAATACAAAAATTATTACAAATTATTTAAAAAAATAGTAAAAAATCCGTCATTTGACATTGAGAAGTCCTCCTTTTTAAACTAGAGATATTTCCATTAAGCATTTGTAATTTCTAGTGGGACCCTTTAAATTGACCCCACCCACTGGTACACCTCGTCTTATACCATTGGCTGCATACAAAATTATCGAAATTTAATATTTCCCCAAGAAAAAAACATATACATATCTATGTCCTTAGTTTAGTAACTCTTTGAAAAAACATTAAAATGTGAAATTGTGCACAAATTTATGATACATTATTTAGACTACATTTGAAATATTTCTTTTACTATTTATTAAAACAGCTATTTAATACAAAATTAAAATTTGATCATTATAATTATTACGTTAATTAAAATAATTTGTCAATCATTGTTTTTCTCTATTGTTTATTAATTAAAATAGTTAATTTGATCATTATTACTTTAATTATGATTAATAGAATACTGATTAAAAATGCAGATACTGATCCAATCACTAAAAATTATATTCAAATTTTGCGTGATTAAATTTATTATTTAAATTATTAAATTCGAAACTGCAAACTCAAAGCCATTGTTTTAATTTCTGTATTAAAAAAAATAATTTGATACATAATTTAGACTAAATACTTTATTTTTTCTGTCAATGGATTAATGAACATGAAACATTGTATGCGTCAAAACCAAAGGTACATGAAAAGCAAATTATGCGTTAACTTATGCTTCATTTGAGACAGCTTTTTCATTGCTTTTCAAAGCAATTATCTTGTACAAAAATTTCTGAAATTAAATTTTTACGTAATAGAAAATTATTTTAAGAACCGGTAAATAAAATGTCTCAAACAAAGTCTTAATCATGTTGACATACATCTACCCATAAATTGAAGATCAAATTCAAATAAAATAAAAGATAAAGTAACAGTTCTTCAATCTTGGGTCATAGTCCAATATTATATAAAGTTCTTCAATCGCGCGACAGTTTCCCGCAGACGATGTTAAACTGTTGGATCTTGGAATATTCACGGTGGTAGAGAAATATAAAGTTTAATGTCTTAACTTTGTATGAAGATCCAGCACACAATCAGACAAAAAAAATAGTGCAATTTTTATAAGAGACCAAATTATTTACGTGGAAAATCTTGAAATGTGAAAAATCACGGAGCCTAGCCTAGTTTGAATGAATCCACTAATATTTACTGTTGATTACAAATGAGTCCATTCATTGGAGGGAAGACATTGGCTTGATGTAACAAATATTCACATATAGAATGCATTACATTGTGGAAATTGGAATAATCAGTATTGATATGTTCGTTCGGTCAGTAGGACCATAGTCGATAGGCGACGGACATTAGAAAGATTGTATTTGGTTGACGATGGTCGAAAGGACTTAGTCAGTGGGTGACAAAGGTTGAAAGGATCGTTGTTAGACGATGGAGGTTAGAAGAATCATAATCGGCATTTAACAGTTTCGAAGACCATTATCAGGCGATAGAGGAAGGAATGAATGTAATTAGCCGGCGACGGTGGCCAAAAAAATTATTGTCTAGTAATGGAGGCCAGAAGGACTGTAGTTGGTGTGCCGCGAAGGCTGTAAAGATCATTATCTGACGACGGATGTCAGAAGGACAATAGTATGACGATAAAGGTCGGAAGAATTGTAATAGGAAAACAACAGAGGACAGAAAGACCATTGTTGGGTGAAAGTCCAACAAAAATTGGAAGTCAGATGGAAGTCCGACGTTAGTTAGTAGCCGGCCAGAAGTTCAATGCCAGTTGGTGGCCGAGCAGAAGTCCGACGACAATTGGTGGCTGGGTGGAAGTCCAGTGCCAATTGGTGGCCAGGTGTAAGTCCGGTGTTAGTCGATGGCTGGGTGGAAGTCCGATGTTAGTCGATGGCAGGGAGAAAGTCCGGCATCATCTAGTAGTAGGGCAGAAGTCTGGCGTCAGTCTGATGATGGTCGATGGACGGGAGGTGATCGAGGAGGAGCTTGGTGGCAAGATAAATCTCTGATTTTTTTTCTCTTCTCTCTCTTACTATGGTCCCTCCTTCCATGCGGAATGAGGGAACTATTTATAGTTTTTTGAGAGTGGCAGAACCAACAAATAGAAGGGAGATCAATGATAAGTTGGGAGTAGTTTGAATGGACGATCAATATTGATCCCCTTGATCGTGGACCACTTACTGACATTTTAATATCCTAATGATATCATAATTTGGCTATCTTGGGCTCATTGGATTTGTCTCATCGAGTTGCTCAATTTACAACAAGCATGTCACGTTTGGATATCCTTAGGTAATCAAATTAGGGTTTGAACATACCAAACGCACTTCAGGTCTTCGATTTGGACCCATTTGAGCTCAGATTGAGTCGAATATGGTGTCATTAAGTTTGTAATTCTGAGACATTCAGTTCGACTATAAGTTTGTTGAAATTGGAGTTCAGGTGGTCCCAAATTTAATTTTAGAAGTTTCCAACTTGATTTTGCCTCCAGATTTGTGTTCGATCACGATAATTTTTTGATGATATATCAGCTGCCTCTTTATTTTCAGACGTCGAAGTCTGTAGAGTCCAAAAATATGTCATAAATTTTGGTGAATTTTTTTCATAACTTGAAACTAGGGGTGCAAATGAGTCAAGCCGACTCGTGAGCCGACTCGAGCTCGACTAGTTAACAAGCTCGCGAGTCGAGCTTATCGAGTATCGAGCTCGAGTTCGAGCACAAATTCGAGCTCGGTCCATAAACAAGCTCGAGTTCAATACACAGTCCGTCCGACTCAAGTGCTCGACGAGCGGCTCGAGTACGCGGAACGACGGAAGTGTGAAAGGCGGCAAAGCCAAATGCTAAGGCGGAATCAGAACTTTTGGTCACGGCGGAATGGGCGGATAAGCCAAAGTCCAAAACGAAAAATATTTTGAAACTTTTGTTGTGAACCGGTTCATTAGGTTTTTTTGTCCGAGTCGTGAGAAGCGTTGGGACGCCGTTCCTGTTCGTGACCTAGGCTTCTCTTCGTCGTTTTCGTTCTTCATGCGAGAGGCGACTTGGGAATAGACACTTCGGCTTTGTTTGTTTGAGCATTTTTTTGCCTTCTCGGTTTTGGGGAACGGAGAATTTTTTTTTGTGTTGTTTGGTTTGTCAAATCAAGTTCCCAATAACTCCTTTTTTTCATTTTTCTGCAGTTTTGAGAAAGCTTTTTATATGCGCTTCTCCATTAGAAAACTCCATTTTCTGAATTAATGTTTTTTAAAACTGTCTTTTACAAAAGCACAAAAAAAAAAAAAAACGAAGCCTTCCTCATATCTCCGTCTGAAAGCAAGGTTTTAGTTCATTTTGAATCCCCTCGCCCTTCTTCTCCTACAGTACTCTTGCTTGGATCTGGGCTTTATCTTCTTCTTCTTCATTTCTATTTCAATACTTTTTAATGTTTAGATTTCTTCCGTTCTTCATGAGAAGTGAATCTTTATTTTATTTTATTTTGATCTTTCTTCAGATCTATAACATCAGTTAGGAGAACTGATCTTGAACTTCAGATTCGTTTTTCAAAAGAAGTGGTTGCCGGCATGCTGCTGAACTTGTGTTGTTTTTTTTTTGGGGACATTTAGGCCATTTAAGGCAAACTCACACACACAACGCATACACAAGGACTCGAACCTTGAACCTCTTAGTTGGAAGCCAAAGCTCTCAACCAATAGGCCAAGGGGAGTTGTGTCTGAACTTGTGTTGTTACTAAAGATTTTAGTAAGTTTTTTTTTGTTATGTTTTTTATTTCTTTTTGCAGATATATTAATATTGTTTTGTTATGTTTTTTATTTCTTTTTTCAGATCTATTAATCTTGGAAAGGAAAATTCTTTATTCAGATTTTTTCTTTGTGAATGACTCCAGATCTGTTTTACTCGACTTAATGACATTAGTTGATATTTTTTCAGTTTAATCAGATTCTTATTCAGTTTTTATTCTATGTGCTACCTTTTTTCTCTAAATAGTGAAATCCTGAAGAGATCGAGGCCAAGCTGCTGAAAGGAAGGTGTATTAACTCAGTTTTTTTTCTTACTGCTGTTACGAGAAGGGTCTTAAAGATCATATTTGAGCTATAAAGAGAAGGTACCTAATTTTGTGTCTAATTTTTAGTTAATGTAATTTTTAGTTAATGTAACTTTTGATTATCTGAAATGAAAAGTACAATAAGTTTTATCTGGAAAGTTTTTCATTTAGACTTAATTTGTTGTATGTTTTCGTAATTACATTTTTTTGTTTGTATATTCAAATCTTTTTAGATGTCACCAGAACCAATTGTTGAAGATAACATTAGTGAAGAGATTATTTTGGAGACTATAGATGAAGTACCATCTGGTAGCATACAAGGAAATATTGGGTTAAATGAAAATGATGACGTAGTGGAAGAAAATAAGGTTGTAGAAGATATCATCTGTGAGCAAGAAGAAGAAGCAAATCCTGTTGCAATAAAAAAACGTAAGAAAACATCATCTGTTTGGGACGAGTTACTATTGAATGAAAAAAAAAATCTGTTTGGGACGAGTTTAAAGAAGTGAAACTTGCTAATGGTCAGAAAAAAGGAGAATGCATTCATTGTAAGAGGGCTCTCGCCATAGGAAGTATTGGGTCGACAACACAATTTAGACGTCATCTAGATCGTTGTGCGGCTAGAATTCGTTTCATAAAAAACCAATTTCAATTGTTTTCATGTTTGTAAGTTTAATTAGGCACATAAAGTAAAGTGATTTTTTTATGAGCAGTCAATTGACAGTTATAAAACTAACGATTTTATTTTCACTAACAGTATCCAATTCATTTCAAAGAATGTTACTCTCCAAAATATGCATACCTGTTGTGTAGAAATTTAACATTTTATTAAATATATAGGCTGTAATGAAGATGGGCAGAATCAAGCATTTGTTGCCAAACGTAATGCTCTGCGTTTTGGGTTCTTCAGGTATTGTTATTTCTTTTAATATACCTTCTCTCAACTAATGCTTTTGTTTTAATTCTGTAGTAAATTTTATAATGCTCTTCATTTTAATTGCAGTTTTGCAGGTAGATGAAGTCTTGAAGATGAAGAAGCTATGAAAAACTTGTCATTTTGGTCATAATGTATTTTTTAAGGACTATTTGAGACATTATACATGATTATGTTTTGGAAAATTTGTAATTTGATCATACAGTATTGACTATTTCAAATCTTTCATTTTCTTATGTTTATGTTTGAGAAATTTGTAACCAAGCAAACCTTTATGGATTTATAACTTTCATGTTATTAATTTTATTAATATAATATCCTTGTGGTTTGCTCTTGTCAAGAAAATATAATTTTTTTTATTGTTTTATATTAGATATTATCTTAATGACATCATGTTTTTTAAGTAACTTATAATGTGCTTTTTAATGGTGAAAATTTTGTTAAAAGCATCATTTTTTAATATGAAAGATTCATTAAAAAATAATCAAATCGAGCTTGTAATCGAGCTTATAATCGAGTCGAGCTCGAGCTCACTAATCGAGCTCGAGCTAACGAGCCTAAAACGAGCCTTGATTCGGACACACGAGTCGAGCTCGAGCTCGAGTTCTTGACTCGAGTCGAGCTCGAGCTCGAGCCACCTGCATAACTAACGAGCTAGGCTCGAACAACCTTGAGCTCGAGCTTGACTCGACTCGTTTGCACCCCTACTTGAAACTCTATAACAATCTGATCTTGGGCGTAGAAGTTCCCAATAGTTCTGAAATGGCCAAAATTGAGTTCAAAATATTTAAAAAATGATTAGGGAAACCCCAAAAAACGCCAGATTTGGATTATCAAGGCAAATGTTTATATTTTATTCGGTTGCTATAGTACGCCACATTGCCTTATGTAACAGTGCAATTGCTAAGTAATTTATGCAACATTTCAAATGCTACAGTACCGCACTACAATTTTTTTTGCAACAACTACGAAAATTATATTCTGCAATCCAATTAACCGGTCGCTATAGTATGTATTGCTACAGTACCACACATTTTTAAAAATAATTAATTTCTGAGCCGCATGGGAGGGGCGGTTGTTTTAACCGCCCAATAATATTTTTTTAGGTGGGCCCGCGCTTTTTTCTTTAAGAATACTTTTATTTTTGAAATCTTTTTGGATTATTCCTAATCCTCTTTCACTTATAAATAGTTCCTTGGGACAAGGGAGAAATTGCCCATCTTCTTCTCTCTAACTTTCTCACAATTGAGGCCTTCCATCATCTTGAATATGTGGCATCCCCTATCAAGTACAAGTGTCCTTCTCTTGCATAGAAATTAGAGCTTTCTGTCTTTCTGTCATTTTTTACTTTAGAGGTCTTTCAATATTTTTTGGTAGGTGACATCATTTAGTGTCCATCTTTACTGTAGAAGGAACTTTATCCTCCCTTTTTTTCTCATATGATTTTCTTATTACATTAGAGTTATTCCACTGTCTGAGATATGTAACATCTCCTATCAAGCTTCAGTGCCCCTCTTTTATGTAGAAGAAGTCACGATGAAAGTTTACCCTCTCAATATATTGCTATTAACAAATGAAGATAGACTACCTCTTGCACGTGAGGGTGATTAGAAAAGATCTGATGGTAATATCTCCTATTTTTGGTAGGTGACATCATTTAGTGTCCATCTTTATTGTCGAAGGAACTTTATCCTCCTTCCTTTTTTTCTCATATGATTTTCTTATTACATTAGAGCTATTCCACTGTCTGAGATATGTAACAACTCCTATCAAGCTTCAGTGCCCCTCTTTTATATAGAAGAAGTCACGATGAAAGTTTACCTTCTCAATATATTGCTAATAACAAATGAAGATAGACTACCTCTTGCATGTGAGGGTGATTAGAAAAGATCTGGTGGTAATAGTATCCGGGATGAGAACAACTGATTATCAGTAAACAAAGATAATTTTTATGATGCTTGAGTGGAAGTCCGAAGGCGATCGACGATCAAATGGAGTCTGATGTTGAGCGATTGTCGGGTGGAGAGTTGAAGGATATAGTTGGATAGTGTGTTGTTAATAGTAGTTGAGCGAGAAACTGATGATGACTAATATGAAGTGAATGATTGATGATTAACATAAGGCGAAAGGTCTAAGATGGCGGTGGTCAAGTTGCATTCTGTTGAAGAAAATATGCGTCCATACTGGCATGAATAAACATTAGACATCCCTGATGGAGTGGATTGAAGGAGTTTACCTTGTTAGTAGACTGGTGACACATTAACAATGTTAATTAAATTGAGGGATGATGTTGATCGGATTATAACCTTTTTTTACAGAGTAGGTATAAAAAATGTATTAATGTGCAATATAGAAGAGGTCAATATAATCCACCAAAGAAATTTGACCTTTTTGAGTTGATTGTTACTTGATGACATTAACTTGTATGAATGATGTCGATATACTTTTAATTTCAACTTCCAATAAGAATAAATATACACTGCTATAGAATTTTGTTATGTAAATCCAATGACGAGGTATTTGAATTTGTATAAGCTTGATGTTTGTTTTTCATTTGAAATAAACTTGTCATCTAGAGGAAACAAAGTCATTTATACATATTTGAGATATGTTTTGATATATCACTCAATGTGCCTTTTGAGGCTTTATAGTCTACTAAGATCATTGTATACTTATACCTTTTGAGACTTTTTAGCTTGCTAATGTCTTTGAATATATGATGACCATGTTAATCACTTGTTATCATGAAGTTTTTCTAGTGTGAATCATGTCCACTGCTAACTTTCCTTTGAAGCTACCTCAAAGGAGAGCCTTTTTGGAATTATTTATCAGAATATTGTTCAACAATGTTAATAAGTTGAAAGAAATTCACAAAGGATATTTGACCTATTCAAGATTGTTTGTTAGAGCTTTGTTCGATGACGTTAAGTGTGAAGGAGGTCGAGAGAATCAGTCAAAGATGTATGACTTATCCAAGGTTGTTTGTCAAAGAGTTAGTCGATGATATTTAACATATGTGAAAGATGTCGAGAGAATCCATTAAGGATGTATGATCTATCTAAGATTGTTTGTCATAATATTGCTCGATGACGTTAACCTATATGAAAGAAGTCGAATTGAATCCCCCTGGGATTGATCATCTAGTGATTGAGACAAAATAAAGATTGTGTATTTCTCAAATCAAGTAATTTATGATTTGATTGGCATCCTCCTATGATGTTTGACCTATCCAAGGTTGTATGTCTGAGTGTTGCTCGATGATGTTAACTTATATGGAAGAGGTCGGATCGAATCCCCCTAGGATCGATCATCTAGTAATTGAGAGACAATAAAAATTGTGTATTTCTTAAATAAAAAATTTTATGATTTGATTGACATCCTCTTAAGATATTTGACATATCTGAGGTTGTATGTCAGAGCTTTCCTCGATAACATTAACCTATATAGAAGTGATCAGGCCGAAATCTCCTGTGATTGATCATCCAGTGATTGAGACACAATAAAGATTGTGTATTTTTTGAATAAAGTATTTTATGATTTGATTAACATCCTCATAAGATGTTTGACCTATTAAAGGTTGTTTATCAAAGCGCTGTTCGATAACGTTAGCCTATGAAAGAGGCCGAAAGAATCCACAAAGGATGTATGACATGTTCAAGGTTATTTATCAGAGCGTTGCTCAATGACGTTAACCTATATCAGAAAGGTCAGATTGAATAACCTTGAGATTAATCATCTAATGATTGAGACAGAATAAAGATTATGTTTTTCTCGAATAAAATTTTTTATGAATTGAATAGTATTCTCCTAGGATATTTGACATATCCGAGGTTGTATATCAAAGCGTTGCTCGATGATGTTAACATTTATGGAAGATGTCCAATCGAATCCCCTGGGATTGATCATACTTGATTGGGAGGGGGAAAATGCTGCATGTATCCCGAATCAAATGTGAAGAATAGACTATTTTTATATCGTTAATGTTTTTTTGAGATTGAGATTAAGATATTGCCCAAGAAGTAGAAGTCAAGTTAGAGACCATATAAAGCTTATGATTTATTGAAAGCATCCTTGCATTTGCTAGAAATTTTATAAAAATAAAATTTCTCGAATAAAAATTTTTATGAATTGAATAGTATTCTCCTAGGATATTTGACATATCCGAGGTTGTATATCAAAGCGCTGTTCGATGATGTTAACATTTATGGAAGATGTCGAATCGAGTCCCCTGGGATTGATCATACTTGATTGGGAGGGGGAAAATGCTGCATGTATCCCGAATCAAATGTGAAGAATAGACTATTTTTAGATCGTTAATGTTTTTTTGAGATCGAGATTAAGATATTGCCCAAGAAATAGAAGTCAAGTTAGAGACAATATAAAGCTTATGATTTATTGAAAGCATCCTTGCATTTGCTAGAAGTTTTATAAAAATAAAATTTCAAGATATCGTCTAAGATGTTATAAGTGTTGGAGGAATCTTCTTAACCACAATTACAATCAAGGTTAACCCCCCACCCCCCACACACACACACACCGAGTTCACATTTGATTTATATGAAATAGAAGCAATAATAGTTGATGTCAAGACGTAAACATGAACGATCATTTGATATTGGAGCAATAGTTGCGCCAAACTATTGCATCCTAAAATATTCGTGGTGTTAGAGAAATATAAAGTTTAATGTCTTAGCTTTGTACAAAGATCTAACACACAACAAGATAAAAAGAGAGGGAGCAGTATTTACAAGAGACACCAAATTTTTATGTGAAAAATCCTAAAAATGAGAATAACCACGACGCCTAGCCCTGTTTGAATGAATCCACTAGTATTTGCATTTGATTACAAATGAAGCTCTTCATTGGAGGGAAGGTCTTGGCTTGATGTAACAAATATACATCATATAGAATGCATTACATTGTGGAAACAAGAAGAATCAATATTGATATTTTTATTTGGCCGACATGACCATAATTATAGGGTGACAGAGGTCATAAAGATCGTATTCGATTGGCGGTGGTTGGAAGGACTATAATCGATAGTCGACGGAGGTAAGAAAGATTGTTGTCAGGCGATGGAGGTCAGAAGAACCATAATCAGCATTCGGCAGTTCAGAAATATCGTTGTCAGGCGATGGAGGTCAAAAAGATCGTAATCAGCGGGCGATGGTGGTCAGAAAGACTGCTGCATGCGACGTAGGCTAGAAGGACTGTAAACATTAGGTGGCGAGGTTGTAAAGATCGTTTTCTGGCAACGGAGATCTGAAGGACCTTAGACTGGTGATGGAGGTTGGAAGGATCGCAATCGGACTATTGTCGGGTGGAAGTCCGATAATAATTGGAAACTAGATAGAAGTCCGACGTTAGTTAGTAATCGACCAAAAGTTTGACGTCAGTTGGTGGTCGAGCAAAAGTTTGGTATCGATTAGCTGGTGTCCGGGTGGAACTCCGGCGTTAGTCGATGGTTGTGCAGAAGTTCGACATCAGTCAATAACCAGACGAAAGTTTGAAGTTAGTTGGTGGCCGGGCGGAAGTCCAGCGTTAGTCCAATGACGGTTGGTGGTTGAGGAGCTAGGTGACAAGAGAAATATCTGATTTCTTTTTCTCTCCTCTCTTGCCTCGATCCTTTTTTATATGAAAAATGAGGGGTCTATTTATAATTTTTTGATAGTGACATGACTACTAAAAAGGAAGGAGATCAAGGGTAAGTTGGGAGTGATTTGAATAAACGGTCGATATTGATCTCCTTGATCATGGACCAGTTACTAGTCATTTGATTATCTTAATGATATCATAGTTTGGTGATCTTGGGCTCATTGGATTTTTCTCGTCGAGCCGCTCAATTTAAGTTATAAGCATGTCACTTTTGGAAATTGTTTCGTAATCCAAATTATGATTTGAACCTTCCAAATGCGCTTCAGAAATTCGATTTGGACCCATTTAAGCTCGGATTGAGTCGAATTTGATGTCGTTGGGTTTGTAATTCTGAAGACGTTCAATTCAACTATAAGTTTATTGAAATCGGAGTTCAGATAGTCCCAAATTTAAATTTGAGAGTTTCTAACTTGATTTTTTCTCAAGATTCATATCTGATCTAGATAAATTTTTAATGATATATCAGTTGTCTCCCTATTTTCGGACGTCGAAGTTTGGAAAGTCCGAAAATATATGTCATAAAAATTTGTGAATTTTTTTCATAATTTGAAACTCTAAAACAATCTGATCTTAGGTGTAGAGGTCCCAATTCTGAAAGTGTCAAAATTGATTTTGAAACGTTGAAAAAACGATTCTAAAGACCCCAAAAACGTTAGATTGAAACTACTGGAACAATTTTTTTATTTTTTTCTGTTACTGCAATAAAGCTACAATGCCGTGCTGCAGTAATTTCTGCAATAATTCACTTGCTACAGTACCACACTACAATAATTTCTGCAACATCTTCAAAAATTTTATTCCGCAATCCAATTAATCGGTTGCTACAGGCTACATTTTGGACAATTTTTTAGCTGCTTTCTAGAACAACTTAAATTTGTTCAATTAAATTTTTTTGTTTAAAAAAAAAACTATTTCAAACAAAGCCTAAGAAAATGAGGAACCAAATTGATAGAAAAGTGTATTGATTATTTAAAGAGTATGTTGCGGAGTTTAGATGTTTCACAATAAAAAAAATATATATATATTCCGATTAGTTTAATCATTGGTTTAACTCAATTATAATAATTTCACATAAGATAAAGGGGAAGCAGGGAATTCTAATCATAGCTCTGATTCTCAAAAGATATCCAATATCTATAATTATTTCATTAAGAAAATTTTAAATTTTCTTTAAATTTTTTTATGTACAACAAAATTTTTTGTTTATAAGGAGGGGGCGTTGTCTAATGCATGCATCTAAAAATCGAGAGTTATAATTCACTACAGTCAAAAGTAAAATTTACATTCTTCTGTGGTAATCTTCTTTTTTAATATTATTTTTATTTTCTAGCTCTATGTTTGTATATGTTTCGCCTATTTCAAAATAAAGAACACTTATAATAATAAATAGTCAACAATTAAGTGAATCTATAAAAAAATTTTATGTTATTTTTTGACTTTTGAAAGAAATTTTACACATTGCACAACGCTGGAGACAAATCAAAGCAATCACCAATGGAAAATTTCGAATAAGAGACTAAAACCACAGCTGCTCGACAGCTACAGGCACGCGTGCTGGAGAAATAATGGAGGCGAATGGCCAAAACCTCAAGTGAAAATGGTCACTGTGAGGACTCCACCGAAAGAGGAGGAGAGGACTTTCTCCCCTCACAAGCTTTCCAACCAAGACTCACCAAGTTCTGAAAATGGGACAAAATGAGATCGAACCCAAACAATAGAACTTAAATTTCCAAAAACCTTTCTGACAAAATTTAGATTTTGTTTGGGATAGCATTTTAGTTGCATTACTTTTTAGACGGCAACAATAATTTTATTTGGATACTACTTTCTTACTATTTAACTATCCAATCAACAATTTATTTGCATTCTGACACCAAAAAAGAAAATTATATGTTTTTTCTCATCTAAGGAGAGCGACAATAGTGGGAATGACATTAGGTTAACGTTCAATCGAGATAAAACGTAAAAATGCATTTTCATTTCTTGTTCGGGTGGATGCTCGTGAGAGTTGCAAACGGGCGGATAACATTTGATTGGAGATGCCCTTATCTAAATCCCAACTTTTAGAAATACATCCTAAACATTTTATCAGGGTTTAATCAGATTTTATTTCTATGATGGCCAGCAATTTTTAGAATTTATTGCCTCCAGGATTTAGTATAACAAGACTAAGTCCTACTTGGATTAAAAAAAATCCTATTAGAAATTGTGGCAGATAGTAGATCTCACATGAGCAAACTTTAGCTATCCAATAGAAGGATTAAATTACAAATTCATAATAACAAAGAGACTCTCCCTCCATAATACTATTCAGGCGAGCCACATGAATGCATAAAAAACAACAGAACTAATAGAATTTCAACCGGATCAAACCAATGGAAAGAACACCACAACCATCAGTTCTTTACGGGGCCAAAAACTTATTCCCTATCCCACTAAATAAAATCAAAGAAAGATAGTAAACATACAGAAACATACCAGTTCCAGAAGCCATCAGAATCAACAAAAAGCTCTCAGCCATGGGTATTCAACGCCTCCCAGACCAAATTCTTTGGAACTGGACAATCTAAATCACGAGCTTGCAAAGCA
Source organism: Dendrobium nobile (assembly GCA_022539455.1). NCBI lineage: Eukaryota > Viridiplantae > Streptophyta > Magnoliopsida > Asparagales > Orchidaceae > Dendrobium > Dendrobium nobile. Next base: position 15,660,851 of record CM039725.1, read on the forward strand.
GCAGTTCTCAGAGTTCTCAAAGTCATTATATTTGCATCCCAGAAGCTGACACTTGAGTACTGTAACTTGTGCTTCTTACAGAGCTCCTTCACCACAGGAGCAATTCTCCTAAGATGACACCTTGGAAGACGAGGAAACAAATGGTGTTCTGCCTGGAACTGTAACCCGCCATGAAACCAGTCCATCCATGGCGAGCAAGTGATGTTAAGAGTTCCCATTGTTTGCTTCTCAAACCAGTCATTCCCCTTTGGATTTCCAACATAAACAGAGGAAGAGAAATGGTTTAGACAGAACTGAACATGTTGAATCCCAGTAATTACAAAGCTGGCAATCACAAACGTCAGTCTTTCTCCCCAATTTGGAAGGAAAGAAACCAGATAAGGGTACCATGTCCAAAACACAATTATACCAACAATCTCCTGCCAGCGGGAAGGAATCTTCTTCTTCTTGGATAGAAGGAGAATTATAGACTGGGAAAAGAGATTTATCCTGGCAAAACACATTACTGGATAGAATGTTAAATGCTGGTAACTGATCAAGAACCTTGAGATCGAATCAAAGGTCATGGTTCTCTCGTAGAAGTACGAGGTAATGGAATTGAAGAGCTTCGATGAAACGGCGAAGAGCGGCATGTGTTGGAGATCAGGATCATAGTTGAGACAATTACAGGCTATGTGGTGAGCATTATGAGTTCTTTTCCACCATGCAATGCTTATCCCTGTGAGGCAATTACCGGACAAAATCTGAGCAAGTCGATTGAATCTTGGACTGATCATGACATTATAATGACTGGAATCATGGCCGATCCATCCGGATTGGATCCAGAGCATACCCATCATCCCGCCGGCCGCGAGATGTGCCCAAGGGTTTTTGGTTCCAATAACCAGGTACACCGCAACAAGGTATAAAAGAGACATGAACAACATTAAGAAAAGGACTCCATGGCCCTTCTCTTCGTAAAGGCCAAGCTTAGTGAACTCTGCGACGAGGCGGCGGTAATCTTTGGAAACGTCGGAGACGTTGTAGTCGGCGAGGTAATAGCCGACGAAGAAGCGATCGAGGTGCTTCCAAGCAGAAGCTGGATGGAATGCAACGTAAGCATCAGTGGCGTCCTGGCCAGCGAGGTTGAGGAGAGGGATTTCGCCTCCTGGATGGCTATTTACCCAATCGGTGACGTTGTAAACCTTACCCTGAATTGAGATCCATAGATCCGAAGGGGAGCTGTGTTTCCCGAGCTCCTCCGACGAAATGTACCTTCTTTTCTCTGCTTCTGCAGCCATTACAACAGATAAAATGGCGGCCGCTTGTTTTTCAGGCTAAAAAACGATAAATTTAGGGGGAAAATAGGGTTCCAGAGTGGGAAGTATACGATTAATTTATTCTTTCCTTTTGTATTGCCCCCATTGGAGAGGGACGACGAAACGAATGGAAGGAGGAAACCCTAATTCTCTGGTTTTTCATCTTCTTGCTCTCCCTCAATATTTTCTTTTATTACAATAGTTAATGCAACGAAATCCAATAAATAGACCTCTTTTCACAAAAACAATATAACGTGTTTACGACCGTTAAATCTACATTCAGATTGATAATTTACGACTATTACAATAAGATCTATCGTAACTTTCTTCCGCGCTACTATTGCTGCATAGGATTCTACCACAATTTAATGTTTGCATGTAGAGATACTCTCTCTCTTTTTGAACCAGCGTGGGGACTGTCAATTGGGAAGTTAAGCTGTTTGGTGTTAGCTAAAGCCAGCTAATCGAGAATACTATTTTGGCACTTTTGATGCTGGTTAGGTCCAGGTTGGCATCGAAGGGATGGATTTGTCGGTGGGTCTCAGTTGTCGAATATAATATGTTAATAGGACCGAATTCAGAGCTTGTCAAAAAGTTTAATGTTTTTTATTCATTTGTGTTTTTTTTTTGGGTAAAATTGGGGCCGAGGCCCATCTATATTAGATCAAAAATATTACATGTAAAGGGGAATACAAGAGCAGATACCTACATTAGCAAAAACAAAAACTAATGCAGGTAAAAATGAAGAAAAAAACCTCCACTGTACCACCCCGTATAGGCAAAAATACATGTAAAAAGGACTCTATACCCAGAAAAAGCATAAAAGCATGAAAATATGAAAAAGAATCTCTGGCGATCCAACCAGTCAAGCAGACAGCAGCGGAGGGCTTCCCAGACTCCCGATAGAAGCAAGAGCACCTGGAAAGACAAACAAAAGAAGCAGAGAATAGCAAAAAGGTTTCCAGCATACCCAGAACAAGCTCCATGATATAATAACCAGGACTCTGATATTGACAAAGAGGCACGACCCCCGGTTGCCCATAGGCCATCCAAGGGGGATTGAAAATTGAGGCAACAGTTTGGAGCTTCATCCTTGTCCTGGCTATTCTCTTTCTCGTCATATGAGCTCTAAGAATAAAACTTCTCCAGCTTAAGAAATGCACATAACATGTCCAGCAACAGTTCCCCATAACAAAAAAGTCCATAGAAAGCCTCCAGTTCACCAAAGCATCCCAGTACAACATAAAAGTAACCAGCTGCCTATCAAAAAGTACCTCCATACCAGGATCAAACAAGTGCCTACTAGTGAGAAAGAACATTACAGATTTTCCAATAAATGCCATGAGTTTTTCCATCCCAAAACTTTGTCAAAAATATTTCTCTTAATCACATGAAGTAAAGAGGTATGACAAAGAGAGGAGTTGCCAAACCTCCTAGAATTTCTCTCTTTCCAGATATGATAGAGGGCACATGAGGTTACCACTTTAAAAAAGTGTTTAAAATCAGATTTGCCTTTGTACTCAGTATTCACCCAATCCAGAACTTGAAGAATATTGGGTCTAAAAAGAAAGCTAAAAAGGCCTGGGATGAGAGAGGTGATAATATCAAAAGAGTATTGGCATTCAAAAAACAGGTGATTGGTTGTCTCTTTGTGAAGAAAACAAAAATTGCACATATCAGGAACCACAATGTGTCTAATTTTTAATGCATCCGCTGTTTTTAAGCCACCCATAATGGCAAGCCACACAAAAACTGAATGTTTGATGATACAATTCTTAGGCCATATAAGCTTGTGCCAATAGCAGTTGGGGGAATTCGAATAGTACTCATCAATAAAGAAACTATGCTTGAAATTGAAACTTTTTTTCCATAAGAGACAAGGTCTATCATCAGATAGAATCTCAAAAGCCCCACAAATATCCTTCAATTTCCAGTGAAAACCCTCCGGGAAAGCCCAAGAACCCGAAAGAGTAAGATCCTTAAGGTGCAGGTCCGGGATATCAACAGCAGAAAAAGTCCCTAAAGATTCAGTCACAGTCTCAGAATTGCACCAATGGTCCCATCTAAGAGAGATAGGAGCAGATTGAGAAATTCTAAAGTGGCAGCAAGATTTTATAACAGCAGTAGTTTCACAAATAGAGAGCCAGAATTTAGAAGAAGAACAGTTTGGAGGCTTCTAAGGGGATCTGTAGCGATGAAACAACCAAGCAGATAAAGGAGAGGAGAGGTTGTACATCCTAAACATGGTGGAGCAATTATAAGCAAATTGTAGAGCAGGAATAGAAGGGATGCCAAGGCCACCCTTGAATTTGGGTTTACAAATCCTGTCCCAAGATACCATGTGTATCTTGTGAGAAATCTGAGAGTCACCATAGAAAAGAAATCTCGAACTGGCTTTTTTGACAAACTTGTAAACTGATTTCGGCAAAATAGATCCTCTAATCCAGTAAGCAATGGTGTTCTGAATGGCAAACTTGATGTACTGAAGTCTACCAGCAAATGAAAGGAGATTAGCTTTCCAACCATTCATTTTTTTGTTAACCCCATCCATAAGACACTACAAGAAAATGAGTCAACAGCGACAAAAAAATTATAGGAAAAAAAAAATTGGTCGCTAAAGATATCTTTTAGCGACAAAAAATAAGCGTGGCCTCTAAATAATAAGGAATCTAGATATTAGCCACCAAAAGAAAAATTGAGTGCTAATTTTGTCACTAAAAGAAAAATTAACTGCATAGAACTGTCTCGGAACCGTTCGAACCGGGGGTTAGACCCAAATCGTAAAACTGATTTTATGATAACCGATCAGTTCATCTACGAAATTTTAAACATCGGACGGCTCAAGGAAGCATATATGAAACGAAAGAAATAAAAAAACTACCATTCATTCGAAGGGTCATATCGGTTCTCATCTTCTTCCCGATTCACTTACTCGTTCGCGAAGCCAGTTAATCCCTTCCAACCAGGAAGTCTTCGGCATCAGTGGCGACGATGGATCTTCCTCATCTCGGCCTTATAACCTTCCGCCTCTGGCTTCCTTCTCGCAGGCCTTTTCATTCATCAACTCCGAATTCTACACTCCTCCGCCTCCGAGGGAGCAAGCGCCGAGGTGAGACTGTTCTTCGATCTGCTTGTTGTTTGTCTATTTCTCATTCCATTTTTTCATAAACATTTTGCTTGCTTGTATTGGATTCGTGTTTTAGGGATCCGAATCATAAATTTTTTGTTTTTTTTTTACTATTTAGATATTTGTTTCGACATCGTTTGATTGAGATATCTTTTCTTGATGTTTTTTGCTTCCCCGACTATTTTTCTTAATGGAAATCGACGATCTTTGGGATTTTTTATGCCTGCCATGTGTGTTGTTGGGTGAAATTGCAGCAGAGGTACTAAGGGATTACAGCATTGCAATCCTCGAGAAGAAAAAGGCCCCGAACCGTCTGATCGTTGATGAGGCTGTTAATGATGATAATTCCGTTGTCTCCTTGAATCCGCTGACGATGGAAAAGCTGCAGATGTTTAGAGGGGATACCATCTTGAAAGTAATTATTTTTCATCTAGTTCTTTTTTTGCATTTTTCTTAAATTTTCTTTGTTATTCTCTGCTTCTTAGGCCTTGTTATACGGTTTTTGTAGTCTCAAGGGTTTATATTTTGATTTTGTTTTCTTGGTTGATGCAGAAGTGTTTACTGCTATTTTAAACTGCATTATTTTAAACAATTTGATTTCTGTGTTTAGTGTTTATTGCTATTGTCATCCATTAGTTCTATTTTGTTTCTAAATAACATAATGAAAGTCTTTACTATAGTTAAAATGCAAGATTTGTTGTTCAAAATTATTCCTGCATATAATTTTTTTAAACTGCATTAATTTTAATTAAGGTTGATTGTCCTAATCAAGAGATTATTGATTAATTTTATATAAAAATGAAATGTAGGGTGGAGGTATTAGAGAAAAATCTTTCATGCATTTTATAATTTTTAATAACATTATTATTTATTACGTCATCCGGTTCGACCCCGATTCGACCGGTTTGCTTCTTTCGGTTCGTTGTCTGGTCCGATTTTTTCAAAACCTTGAAAACTAAACATTAGAAGAACTTGTATACTTAACTCTCACGATCTCATGCAGTCCATTTCAGCATTTCTCTACTTGCCCTAGTTTTTGCTCTTTAGCGACTACCTCCAGGCTCCAACCGCTCGACCGTGGCCACGACTCTACATCTCTACTTCGCGCGCGCTGATATGTTCCCTCGAAATTATTCGGCAACCCCGCAAACTCGCCTCTCTGTCGGTTTCTCCCTCAGGTTATATCTATTGCAGATTGCGAAGTCCTACTAGGATTTCTTATTTTCCTTAGCAGTTGGTAAAGTTGTGCCGTGCCTCTCCATGAATCTCATTTCGTCTTGTCTACTGTAGATTCATAAATTTCTTTCTGGTTTCTTATTTTCTTGATAGATACGTGCCGACTGCCGACTGATGCTATATCATCTTCTGCAACCAAAGGTAACTTTTCCAACATTAAGAAAAGATGGATTGTTACGGTTGTACTTGTATGCAGTGATGCTCATATTTCGTTTGGTATTGATTGATTGTTTGCTATCTTGATATTTAGCAACGGGTTTGTTTTAATTTAATTTTCAAATAATTGAGATTCTATTCAGTAAGCTATTTGATTCAATTTGTATAATCTGATACAAGGTTTTGAATCTTTTTTTCTGTCCTATCTTCGAAGATTAAATTTCACTTTAATTTAATTTCGGTTTTTTATTCAGATTAATTTTTTATTTTTATATATTTAAAAATATAAGTATGATAGAAAATACAGGATTATTGAATTGGGATGCAAGTTGTAACACAAATTAAATTTGTTAGGATTCAATAATGGAATTTCAATCGAACTTTGTATACTAAGAAGCTTCACAAAAGTTTGATTCAAAAATCTGCAGACACTTTTGATTCACTAATTTAATTGATACTCTTTAAGTTAAGCCTCAATGTCATGAAACTTTTAAAAATTTAAAATGTTAATTGGTTTAAGATTGTTTTCAATTGAAATCATTCTAAAACCTCAAAATTACTTGAACTTATCAAAACTTAAAACCATGATCTAATCAAGTCAATTTGATTCAAATTTTTCCATCTTGCTTGAGGTTATGCATCATATGCATGATATGCTTCTCGGATGCATGGACAAACTGTGTCCAAACAACTTTATTGATACTTAAAAATGTTATACTCTGCATGGAACCTATTTTCATTCTAGTACGTTTGTTTGAGCTATCAACTTTTGGAACTTTTCATGTTCTGGTAAAATAATTGCATTAGCTTCAGTGATTTGAGGCCTAAGTTTGATGGTTATTAACTACTATTGTTGTTTTATATGATGTTTCGTGTACATTATGTGGATGTCCAAGTTTATCATCAACATTATTGTTGAGCCATCGGATCCATCTGAGACTGCACAGTATAATTGCGCTAACAGTACTAGGTTATTGTTCATGTAAACAATAACTGTTGTTGCAGTTGTTATCGACAGTGAACGGTAACCTCATGAAGGGTTACTTTGAACTGAAAGATCTGGAAGTATGTTACTTATACTAATTGCAAAACAATAGAAATCTTTCAGTCATGATAGCAATGCTATTTAGTAATATTGAAATTTTATTTGAATAAGCAGGAAATGACAAGAGAACAAGTGGAGAAGTTTGTAAGGCAGGCTGGTGGCGTAAAATCTCTAATTGACTGTTTGCATGGGCTAACAACAATGCTAAAGAAGGATGCTAAACACAGAAAGCAATTGCCTGTCCATTTGAATGCCTTCTCCATACTGTATGATCTTTCTATGTCGTCTAATTTATGTCTTTCTAAGGCTCCTGCCGTCTATGGCATGTTTCTTATATCTTTATTAGCCATTATGTAATTTGTTGATTAATAAACTAAAAAATTTCATGAGTTTATAAGTTATGTTCAAAACTTATGCAGGCTGACTTTATGAAGATGCCTTTCCCTGACAATACTTTCGATGCTATATATGCTATAGAAGCAACCTGCCAAGTCCCTGATTCTGTACATCACTTAGAAGCTTTTAATCGTCTGCTCCAATCTATCCTTTTGAACATGCTTTATTACTGCACTGGAGATTGATACTTTATGTGTTTTTTGTTCTTGAATAGCTTGGATGCTATAAGGAGATAAAGGCTGGGCAGTGCTTTGCTGCTTATGAATGGTGCATGACTGATAATTATGATCCCAACAATGAGATCCATAAAAAGATAAAGGCTGAGATTGAGATTGGCGATGGGCTTCCTGACATAAAATATCGGTAATGTTTACCACTTAACAATGTTACAAACTAACTATAACATGTGGGAATAAATTGCTTCTCATGTCCAACAGTATTAGCACTTGTAGAATCAATATCAATTAACTTCTCATGTTTAAGAGGTATAGAAGACTTGGAGCTAGCGGCTTCAAAAAAATTGCAGTAAGAGGACTCATTACCAGATGTTAATTCTTTCAGTTTCTATTCTAGCAGAAAACTTAGAGCATCGCCAGTAAACAGATTAAGGCCATAAGATGATTTCTTCTTTGCAGTAAAATCATTTCTCAGAATATTACCATCAGTGGCGCATATACAATTTTCCTCAGCTGGAATGAAGGATGGAGGACCAGGTCTTGACTTCACTAATGGAGAGTTGAATGTAAAGGATACGACATCAGCACCATCATTTTTGTTATCTTTGTTCCACCTTGATTGTTCATTAATCACAACATCCGGCTAAACATGCCTTTGTTTAGAGGCATTGTGATCAACAAAAGAGTTTCTCTGAGAGTTGAAACCCCCTTCTGTCAATTTTTTCTTTCTAGGGAAGTTCTTATTACTTGATAAAAGATTTTTTCATGATCTGTAGTAGAAGTCTCTAAAGTATCCTCCCTATAGACAAGCCGGAATGCCCTGACAAGGAACTTGTGGTATCATTCTTCCTTGATGAAGTGTCTTCATATGGAATTTTTCTTTCCTGCTGTTTAGAAACTAACTGCTTTGGATTTAACTTGCCTTTACCTGACAAAGAGTTATGCTTCTGATTATTTTGTCTTAGCACACTAGATCCACCAGATATTGAAGCCTTCTTATGCTACTTAATCTTACTTTGCTGGCTCTTGATCATGGCTGATTTAATTTAGCTTCATCAGCATCTTTTGTAATTGGAGATGTATTCTTTCTGTTCATGCTCAGACCTTCCCTCTTCTGAACATTCACCTTTGCTTGAACTGCGAGGGAAACTGATTTACCTTTCCAGATCACCTATTATGCCGACAACCTTCATAGTCGACAACCTTTGCGGGGTTCAACTATAGAAGTTATTATAGCTGATTATTTTGTAAACATTAAGGATTGAGATTTCGGAGATCATATTTTGTTTTTTTTTTTTTTTTGATAAATGTATTTGTAAATGTATATGAATGAATACAATTTTAATTTTCTTCTAGCTAATTTTTATTTACTATATTGATGAATGAATATTTTTTTATTCAATACTTGTTATTTTTATTACCTCAATGTAATAAAATTAGTGTTTTTTTCTTTCTTATGTATTTTATTTGTCTAATTAATGAGAAGTAATTAGATGCGCTAATATCAAAGGAGTTATTGATTGATCTTAAATGTTTTAGCTAAGGTATAATAATTGAATAAGCAATAAATTTTACAAAACGTGACATTGATATCCATTAATAATCACATTTCATGAAATTAAAGGAGCAGTGACTTACTTGGTTGATCTTTTTGGCGTCCAACTTTTATTTTGGTCGCTATTAAAAAAATGTAATTTATAAAATTAATAATTAAAATTACTAAATTGCAGCCAAATAATTATTCATTAGAGTCAAAAAAATTGGTCGCTAAAATGTACATTTTTAGCGACCAATGCTAATTAGTGGTCACTAATTTAGCAACCAAAAAAAAGTTTTGGCCGCTAAAAGCCTCAGCGACCAGGCTACTGCGACAAACCAGCGGCCCAATTTTTTTTTGTCGCTATTCGCTTTAGCGACCAAATTATCTTTATTAGCGACCAATTTTTATGGTCGCTAAAAACCTTTTTTCTTGTAGTGAGAGGCAAAAAATCAACCACCTTCAGCCTATAGAAGGACAAGGGGACACCTAAATAAGTAATTTTTGAGACCATATTGTGAATAGACAAAGCTCTGCAAAAATCCAAGGGGTTATTAACATGCTTAGGAAACATGATAGAGCACTTCTCATGATTAATGAGAAGGCCAGAGGCCTTGCCAAAATCCCTAAGAATCTCAGATAATAAATTGCAATTATCAATAGAGGCTTCACCAAAAATCAACACATCATCAGCATAAAGCAAATGAGAGATAGAAAAACCATCAAAAGAAATCCTTTTGAACCCCCTTCCCACAAGGAGGTTAGATAAAGCATCCATGACAATACAGAACAAGTAAGGGCTAAGAGGGCAACCTTGCCTAATACCAGCCGAAGAGGTAAAGAAACCTTCAAGTGCACCATTAAGAACCACAGAGAAATTGACATTAGAGATAGAGGCTTTAATCCAATTCACAAAAAGAGGAGGAAAACCTTTATGAGAGAGCCTAGCAAGAAGGAATTCTCTAGACATGGTATCAAAAGCTTTTTTAATGTCCAGTTTAGCACAAAAGTACTTACTATCTCTGCTCCTACCCGCAAAGGCCAAAATATCACTAGCCAATAAAATATTGTCAGTAGACACCCTGGATTCCACAAATCCAGCTTGAGTATCCATAACAATCCTTTTCAGAACAGGCTTGAGTCTTTCATCAATAACCTTGGCAATGATTTTGTAAAGAGTATTACATAGAGCAATAGGCCTATGATCAGAAATAGAAGTTGCATTCTTATGTTTAGGGATGATAACCAGAGCAGTAGCTTTAATCCGAATTGGCATATATCATTTCACAAAGAAAGCTCTAATGGCTTTGCAAACAGCCGGACCTACTATATGCCAAGTCTTTTTATAAAAATAAAAGTTAAACCCATCTGGACCAGGAGCAAAATTAGAGGCACCCTTAAAAACCACTTTTTTTGATTTCATCATCAAGCACAGGTTGAATGCAAGCAAATGCAAAGTCATCAGAAACAATATTCCCAGTAGGAATCAGATCCAGCCGCAAACCAACAGGGGGAATAGGGTTGTACAGATTTTGAAAGTAGTCCAATATACGTTTGATGACCTCAGATCTAGAGGAATGATTGGGGGAAGAGAGAAGATTCACCACCGAATTATCCCCCCCCCCCCTTCTAGATCTTGAAATCACTAAACGACAAGAGGGGGGGGGGGGGGGGGTGAATTGTATGATTAAAAACTTTCTTTAATGAAAAAAAATATCTTTTTATGACATTATACGGAAGCGAATTTCATTCACAATAAAAAGATATGAAATCAATTTCATCCACGCAATTAATCATAACAAAAATAAATGCGAAAATAAAGTGCAGAAAATATAATGGAAAGAACACACCAATTTATAGTGGTTCGGTCAAATAATGACCTACGTCCACTCTCCGGAGGCACCCTCCGAGTATTACACTAAACCTTTAGTGATTCTCCTTTAGCCCCCACAGCTAGGCGAAGAAGCCCTTACACAATCACTTCCACCTTCCCCGGTGCGGCGGAGGAGCCGGGTTCTTTGACACCAACAATATCTTCTTCTTCCCAAAACTTCCTTCAAGACGAACCTTGAATCCGATGGTACTGAGGTGCAAGCTCGCCGGAGCAACCGTGTGAACTCTCCTTCACACTCCCTTGAAACCCCCTCCAAGGTTCTTCTCCCTCTCTCAAACTCCACCCTTTCCTCTCTCCCTTTCAAGTCCTCTCTTCAAGTTTTCTCCAAAAGACTGAAGACACAATGGCTGCCAAAAGACTCTTACAAAGTCTTATGAGAGTGCTTAAATAGAGGGCTCAAAAAACCCTAAGAAAACTCAATTCGGGCATCAAATATCGTACCGTACGATCATAATATCGTCTAGTATGATGTGCAGAAATTGACCTGTTAGTACTGTACGATGTCCAGTTAGTACTGTACGGACAGTTCAGTTGAAGTTCGTACTGTACGATGTCCTGTACGAAAGTGCTGTACGAACAGTTCAATAAACGGGCAGTTTGCCAAAATTGTCTCTGTTGATCGTATAATATGATATAGTTCGTACAGTACGATCAACACATCAAAATTAAGCCGTTTTGATTGAATAATCACAGGATTAAATCAGGCAATATTTTAAACATCGTACAGTACGATTATGATCGTGCAGTACGATTATAACAACTTTTCAAATTCAAATCTTTGCCTAATTTAATGGACGGCGAGCATTCTAATTATAACAGATCGTACAGTACGATGTGATAATCGTACAGTACGATTAGTTATATTAAAAAATAATTCTTCCAAGAAAAATAAAATATTTTAATTTATTTCTGTTACACCCGATCGTACAGTACGAAATAAATTCGTACTGTACGATGAACAGAAAAGTTAAAATATTTATAATCATTTTTTGCTCCCTCTATGTGCGTGCATGATCAATAAACTAACATACATCATTACAAGACTTGACTCAATAAATGAAAATTACAGACTCGTTTAATACGACCAATTCTATGCAATCTTGAGCCTTGAATCTTCAAAAAATGGTGCATGATGTACCTGAAATATTAGTCAACATAGAAAGAAATATGCACTACAAATAATAGGAGAAATAAAAGATTAATAAATATTATTTGTTATCATCAAAATTATAAACTCGGAAGCCCGAGTCGCAACAATCTCCCCCTTTTTGATGATGTCAAATAATATTGGTTGACTTTACAAATTAAAAAAAATTTCTCCTAAACTCCCCCTCAGTAAAAGAATTATATTAAAAATTAGGGGAAAGCTTTCTTTTTTTTTTTAATTATATTTTTTTATTTTAAAAAAAATAACAACAAAAATTAAAACAAAATGCAATAAACAACAATACTTTCTCCCCCTTTGAGATTATCAAAAAGAAGAGATAAAATAAAATATAAAATAACAACACAATAACGAAACAAAAACATACAATTATTAAACAAGTTAAACATACAAGACATATAAAAAACATACAAAACACATAAACAAGACACATAAACAAAACACACAAACAAACCTTAACATACTTATACATCATCATCTTTCTCTTGTTCTGATGAATCAGAAACTAAGTCTGCCCAAGAGACTTTTTGCTTTTCATCTTTTCCCCATATTACAAATGGTTTGTTTTTACTCTTTTCCTTTGCAGGAAGAGTTTTTAAGTTGGGGCATTCAAGCTTGAAATGTCCGGGTTTCCTACACCCAAAGCAAATTATGTCAGAACAAAACTTAGCATTTTTACAATTTTTACCTTTACTTTGATTTTGTTGATGTTCATGCTTGTGCTTCAATAGACTTTCAAATTTATTTGTTATCAATGATATCTCCTTGCTTTCATCATCTACTAAGCCATATTCATCTGTGTGTTTGGCTTTTAGCACAATAGTCTTCTCGTCACCTGCATCCAAAGATCTTTGACTCACACTTTGCTCGTAGACAATGAGTGAGCCGATTAGATTATCTATAGAATAAGCATTCAAATCTTTTGATTCACATATAGCTGTAACTTTGGCATCAAATTTATCAAGTAAAGAATGTTAAAATTTACTAACTTTTTCAACATTTGAAAGTTTTCTACCTAAATCATGCAATGACATCACAATTTTATTAAATCTAGTAAACATGTTTAAGATAGTCTCATATGGTTTCATGCTGAAAAGTTCATAATCACGCATTAGAATATTCAATTTCGATTGTTTGACTTCACTAATACCTTCATATGAAATGCATAATCTATCCCAAATTTCTTTCCCACTAGTACATGTAGAGATTCTCATGCAATCGTCAGAATTTAATGCACAGAAAAAACAATTCAAACATTTAGCATTTAGTTGTGCATTGGCTAGTTCAATTCTACTCCATTCAGTAAAAGGAATATTAATTTTAACTCCATCTATCATACGTGAAGGTACAGAATAGCCAGTTTGAATCATATGCCACATTCGATAATCAATCGATTGCAAAAATGTTGACATGCGAGTTTTCCAAAAGTTAAAATAAATATTTTCAAATAAAGGTGGTCGTGTAATACAATAGCCTTCCGCAATGTTACGATTTCCAAAATATGTCATGATCGATTTTTTCAAGGTTTTCTAAAACACTATTTTTGAAACCCGCTCTGATACCAATTGAAACTACTAGATGACAAGAGGGGGGGGGGGGGTGAATTGTATGATTAAAAACTTTCTTTAATGAAAAGAAATATCTTTTTATGACTTTATACGGAAGCGAATTTCATTCATAATAAAAAGATATGAAATCAATTTCATCCACGCAATTAATCATAACAAAAATAAATGCGGAAATAAAGTGCAGAAAATATAATGGAAAGAACACACCAATTTATAGTGGTTCGGTCAAATAATGACCTACGTCCACTCCCCGGAGGCACCCTCCGAGTATTACACTAAACCTTTAGTGATTCTCCTTTAGCCCCCACAGCTAGGCGGAGAAGCCCTTACACAATCACTTCCACCTTCCCCGAGGCGGAGGAGCCGGGTCCTTTGACACCAACAATATCTTCTTCTTCCCAAAACTTCCTTCAAGACGAACCTTGAATCCGATGGTACTGAGGTGCAAGCTCGCCGGAGCAACCATGTGAACTCTCATTCACACTCCCTTGAAACCCCCTCCAAGGTTCTTCTCCCTCTCTCAAACTCCACCCTTTCCTCTCTCCCTTTCAAGTCCTCTCTTCAAGTTTTCTCCAAAAGACTGAAGACACAATGGCTGCCAAAAGACTCTTAATAAGTCTTATGAGAGTGCTTAAATAGAGGGCTAAAAAAACCCTAAGAAAACTCAATTCGGGCATCAAATATCGTACCGTACGATCACAATATCGTCCAGTATGATGTGCAGAAATTGACCTGTTAGTACTGTACGATGTCCAGTTAGTACTGTACGGACAGTTCAGTTAAAGTTCGTACTGTACGATGTCCTGTACGAAAGTGCTGTACGAACAGTTCAATAAACGGGCAGTTTGCCAAAATTGTCTCTGTTGATCGTATAGTATGATATAGTTCGTACAGTACGATCAACACATCAAAATTAAGCCGTTTTGATTGAATAATCACAGGATTAAATCAGGCAATATTTTAAACATCGTACAGTACGATTATGATCGTGCAGTACAATTATAACAACTTTTCAAATTCAAATCTTTGCCTAATTTAATGGACGGCGAGCATTCTAATTATAACAGATCGTACAGTACGATGTGATAATCGTATAGTACGATTAGTTATATAAAAAAATAATTCTTCCAAGAAAAATAAAATATTTTAATTTATTTCTGTTACACCCGATCGTACAGTACGAAATAAATTCGTACTGTACGATGAACAGAAAAGTTAAAATATTTATAATCATTTTTTGCTCCCTCTATGTGCGTGCATGATCAATAAACTAACATACATCATTACAAGACTTGACTCAATAAATGAAAATTACAGACTCGTTTAATACGACCAATTCTATGCAATCTTGAGCCTTGAATCTTTAAAGAATGGTGCATGATGTACCTAAAATATTAGTCAACATAGAAATAAATATGCACTACAAATAATAGGAGAAATAAAAGATTAATAAATATTATTTGTTATCATCAAAATTATAAACTCGGAAGCCCGAGTCGCAACCGATCTAATTTTGGCAAAAAGAAATTTGAGGTCATCTTCCCCCTTGTTCAACCAATTAACCTTAGCCCTTTGAATAATCCAGGATGAATATAAATAATTAAAGTTGGCAACTTCAGAATTAATAGCTTTGTAAGAGAGATTAATCTCCCTATTGTTATGGTCCATTTGCAGCAGCTCCAACAAAGACTTCTGCTTGCCCAGCAAAGCATCAAGATGCTTTTTAACACAGTTTGAAGAAGACCAACCCTCCTTTTTGATGCACTCTTTAAACAATTTCAAAGAATTGCTAAAGTGGGAAAGAGGATTCCCTACAGAAGGTTTAGAAAAAACATCCAAAAGGAGAGACCAGAATTTGTCTATTTTTGTCCAGTAGTTTTTTAAGAGAAATCTATGATTAACATGAGAAATCATACCAGAGTGTAATAAAATAGGTGTATGATCTGAGCAAGATGTGTTTTGGAAGGAGCAATAAGAGCCAGCAAAAGATTCCAACCACAGATCATTAACGAGAACACGGTCCAATTTGATGTGAATTGGATTATTAGAGCGCTGATTGAACCAAGTGTAGTTGAGACCAACAGAAGTAAGATCCTTCAGGCCATTGTTGAAGATCATAGTATTGAAATCTGCTAGAGAGGACATGGAGATAGGAATACCACCCAATTTATCTGATGCAAATCTACAGCAATTATAATCTCCCATAAGAGCCCACGGAAGATTGATGGAAGCATGAATATGAGCAATAGCTTCCCAGAGTTCCTTACGCTCCAACTGATTATTTGAGGCATAAATGGCCAAGAGATGAAGAATTGGTTGATTAGCCACCAGGATAAAACCAGAGATGATCTGAGATGAAATCTGCGTTGGCTTGAAACAGATTTAAGAGGCATTCCATTTAATCCAAATGCGGCCCGAAGAATTAAGGGCAAAATTATTACATCTAGCTTCATTAGGGAAGAGAGAATGAGAAATCTCAAATAAAGGATCTTGGAAAGAGAGAATATTGATACGATTCTCTAAAATACAAATCAAGTCGAGCTTGTGAGATTGAATCAGACGCTTACAGGCAAATACCTTATCAGGGTGGTTGAATCCCCTGATGTTCCACGCCGCCATGGGTGGAAGAGACATTAATGCTTTTTAGAAGATTGGGGTTTTTTGGACTGCTTCCCCCTTGCAGATTTTTTGCTCGGAACCTCAATAAAAGGTTGCTTTAATATTCCCTGGTTCTTAGAGAGATTCTTGAGAGACGAAACCAGCTCTTCATCTCAGTCATCAATATCTTCGACAAGTTGATTAGGATCCTCCTCAGTTTTTAAAACATCAAAACTATTAGGAGAATTAATCAAATTGGGAATCACAATAGTGAGAGAGTTCTGAGAGGATGAGGTAGAAGAAGAAACCTCATGAGGAGAGTTTAGGTTAGGAATACCCGATCCCAATTCTTTATCCGAGACATGAGAGTTACTAACCTTGTCTGGGTTAGAAGATTTGGAAGGGGATTTGTTGAGAATTGGGGAGTGAGGTTGATAGTGTAACTGTTGTCCTAAATCATTCGTGACAATCACAACAGGTTTAGAGATCAAAGATAAATTTTCCAATTCAGGAGAAGCGACAGGGGTAGAAACAGGTAGTTTTGATTTGGGTCTAAAACGAGGTTGCCTACTGGTACTTCTACCTCTGAAATCTTGCTTATTTTTTTGCAAATCAACCTCATCAACTTTAGGTTTCTTCAAACAGGAAGCTGATAAATGCATTAAAGACTTACAGAACTCGCAAGGATAGGGGCGCCATTCGTATTGAACTTTTAACGAAACCTCCGTACCAGCTAGAGACACACGAATCTCCTCCGGATACTTAGCTTGATTATCAACCAGAACACAAACCCTTGCATAAGTGAGTGGTCTTCAACTCAGTGAGCTTGTCAGTCGCCACCGGGATGCCAATCTTGCTAGCAATGCGCGATATACCCTCCGAATTCCAGCATGCAAGGGGTAAGTCATGGATTTTCACCCATATCGGAACAGAGGAGAAATCTTCCCTCTTCGGGACAAACTGCGGATGCCATTTTTGAAAAACAAATGGTTTGCCAAGTAAAAACCATACACCTCTTGACCAAACAGTATCGAAATCCTCTCTGCAAGAAAAGCGAAAGAGGAAGAAACCGTCGTTTAAAGACAGAAGCTGAACCGAGCCAGACAAGGTCCAAGTCTTCTTAATGGCAGCTGATAAAGCTTCATAAAATGGCCTACGTCCAACGGAGTAACCCACCAAGCATAAACTCCAGTCTTGACCCCCTTTGCTCAAAGATTCATCAGAGAAGGGAATTACCTCAGGCTCCAAGGGGTGATGTGAGAAAGAGAAGGCATTCTGCACAGAAACATCCGGTGCAAAAACTTGGCTCCAATCTTTGGGATGAGAGCTGACAAAGCTACCAATATGCTGACAGAGAGGTGGAAAATCTGAGTGGGTGGAAGAAGAGGCCATGACGAAAAAAAGAGAAGCCCCTCCGGCCAGGCCGGAGGAGGAAATAGGAAGAAGAAGATCAGAAGCAGGAGGCGGCGAGGGAAGGAAAAAACCCTAGAGCGCCCGATCACCCTATTCATTGGTGTTTGATTCGAATACTTGACAAATATACTTATTGTTGCCCATCAGCGCATATAAATCATAAATTATATATAGAGTAATTCTTAATAATAAAGCTATTTAAATTATTTGCACGGCTCTTTCCATTCCAAATATCAGCAACAACATCTTTTATTTGGTATCACCTCTCTTTTAAAATAATCTTTGTTGCTGATTTTTTGTGACTAATGGAAAGTATATAGAAAAAAAAAGTATGATTGGAAGGAAAATCTTCTTTCATTTGCAGGTCGATTGCAATACCTTAAATTCACTATCCTGAACTCAATTGCCTACTGGATTAGAGGGTCGATTTTACCTAAAATTGTTATTAAATTTATAAGCAAGACTTCATCCAGCTTCCTGTTTTTTGGAGACACGGCGGCTGTTAGAAAGATGCGTATGGTATCATGGGACAATGTTTGTAAATCGAAAGCTTATGGTGGTTTGGGTTTGCCTTTTTGGAGACACCGCGGTTATACATTTCTGTCATGTTCTTATGCTCTTCTTTTTCAACCCACGATATTGAATCTGCTGTAATGGATAAATGATCAAGAGCCTACTATTAAGAATCTCTATTTTCTCATCACTAGCAGCACTATATATTATATATGGAAGGAAAGAAATGAAAAAAGATTCGGGAAAACTTTGAGCAACATATCTATCATTACAATATCTATTGAAAAAGTTGTTTTTAAGAAAATATGCAAAGTAAAAAAATTCTTAAAGACTAACGGCTCTTCTTTAAGGCCATATGATTTCTGGCTGACTCCTGACATTTATTATGATTACATTGTGCCCATTTTTTAGCTGTTGGGAAATTTTCATCCTAGGACAATGATGTGTTCCCTTACTCAGGCATCCCCTTGGATGGCCACCTGACAACCAAGGGTTCTAACTGTCTTCTTAGTATGATTCTTTTTGGCTTGATCATCACTAAGTCCTAGCTTTTGCTACATTCGCTGCTTGTGGGGTCTTCGATTTCTATTATTTCAGCAGTTGCTTAATGCATCTGATTATGCTATTTTGGACTATAATTCTTATGTAATCAGCTGTATAAGTTTTTGTTAGAATTGTTTTCCTTTCTTTTTAGGCTTTGAGTTACAAGTGCCTGCTTCTCCTTTTTGTGGAGCTTTTGACATAGTTTTGGTTCTTTACACTCTGTAACTTTGGCGGGGTTTAATATACAGGCTTTGCTCAAATTCAAAAAAAAATTATTTAATAAATTATTTATGAACTTTTTATTTAATATTTGCAAAGTTAATTTAAAATATTATTTAAATCAAAATATATAAAAAAATCAATTATATTTTTATTTATTTGAAACAAATTTTTATTTCATTAGAAAGAAAATGAATTTATAAAATAAGTAATAAAAAAATAAATTTAACTAAAATAATTATATTTATAAAAATTAAGTAATAATAATAGAATTATTTTAATTAAATTTCTAATTAAAATAATGTGGATTCAATATTAGATAAATACATATAAAAATTTTTCATTAGATTTTAATAAGAAAAAATAATTAATAAGATAATTAAGTACAAATAAATGTAATTAAAATAGTTATCTTTATACAAATTAAATAATTACTCATAATTTATTTCAATTAATTTTTTTTATTAAAATATTATAATTATAATATTAGATAAATTCACCAAAATAAAAAAAAGTCTGTTCTACCTATAATTATCATATCTTCATAGATCCTAGATCATAATCATCTTATGTATAGGTGTGAAAGCATATCATTTCAATAATATTAATTATTCCAATATTCCTCCCGTTAAGGCAATGTATCAAAATAGATTTTAAAGCTATACATGACCATGACCATTGAAAAAATTAAATTAAGCTTGATATAAATTAAAAATAATAATTCATATTTATTCACAAGAGCCAACATTGTTGAAACTTATTCAATATGAATTAGGTTGCTAAACCTAAGCTTATGTCCTAGCGGCTAACCAGGAGGGGAGGGGGGGGGGGGGGGGGGGGGGGGGGGGGGTGATGAATTGGTAATTAAAAATTTTACCCTCTTTTAAAATTTTATACCAAAAACTTCTTTTAATGAATTTTGTAGAAAAAGATTTTTCAACCACAAGTTAAACAATAAAACAAAAGGCAGTGGAAAATAAAAAGACACAAGATTTATAGTGGTTTGGTCAAACACGACCTACATCCACTCCCTAGAGGCACCCTCTGAGTACTGCACTAATACTACTAGTGACTCTCCTTCTGCACCCACAGCAAGGCAGATAAGCCTTTGCAAAACTCTCTTCCACCACTATCCGGTGCGACAGAGAATCGTCGTCCTTTTACACTCTTCCAAGTGTTGGCAGAGAACTCTTCGTCCTTTCACACTCTCCTGGTGTAAGAAGAAAACACTTCGTCCTTTCACACTCTCTAAGTGTAGGCAGAGAACCCTTCATCCTTTCACACTCTCCAAGTGTCGGCAGAGAACCGGATCTCCTTGACAGATCTTCTCACAAGAAATCTAGAAGGACGAGAGAAAAGAGTGAATTAATCATAAACCACAAGTAGAGATTCTTATCTTTGAGTACCAAGTGGATCCTTCACGCTCTAGTAGTAAGAATCCTCCTTCAAACACTCTCTCACACTCTCTCCTTGAGTCTCTCTTCAGTTAGCATGAAGATCAGTAGGAAAAAAGATTAAGAGGCAGGTTTAATTAGACTTAATATAGAAAAGACACAAAAAACTATCCAAAAACTATTGATATTCAAGTCTGTACATAGTGGATCATCCCGTACGATCGTGGATCATCCTAGAAGAATTTACTTAAATCAGTTGCATACGAACCCATTGTATATTGGTATGAACTGACTTCGTACCCAATTATCGCCCCGTACGAACTAAGTTCGTCAAGTACGAACAGTTATACCATGGGTCAATTTTCACAAACTACTGGACGTTATGAAAATATGAAAAGATAGATCATTTTCGTCCTGGGATGAATAGTAGTTCGTCTGGACGAAATTTTTATAGAGAGCATTTCGTCCTGGGCCGAATAGGAGCTCGTTTGAACGAATATTTTCTAGAGAGCATTTCATCCTGGGACGAGTTAGAGTTCGTTTGGATGAAATTTTTATAGAAAGCATTTCGTCCTGGGTCGAATATAGGATTTTGTCTAAACAAAAATTTTCCAGAGGGCATTTCGTCCTGGGACGAATTTGAGTTCGTCTGGCAAAATTTTTACAGAGAGCATTTTATCCTTGCACGAATAGGATTTTGTCTGAACAAAAATTTTCCAGAGAGCATTTCATCCTGGGACGAATAAAAAAAATTATTAGGATAATCAAGACTTAGAAAAATTTTCTCACTTCCTATTCGTTCCATTGCTCTTCCGAGGGGATAACTAACTTGATCATCCCGTATGGACCTAGTTCGTCCTGTACGAACCTCGTTCGTCCCGTACAATCAGTATGATTTTTTAAAGATCTCCCCAAGTGTGTGTGTGTGCTAAACTACTTAATTACAATCACTCCCTCTCAAACGCAATATAATAAAAAGTACAAGCTTCAATTTATAAATTATCTCATGCTAAATTTTGATTTGAAGTCTTCATTAGTCTGGAGTTCGATTATCCTAAAATGTTAGTTCACACAAGAGTAAAAATAATTCTTCTAAAAAATGTTAAAAGAAAAAAAAAATTTAAAACAATAATATTTGGAATCATCAAAACTTTACAAGTTGCAAGAATGTAAGCATGCAAATAGTAATTCTCTTAATAATCTCCCTTTTTTTGATGATGGTAAAATAATTATTATTTGTATAAATTTCAAATTCTAAGAATCTCCTAAATTCCCCCTGAATTGATGAACATATGAAAATAAGGAGGCATTGCATAATAATTTTATCTTTTATTTAATTTAATTTTATTTTTTTTAATACAAATAGATACGATACAAAAATAATATAATAGCATTTAAAAAAAATACTACGATACAAAATAAGCACACATATACGATACGAACAATATTTTTGGTAAGATATAAAAATAATACGATAACATTTAAAAAAATACTAAGATACCAAACAAGCACACATATACGATACGAATAATATTTTCTCCCCTTTTTTGACAACAACAAAAATAGAAGAAGAAAAAATAAAATAAAAATGTAAGCAGTCATATGATAATCCTTTGATAATTGATTCTTGAAAGTGATTGAAATAAATATTACAAATAAAATCAAATCATTAGGTAAATAAAAATGATTCGTAGAATTTAAGAAGAGATATAATATTGACAATAAAAAGTATATATCAAAAATATGAATCAATTTAGACACTAAGATAAAGAAAATCATTGCAAAAAAGAATGAATATAAAATTTATATATTTCAAATTTCAATACGAAATATAAATGTACAGAAGATCAATTTGAATTAAGAGATTAAAGATTGTGGAAAGAAATAACTATTACATTTGACACTGCACATCTTTTTCAATAGTTGTGGCACATTTTTGCACATTTTTTTACTTGTGGGCTTATTTTGTGCTTTTTTTTTTCAAATTGTGAATCATTGAGCATTCCTTTTGATTTTTGTATATTTATACATTTTTTAAAAGTAATCTTCATCTTTCCAAAATTAATAATAAAAAATTCTAAATTTTTCTAAGTGCATCAATATTTATTTATAAGTGAAATATAAAATAAGAAAACACCACAATTGCAATAATAATTTTAAACATTAATGTAGTCTAATAAGATACATGAAATTGATAATCTTAATTATATCAAGTTATAAGCAAAACTTAAATTTAGAAAAATTAGATTTTCTAATGAATTTAATTTTGAGTTGCAGGTTAATTTATAGCACTTGTAGGATAAAATTTTTTAGGAATTTTCATATAGGCTAACACACATTTCAAAACAAGATTAAAACCAAAATAAGATAACTTATATTGATATTATTATAATGAATATTACAATTTAAGAAACAATATCAATACTACATAAAAACTCAAATACTAAAACATCAAATGAAACAAACGCTAACAAAAAAGAAAAATACATCACAAACTACCACATTACAATCACATCAACTAAAGAAAACTATAACTAAGTACATGAGTCACTATGATGGGCCTTGATCTGGATGAGGAGGAGGAGGAGGTACAATACTGAAGAAATTAAAATAACTGCTTATCGTGAGCATATTTGAACTTATGTCATTTATCTGTTCTCGCATATATCCCATGTCTTGATTATACTGAACATCTTGCTGTTGTAAGTGAGTTTCAATTTGATCAAATCTTTGATCAAAATGAGACTCTAAATGATCAAACATCTGAACCAAATCTTGGTAATTTGGTTCACTAGCAGGTGCAGGTGCAGGTTCTGGTTCATCCTCTGAGTCACTAATAACATGTGTTTTAAGTGGTTCATCTTTATTGAAGATTGCTCTAAAAGATCCATCATTATAGTAGAGAGGTTCTTCGAAATCTTGAGCTGGATGAACCAATTCATACTTCTTCTCCAAAATATAGGCAACAAAATGTCCTAAGGCTATATTCTTCTTTCTTTTATGGGCGACATGACCAATTTTAGAAAGTTCATAAAGATAGTCCAGGATTAGTTGTGATTCATTTATAGGTTGGTCAGTGATAATCAAGTAGGTTACTGTTGAAAGAAGAGGAGTAATGTTGACTCTATCACTAGCTTTAGGAATTATGGAAGTTTGAAGAACATGTTAGATGATACGAGCATTAAAAACAAGAGAGGACACTTTAGGCATATGCTCTTTAAATATAATTCCTCTAATCACTTCATTAATTTTAATCCAGTCAAAATCAGAAGTAGTGGTTAAGGTATGGGCTCTAATCCCATCAGTCCTTAAGTTCAAAAAGATTCCTAGGTCAGCCTTTGTGATTTCAACTTTCTTCTTAAAAATATATGACCTTATGATAGAATGATCAGAATTGAAGGACATGTTTGCTAGGAAATAATGAAAGGTCTCTTTGTTGTAGAGATAGACTAGTATAAGAATGAGACCAAATTAAGTTGAAGCAAACAAGTTCATTACCTGAAAGGTCAGTTGTTCTTGAATAAGAAATCGAGAAGGGGTGATCTTAGTAAAGGCAAATCTAGGAAATGATTCTTCGTTGGCCTTGGATAGAAAGTTATCGCTAAAATTTTTGTGTGGACCCTTGGCTAGAACCTTTTGATGATTGCTTGAACTTGCCATGGATAAGATCTAAAAGAAGAAAGGGTTCTGAAAGGAATGTGTGAGTGTGACTATTGAGTTCATAGACGGTCAATTTAATGAAATACGACTGTTCATACAGACGAAATTATTTTCACCCCGTACGAAATTTAGTTCGTTCGGCACGAAAAGATTTCGTATGGACGAACGAATGAGTCCAAAATGAAACGGATTTTTGTAATCACACAACTTATGAAGCGTTATTTCATACATATTTTTGACCAAATGATTGTATAGATGAACAAGTGTTCATCCTGGACGATAAAAAATTTAAGATCGTTTTAATGACAATTGAAACCGTCCTCCACATCGATTCGCCAAGCGTTCGTCTGGATGAACCAAAGGTTTGTACGTACAAAAATAATATTAAAAGTGAGCTTATCCATTTAACTGACAATCAATCGTACAGACATTTGAAAATTTCATCCAGACGATCAAGATGATCGTACAGACAAAGTGAAAATTAAAAATTGAACAACTGTACGCAGACGGTTCAAATCTGACAGTTAACACACAACACAGTTCGTCACGTACGAAAATAATTTCATCATAGATGATTTTCACTCAATTTTTCAAAAATATGCACTCAATCAAAACTAAAACACAAACACACTAAAAACACAATAGAAAAATATATAAAATCATAAAATAATAAATACAGAAAATAACATACTCATAAATTCACACAAAATATTAATTAAAAACACACATCAATGTTACAGAAACATTTTAATTAAGCATTCAAATCAATCACACCAAGTCTTATTCTTAATGCACTGAAAATATCAAAAGGCTAAAGGTTTTGTAAAAAATGTTTATAAGCTGATTTTCTGTAGAAACATGAGTGAGTTCAATTTATTCTTTGGATATATGATCCCTTATGAAATAATGCCTAATGTTTATATGTTTGGTTCTTGAATGTTGAATAGGATTTTCAGAAATGCAAATAGCACTAGTGTTATCACAATAAATTAGAATAGTGCTTATAGTTAATCCTAATTCAATCAACTGTTGTTTCAACCAAAGTACTTGTGTCACACAACTTTCTAATGCAATGTATTCAGCTTCAGCAGTAGATAGGGCTACTGAATTTTGTTTTCTACTGGACCAAGAGACTAAAGAATTTTCAATAAACTGACATGTTCCAGAAGTGCTCTTTCTATCCACCATACAACCTACAAAATTAGAATCCGAATAACCAATTATTTCAAAAGAAGAGCTAAATTTAGGATACCAAATTCTTAAGTTCTGAGTTTCTAAAAGATATCTTAAAATCCTTTTTACTGCTATCAAATGTGATTCTTTTAGATCTGATTGAAATCTAGCACACAAACAAACACTAAATATGATATCGGGCCGGCTAGCTATCAAGTAAAGCAATGATCCAATTATTCATCTAAATTTCTTTTGATCAATAGATTTTCCCTTAGGGTCCTTATCCAACTGAACTGAGAAACTCATAGGTGTACTAACAGATTTAGTATTATCCATTTCATACTTTTTGAGAATGTCCATAACCTACTTTGATTGACTAAGAAATGTACTATCCTCAATTTGTTAATGCTAAAGCCTAGAAAGTAGCTTAAATCTTTTATTAGACTCATCTCAAATTTACTACTCATTATTTTAAAAAAATCATCACAAAAATTTTTATTTGAAGATCAAAAGATGATGTCATCTACATAAATTTGTACAATAAGTATATCCTTTCCAAGTCTCTTCAGAAAGAGAGTTGTATCCACGCTTCTTTTTTCAAATGATCTTTCAAGTAGGAAGGTGCTCAATCTCTCAAAACAAGCCCTAGGTGCCTATTTCAATCCATATAATGCCTTTTTTAATTTGAAAATATGATTTGAGTATTTAGAATTTTTAAAACCTGGAGGTTGTTCTACAAAAATATCCTCTTGAATTACCCCATTTAAAAAGGCACATTTTACATCCATTTGGTACAGTTTAAATCATCTAAAATAGGCAAAGGTTAATAAAATCCTAATTGCTTCAAGTCTAGCTACAGGGGCAAAAGTCTCCTCAAAATTAATCTCTTCAATCTGATTATACCCCTTAGCAACTAATCTAGCATTATTTCTAATGATTACTCCTGAGTCATTCATTTTATTTTTAAATACCCACTTAGTTCCAACTACACTTTTATGTTTTAGTCTTGTGGTTAATTCTCAAACTTTATTTCTTATAAATTGATTTAACTCTTCTTGCATAGCCAAAATTTAAAATTCATACGAAAGTGCTTGATCAATATTTGTGGGTTCTATAGTTAAAATAAAGGCTCAATGATTGACTTCTTTGTTTAATCCACGCTTAGTTCTTACACCCTCACTAGGTTCACCAATTATCAATTCCTTTGGGTGATTTTTAGAAAATTTCAAATCTCTAGGCAAAGGGTTTTCTATCTCCAAGTTTTCTTCCAATTTTTTTTTCTAAATTTATTTTATCAATCTTTTAAGAGTTAATCTCAATTTCATCTTCTACAATATTTAGCTCTTCCAAAATTTCAGATTCATCAATTACAACATATGCGGTCTCCTCAATTATCAAAGTTCTTTTATTGAATACTCTATAAGATTTTCCAACACTTGAGTATCCTACAAAAATACCTTCATCTGATTTTGGAGCAAATTTTTCTAAGGCAGATTTTTCATTGTTATAAATAAACATATTGCAACAAAAAACATGCAAATGTGACAAATTAGGTGTTCTTCCTTTTAGCAACTCATAGGATGTTTTATTTAATTTAGATCTCACATTCATCCTATTCAGAACATAACAAACAGTGCTAACCACCTTAGCCCAAAAATATTTAGGAAGTGAGTATTCTGCCAACATTGCTTGGGCGGCTTCTATTAATATTTTATTTTTCCTTTTGACTATCCCATTCTACTGAGGGGTTCTAGGTGCAGAAAAGTTGTGATCAATTCTTTTCTCCTTACAAAAATCCTCAAATATTTCATTTTCATATTCTCATTCATGATTACTTTGTATAGTCATAATTTCACAACCTAGCTTTCTTTGAATCCAAGTCGAAAAGTTTTTAAATTTCTCAAATGATTCACTCTTATGAAATAGAAATCTAACCCAAGTGAATCTTGAATAATCATCCATAATCATAAATTCGTATACCTTCCCTCCTAGACTTATAGTTATAACTGGTCCAAAAAGATTCATATGTAAAATCTCCAATGGTTTATTAGTTCTATGATCTTTATTGGACTAAAAAGAGGACTTCACCTATTTTTTTATTTGACATGCATCACAAAGGTAGTCCTTAGTAAAGTCTAGTTTTGGTATATCTCTTACAAGGTTCTTTTGGGTAATCCTCCTAAGATTTTTCATGCTAGAGTGATAAAGTCTCCTATGCCAAAGCCATGACTCATCAGAAATAGTTTTTAAACAAAAAAAAGTAGGAGTTTGAATGCAATCCAAATCTAGCATATACACATTATTTACCCTTATACCATTCAAAACATCATTTCCATTTAGGCTTAATATGCAGCTATAGAAAATTTTTTTATAGAATATCCTTTGTCACATAGCTGGCTTATACTTAACAAATTATGCTTTAAGCCTTCTACCAATAACACATTTTCAATGTAAAAATTCTTAAGCTTTCCAATTATACCTGACCCAACCACCTTCATTGTGGTGTTATCTCTAAGTGTAACATTTACTCCACTCCTAGCTTCCAACGATATGAATTGTGCAGTATCTCTAGTCATATGCTTTGAACATCCATTGTTCAGGTACCATATGTTGCAAATTCAGGTCCATGAACTATTTTTTTATGATTAAAAAACACTCTTACTTATCTTGGACTATCTTTTACTACTGACTTTTCAGGAATTCAAAGATCGGACGGAAAAATGGAGCCAGCTCAAGAATGGGTAGATCAGGGTTGAGTTAGTCTTTAATTTTATTTTTTCCTTCTTGAGTCAATTATAATCTTTGGTGTGACTGATGCAAAGTAACCCTACACACACACTTGAGAGACTTAGAATTCTTATTTTTTTACTCATATAGGCCCAGACGATATTTACATCATCCTGAATGATCTGGCTTAAAACAGAAAATTTAATTATGGGTTCTTAATTAAGGTAGCCATCATTAGCCAATCCTGTTTAGACGAAACTTGGATCGGCCAGGAGGATAGGCTTAAAACAAAAAGAAATTATCGCCATAAATAATTAAGGTATTCTATAATTTTGGTAATCGGCCAGGACGATTTTTGATTGGCTTTCTGATTGGCCTGGACGATATTCACAATTATGCCTTAATTAATAAAAAAATCAAGGAAATAATTAAGGATGATTGATAAGATCATATCATCCTGGATGATCTAAAGATCGGCCAGGATGATCTATTCTAAAATCCTTAGTTGCTCCTAGACGATCGGGATCGGCCAGCTTGAATTCAGGGCGATGTTCAAGACAATTTTTCTCTGATTTGAACTGATCGGTTGGGATGATCGTGAGATCATCCAGGATGATCAAGCTAATTTTCAATCATCCAGTTTGCATTCAGGGAGATGCTCTGGCCGATCTTCTGAGATTTGTACTGATCGGCCAGAAATAGTCGGCAACTTGCAATTAATGAGCTCCTTTGAAGCTCTTCTATTTAAGAGCTTTAGTGCAACATTTTTGAACATCCTTGACTGCTATCTTGACCTGAGAAAACCTAAAGGAGAGAGAGAGAGAGGATCTTGTGAGGGGGAGCTTGTGAGGGAATTCACAAGGGGTTGCTCCAAGCATTGTTCCACTTCTTCTTCCCTAGAGTCTCTTGTCCTTAGAACGGTTAAGAGAGGTAAGTTTTAGGAAGTGATCGAGGTTCTCTGCCTGCTTCAGGAGGAAGCAAAAGGAGGAAGGTTCTCTACCTTACAGGGTGTGGCAAAAAGAGGTGTTTATAAATGCTTCTCTACCTAGCTGTGGGGGCTAAAGGAGAGTCACGATTGTAGTGCAATACTCAGAGGGTGCCTCCGGGGAGTGGATGTCGGTTGAGTTGACCAAACCACTATAAACCTTTGTGTTCTTATTTTTACTGCTTCCGCACTTAAATTTTTGCATAGTTTATTATGGTGTTTTTGGTTTGTGAAATTTGTTGAGCTTTGCTTAAAGTTTTTAAAATACCAATTCACCCCCCCTCTTGGTTAGTGTTGGGCCAGTTCTATAGGGCTTATCATCCCTAACGAACTTTCACCATATGCTCTCACGAGGTCTTGTATGAGAGCGACCCTACAAGATTGGTTAGACCTGGGAACCCAAACAAGTTTGGGTTCTCATTTTGGCAATTTATAAAGAGATGTATGTATGATATGTATAGGTTTATGCATCTTAGGTTTCCACACCAAATAAGTTTTCTTTTTCAAAGTATAAGTGTGAGCTATGTGTCCAATCAATCCACAATTATTACATTTGATTTTTGGAAAAGGATTCTTAAGTCTTATACTATTCATTTATCTATTTAGGAATTACATAAATTTAGGATACAAAATAGGATTAGTGAAATCTTCAAGTTTAGGGGGTATCCTATTATCCTCAAGAGCTTTTATCGTTAATTTGTAAAATGAATTCATATCTTCCAAAATTCAATTAGTATAATTAATTCTATAAATTTTGCTCTCAGATTCTTCCTTAAAATTTTTAAATTCCTTTTCAAGTTCTGCATAGGATAATTTCAAACTTTCATAATTTTTACTCAAGTCATCAAACTCATCAAGTAATTTCATGTGATTGTCATCAATTAAAGCATGATATTTCCTAAGGATTTCATGTTCCTTTTGTAGTTTCTCAATTTCTAAGCTCAGACTGGTATACATTTTATTCATCTTCATATATGCATCATGTATGTATTCAAAAATTTCAAAAAGTTCATCATAAGTCAAATCACATACCTCTTCTTGATCTGACTGATCAAGATTATCGGCCATTAAGCACAGATTAGTGACTTTCTGTTCCTTTTCCATCTCTAATGAGTCCGAAGCTGAGTCCGCCCAGAAAGCTCTTTGGAATTTCTTCTTGCCGTTCTTCACAATTGGTTTCTCCTCTACCTTCTCCTTGCTAGGAGAGGCTTGAGTTTTGGGCAGTCTATCTTAATATGTCCAGATTTCTTGTATTCATAGCAAATAACATCATTTGAAACCTTGACATTCCTATTAAATTTACCAATATTCCATTGGTGGTGTCTCTTCTACTTCCTCTTCAGAAAGCTTCTGAATTCTCTAGTCATTAGTGCAATGTCATCTTCATCCTCAGGTTGTGAGTGTTCACTCTTAGATTCCTCCACTTTTAGTGCTATGTTCTTTTCCCTTCTTGGTTCACCTGCATCAATCTTTCTTCGGCTAACTCCTTGCTCATAAGCAATTAGTGATCCAAGAAGATTATAAATAGAGTAAATGTTTAGATCTTTAGACTCTGTAATTGCAATAATTTTAGCATTATAAGTGGTAGACAAACAATGAAGTATCTTATTAACCATTTTGGTAATTAAAAATTTTACCCTCTTTTAAAATTTTATACCAAAAATTTATTTTAATGAATTTTATAGAAAAAGGTTTTTCAACCATAAGTTAAATAATAAAATAAAAGGCAGCGAAAAATAAAAAGACACAAGAATTATAGTGGTTCGGTCAAACACGACCTATATCAACTCCTCGTAGGCACCCTCCGAGTATTGCACTAATACCACTAGTGACTCTCCGTTTGCACCCACAGCAAGGTGGAGAAGCCTTTACAAAACTCTCTTTCACCACTACCCGGTGCGATAGAGAACCGTCATCCTTTTACACTCTCCCTAGTGTTGGCAAAGAACCCTTCATCCTTTCA
Source organism: Dendrobium nobile (assembly GCA_022539455.1). Lineage (NCBI taxonomy): Eukaryota > Viridiplantae > Streptophyta > Magnoliopsida > Asparagales > Orchidaceae > Dendrobium > Dendrobium nobile. Next base: position 15,691,637 of record CM039725.1, read on the forward strand.
CACATAAAAAACCATCCAAAAACTACTGATATTGAAGTCTGTACATAGTGGATCGTCCCGTACGATCATGGATCATCCTGGACGAATTTATTTAAATCAGTCGCATATGAACCCAATGTATATTGGTATGAACTGACTTCATACCCGATTATCGTCTCGTATGAACTAAGTTCATCCAGTACGAACAGTTATACCATGGGTCGATTTTGACAAACAACAGGACGTCATCAAAATATGAAAAGATAGAGCATTTTTATCCTAGAATGAATAGTAGTTCGTCTGAACAAAATTTTTATAGAGAGCATTTCATCCTGGGCCGAATAGGAGCTCGTATGAATGAAAATTTTCTAGAGAGCATTTCGTCCTAGGACGAGTTGGAGTTCGTTTGGACAAAATTTTTATAGAGAGCATTTCGTCCTGGACTGAATATAGGAATTCGTCTGAACAAAAATTTTCCAGAGAGCATTTCGTCCTGGGATGAATTTGAGTTCGTCTGGACAAAATTTTTATAGAGAGCATTTCGTCCTTGCACGAATAGGATTTCATTTGAACAAAAATTTTCCAGAGAGCATTTTGTCCTGGGAGGAATAAAAAAATTCGTCTGGACGATCAGGACTTAGAAAAATTTTCTCACTTCCTATTCGTTCCATTGCTCTTCCGAGGGGATAACTGACTTGATCATCCCGTACGAACCTGGTTCGTCCCGTATGATTAGTATGATTTTTTAAAGATCTCCCCAAGTGTGTGTGTGCTAAACTACTTAATTACAATCACTCCCTCTCAAACTCAATATAATGAAAAGTACAAGCTTCAATTTACAAATTATCTCATGCTGAATTTTGATTTGAAGTTTACATTAGTCTGGATTTCTATTATCCTGAAATGTTAGTCCACACAAGAGCAAAAACAATTATTCTAAAAAGTGTTAGGAGAAAAACAAAACTTTAAAATAATAATATTTGGAATCATCAAAACTTTATAAGTTCCAAGAATGTAAAACATGCAAATAGCAACTCTCTTAACAAACATTAGAAATTTAATAGATTTTCACATTATTAGTTCAAAACAAGAGTTTAGCCAACCTTAGAAATGAAATTGAGCAAAATATTTTTATTACATCGAAATGAAGAATCTCAAAAAAAAAAAAAATTTGCAAATTGACTCTTCCCGGAATGACTTTCCCCTTACACCTTCACTCTCCATAGTCATTTCCACTCCTAAGTGTGGTTTTGCTCTCAACAATGATGACAAACCACTCCACTATCTTTTAGTTCCTCCCTCAAAGAAATTAAAAAAAAATATTTAAACTTACATAAATAGACTCATGCACTGCAACATTCAACAGGGTGGCAACTCAATGTTACAATATGAACTAGTACCTCACTGCTAATAAATGTTCTCCATTATGGTGCTGAGCTGACCTGGCGCAGCCATTAACTAATCCAGTGTGGCGCTTCTTTACTCTAACTACTCCATCGCAACATTGAAAAGAAGAGAATTTCAATGCTTGCTTATGTCATCTCCACTATAGCACTTTTGAGGTTGGTGATTCGGTGTTAAATTATTTATAATTTTTTCTAAAAAAGACTTGACAATGCAATGTTCACTTATGGCACTGAAATGCTACTTAGCATTATGGCTTTGTCCTTTATTCTATTAGGGCACTACATTAAATGGAATTTTATTGAGGCTTTAATGATGCAATGTCTTAATATAGGGCATTGAAGATATTGTGGTGCTGATAGTTCTGGCACTGTAGTGCTAGTTCTCAACTTTATAATTTTTCCTCAGAAAAAGATATTCCTACAGAATATCAACTAATATATATATATATATATATATATATATATATATATATATATATATATAATATATATATATATATATATATATATATATATATATATATATATATATATAATATGTTAGTTCCTGACATTACAGTCCAACTTGGCATCGCTTGCTCATTTTATAGTTATTGTATTAAAGAGAACATCGACTCCACTGCACCAAATTCTAATGCCCAAGTGCTACACCCCACAGAGCCGTGGTACTTGCAGGCATAGTGCCACTGAGGCGCCATAAATTGAATATTGTGCTATTGTGTTCTTTTTTGCAAGTGTTGCGGTGGCAACACATACAATGTCGCAACATTACCAATGATGTGGCATAAAAAAGGTAGCTCAACAGTGCTAGATTCTCATTTTCAAATATCGCAGCACCATATTTTCTCATGCATTGATAACATTTTTGCTACTTGGGCACTATAGAGCTTGAATGTCATTAGTGTCGCGACGTTACAATTATAACTTCAAAGGGCCATATTCTCTATGTGAAAAGGTGTGACTATTTGCTAAATAACTAATCCACGACAATGAGCACTGTGACGATGCAAAAGCTTTTGCAATGAGGCATTAGTTCACTTTAAGGGTGTCGCGATACCTTTTTTTCAAGCACTGTAGTACTAGATGACTTTTTTTATTTTTCTATAAATAGTTATAATATTATGTTTATAAGATGGTTCAATCACTTGTGTAAAATTCAGTACTTTTTAGAGAACTTCTCTAGTTCCCTCTTAGAGTAAAATCTAAGGCTGACTAGGGAAGTACAAGATATAATCATTTGAAGGTTTAACTTGTGTCTCTTGAACCAACTCTGTATGTTAAAGGGAGAAAGAGTGTAGAGGAGTTACTTTGATCCTTCTTGATGATATCACTCTCTTGAATTTTCATTCTTCCATGAGTTTACTCATTATTCATTCTATGTCTGACTAATTCTCTTATTTTGGATTGATGATATTGTTGCAACCCATGACCCTGAGTTTAAGATTTTGATGATGACAAGTAATGTCGCATGAACTATCTATTCATTGAATATCATTTGATTTCTACTATTGCCTGTGAGTACTAACATTTCAGGAAGATCACAAATTACTCAGGACATCAGGAAGATTCAAAATTGATTAGATTAGGAGTGTGAGTCTGAAGCTATGTAATTTTATATTTATTTTTTTTCTTTTCTTTAGTCTGGCCACACTGTATGTAAAAATTGAGCAACCATGCATACACATAGGGGGAGAGGGTTTTTAAAAGAAATATATAGATTTTCTTTCTCTATTGATCATACTGTACGACTGTATTTCATACTGTATGATCAGATCTATTTAAAATAATTTTCTGTGAAGAAATCATACCGTACGAAAATTATCGTACTCTACGATATGTTACAAATCCAAAACCCTAGCCGCCAAATTAGTTTAAGTAAGTTTTATTAGCCGTTCATACAGTACGAATAAGTTTGTACTATACGATTTTATTTGAATATTTACTTAAATTAACCCGTAATTAGCGGATTAAATCGAGGACAAATCTCTGATTGGTCATGGTACTGTACGAACATATTCGTACAATACGATGGATAGAGGCTGATTTTAATCATCTCGGAGATCATCCTAGATGATCCCTTGTTTTGGCCTCATCATACTGTATTAAGTAGATCGTACCATACGATGAATAGAGACGAGTTTTGATCATCCCGTCTATCGTCCTGTACGAATATAGGAGTGGAGGTTCGTACGGTACGCTTTAATATCGTATGGTATGATTATATTTAAGCTGTTCGTAAACCTTCGTACCAGGACTAATCTTATTTATATATATCGTACTGTATGATATGAAACTGTACTGTACGATTGTAACAGTTACTTTCAGTAATTTAGGGATTTTGGAGCCTATTTTATGTATCAAATTAGTAATCTTTTTGAGAGAGACAGAAAGAGGGGAACATGATTAGAGAGAGAATCCTTGGGAGAGAGCCTTTGAGAAGTTTTTTGGGTTGAAAGAGGAAGGAGAAGGTGAGCTTGGTGAGGGAGAAGAGGTGTGAGGGAGATCACACGGTTGCTCCGTTCTTGCTGCATCTTGCTCCTCCTGTGGCTTGAGAAGAACTTGTTAGAGGCTCTCTGAGGGGGAGACTCTTCTACATCCATGTCCTAGAAGGTACTCTGCCTTCTCCAGGAGGGAGAAAAATGAGAAGGTACTCTGCCGTCATTAGGAGGGTGAAAACAATACTTCACACTCCGCCACGCCGGGTTGGTGAAAGTGAGTCTTGTAAGGGCTTCTCCGCCTTGCCGAGGGGAACAATTATTACGTCCTCCGACCGGACGTAGAGGAACGTCCGGTCGGAGGCAAATTCCTGCCAAATACCGAGTTGTACTGAGCAAATACCGAGCAATATCAAATAATAATGAGGAATAACATCATGTGAAGACTCAATACCGAGTTATTTCGAGCTATCTTGAGCAATACCGAGTTATACAAAAGTTGTACCGAGTTTTTCCTAGAAAAAACTCGGTACAACTCGGTATTTCTCGATATAGCTCGGTATAACTCGGTATTGGTCTTTAAAGAGCGGTATTCATCGTTATTATCAAATAATACCTAGTTATACCGAGCAAATACCGAGTTTTTTGGCGAAAATTTGGCTCCGATCGGACGTTCCTCTACGTCCTTGCACCGGATGTAATAAAAGTTCTGCCGAGGGGGGCAAAAGGAGAGCTATAGTTTGTTGTGAAATTCCTAAAGCGGAGGACTCTGAGGAGTGAACGTAGGTCATGGTTTGACCGAACCACTATAAAATTCTGGTGTGCTTTTTCCTTATCACTTTTTATTTTTTGCTTGCTCTTTATTTTCATAATATTTTCTTGGTGAAAACTGTGAAAGAAAAAGGATCTCATTGTTGCACGTTGAGTTCAATTATTTGCCTTCCTAGTAATTAAAGTTTTTATGTTAAAAATTTAAAAACATCAAAAAAATAGAACTCTTGCTTAGGTGTTTAATTATTGCTACAAAGTTTTCATAATTCACCCCCCTCTTGTCTATCTAGTTATTTCAATTAGTATCATAGTCTGTTTTTAACAATAGTATTTTAGAAAACCTTAAAAAAATAATCATGTCGCATTTTGATAATCGTAACACCGTGTAGGGTTATTCAATAACCCGTCCACCTCTTTTTGATAACATCCTGTTTGATTTCTGGAAAATTAGAATGTCTACCTTTTAGCAGTCTATTGATTACCGCATGTGGATGTTAGTCAATGATGGATATGTTGCACCATTTAAAACTTTGAATAAAGTGAAAAATCAAGTCCTTTTTAATGAATGGAGCAATAAGGATAGGGATTTAGCCCAATTGAATGCTAAGTGTTTAAATTGCTTTTTTTTTTGCATTAAAGTTTGAGGATTATATGAGAGTTTCTACCTGTGCTACTTGTAAGGAGATTTGGGATAGACTGTGCATTACATACAAAGGAACAAGTGAAGTAAAACAGTCTAGGCTTAACATTATATTGCGTGATTATGAACTCTTCTATATGAAACCTAGCAAAATAATATCTGACATGTACACTAGGTTCACCCTAATCGTGACATCCTTGCATGCAAAAGGTAGATAGATTTCAAATTCTGAGAAAGTTAATAAGATTCTAAGATGTTTACCTAGTTCCTACGATGCTAAGATAACTACTATCACAGAATCTAAAGACCTTAACATTTATTCTATTGATAATCTCCTTGGGACACTCATTACATACGAGCAAGTAGTGAGTCAAAGACAAAGTGATGCAGGTGAAAAGAAGAAGGAACTAACGGTGGCATTAAAAGCAAACAACTCAGAAAGTGACAGCTCTACAGGGGAGGAAGAAGATGATATAGCATTGATGACCCGACAATTCAAGAACTACTTAAAAAGAAAATAAAGGTGCATCAGAATGGCTGGAATAAAGGTAAAAGCTCAAAGTTTAATAAAGTTTCATCTGATATAATATGTTTTGAATGTAGGAAGCTAGGTCACATTCGAGCTGATTGCCCCAACTTAAAGAGCCAACCTGCTAAGGAAAAGAGCGAGGACAAAGCCAAGTATAAGAAAGGAAAATTGAAGACACAAAAGGATTTTTGGGCCGACTCTACCTCAAAATTGCCAGAAGAAGAAGAAAAGAAGGAGGTAACAAATCTGTGTCTAATGACTAATGATAATCTTGATCAATCAAGTCAAGATGAGGTATGTCAACTTTCATATGAAGATTTATTGCTCATTTCTGAAAAAATTCATGACTCGTATAGAAAATTGAAAAAGATGCATGCTAGCCTTAATATTGAGTTTAGTAGTTTACAAACTGAGCATGCTAACTTAGTCAAAGAAAATTCTAATTTAGATAGAGATCATATGATATTTCTTGATGAGGATGATGCTTTAAATAAGAAGCATATTGAACTAACTAAAATGCATGAAACCTTGAAAATCACTCATGTTGAACTAGAATAAGCTTTTGATAGACTAGACAAACATGCATTAGAAGTAGATCACAGTGAGTATTTGTTAAAAATAGAAGTTCATGGATTGACATATCAAAACAACACTTTTAAAGAAAAAATCAAAGAACTAGAAAAAGAAAATGCATCACTCACATTAACCTAGTCTAGTAAACCCCCAAAATAGTATGCATCACACAAATTTTGGAAGAGGCATAACCACCCACATAGGTTAGTGAATCCATTTCCTAGTGTTAGGTGCTTCTCTTGTGGCATGCTAGGTCACATATCCCGCACTTGCACAATTCACCGTAGGACACACTTATTATGGAGACCTAAAGTGCATCCATCACAACATAACATACGTACATCTCATTCATGCAAGCATAAGGAGGAACCCAAACTCACTTGGGTTCCCAAATCTAACCCTTGAATGAAATTGTAGGGATGCTCTCACAAAAGACCTAGTGAGAGCATGTGGTACCTAGATAGTGGCTGCTCACGACACATAACTGGAGATATGAAGAAGTTCATTCTACTAGAGTCCAGAACTGGAGGCAAAATAACATTGGGAGACAACATTACCAAGAAAGTGATAGGCTCAGGTATTATTGGTAATGCTAAGAAATTTTTAATTGAAAATGTCTTATTAGTTGATGGTTTGAAGCATAACTTACTTAGCATTAATCAATTGTGTGATAAAGGTTTTGATATTAAATTTATATCTGATAAATGTCTGATTAGTTTAAAAGATAAGCTAGTTTTAGAAGGAAAACGAATGAACAATATTTACATGTTAGATCTTGATTGCATTGATAGTTCAAATTCATTTTGTTTGAAAACGATAGTAGATGACTCATGGTTATGACATAGGAGACTATGCCACGCTAGTATGAAAACACTTAGAAATATTATTCAGAAAAACCTAATTAGAGGCATAAGTTAGACTTTACTAAAGATTATTTATGTGATGCTTGTCAACTAGGAAAATAAGTCAAGTAATCCTTTCATTTAATTAAAGATGTGATCACCTCTAGGCCATTAGAAATCCTATACATGGACTTATTTGGACCCGTTAGCATAGCTAGCCTGGGAGGGAAAAACTATGGATTTGTAATTATAGATGACTTCACTAAATTCACTTGGGTAAGATTCCTAGCACATAAGAATGAGTCTTTTGAGAAATTTAAGGTATTCTCCACTTGGATTCAATAAAAATTAAGATGTAAAATCTCAACAATCCATAGTGATCATGGTGGAGACTTTCAAAATGAAAAGTTTAAATCATTCTGTCAAGAGATAAGAATAGAGCATAACTTCTCAGCCCCTAGAACTCCATAGCAAAATGGTATAGCAAAAAGGAAGAACAGAACCTTGGTAGAAGCTGCTAGGGTAATGTTACCAGAGTACACCCTTCCGAGATACTTTTGGGCAGAAGCAGTCATGACAGCGTATTATATTTTAAATAAGGTAAACATTAGATCTAAGCTAAATAAAACTCCTTATGAAATCCTTAATGGTAGGACACCGAATCTTTTACACTTACATGTCTGTGGGTGCATGTGCTTCGTATTGATTAATGACAAACTTTCCTTAGGAAAATTCGATCCCAAGTCTGATGAGCGTGTCTTCTTAGGTTATTCATCTATCGGTAAGGCCTATAGAATCTTTAATAAGAGAACCCTAGTAGTAGAAGAGTCCACTAATATAGTATTCGATGAATCAGATAAGCCCTCTAAAAAAATTGAAGATGATGAAATAGAGGCAATTCAAGGAGTAGAGTCTATGACCTTAGGAGAAAGGGTAGAACCTCATGAAGACTTGCCTAGAGAATGGAGATATTCTTCTAGTCATTCTAAAGATTTAATTTTAAGAGACCCTTTAGAAGGTGTAAGAACTAAGCATGGATTTAGGAAATAGGTTAGTCATTTAGCATTCATCTCTATGATAGAACCTACAAGTATAAATCAAACCTTAGGAGATGAATTTTGGATTCTAGCAATGCAAGAAGAGCTGAACAAATTCACTAGGAATGATGTTTGGGAGTTAGTCAAGAGACCTAAAGAACAAAGTGTTGTTGGAACAAAATGGGTCTTCAAAAATAAGGTGAGTGATTTAGGAACAACAATAAGAAATAAAGTCAGATTAGTAGCTAAGGGGTACAACCAGATTGAGAGAATAGACTTTGAAGAAACTTTTGCCCATATTGCTAAACTAGAAGCCATAAGAGTGCTCTTAGCTTTTTCTTATTTCAAGAACTTCAAATTATATCAAATGGATGTAAAGAGTACTTTTTTGAACGGGGTAATTAAGGAAGATGTCTATGTTGAGCAACTCCCGAATTTGAAAGTTATCAATTTCTAAATCATGTATTCAAATTAAAAAAATGCATTTTACGGATTAAAGCAAGTACCTAGAGCATGGTACAAAAGACTTAGCTTATTTCTATTGGATAGAGGATTTGAAAAGGGTAGTGTAGATACTACACTCTTTTTTACAAAAGATCAAAAATGAAATTCTCATTGTTCAAATTTATGTGGATGACATCTTATTTGAATCTTCAGATAAAAACTTGTGTAATGAATTCTCAAAAATTATGAGTAATGAGTTTGAAATGAGCATGATGAGAGAACTTAATTACTTTCTTGGCTTTAGTGTAAAACAAATAGATAACATAACTTTTCTTAGCCAAACAAAGTACATTAAGGATATTTTGAAAAAAATTGAAATGGATAGTGCTAAACACATGAACACTCCAATGAGCTCAACAATTTAATTAAACAAAGATCCTAATGGAAAATCAGTAGATCAGAAAAAATATAGAGGAATGATTGGATCCCTTCTTTACCTGACTGCTAGTAGACCGGACATAATGTTTAGTGTGTGCCTATGTGCCTATTTTCAAGCCAATCCTAAAGAGTCTCAATTAATTGCGGTCAAGAGAATCATTAGATATCTACTAGGAACCCCGAACTTAGGAATCTAGTATCCTAGGTATAGCACTTCCTTTGAAATCATAGGGTACTCATATTCAGAGTTTGCAGGATGAAAACTATCGTACTATACGATGTGTTACAAATCCAGAACCCTAACCGCCAGATTAGTTTAAGTAAGTTTTATTAGCCGTTCATACTATACGAACAAGTTCGTACTGTACAATTTTATTTGAATACTTACTTAAATTAACCTGTAATTAGTAGATTAAATTAAGAACTAATCTATGATTGGTCATCATACTATATGAACATATTCGTACAATACGATGAATAGAGGATGATTTTAATCATCCCGGAGATCATCCTGGATGATCCCTTATTTTGGCATCTTCATACTATATGAAGTAGATCATACCATAAGATGAATAGAGACGAGTTTTGATCATCCCGCCTATCGTCCTGTACTATTAGAGGAGTGGAGGTTCGTATGGTATGATTTAATATCATACGATACGATTATATTTGAACTGTTCGTAAGCCTTCGTACCAGGACGAAGCTTATTTATATATATCATACTGTACAATGTGAAACTATACTGTACGATTGTAATGGCAACTTTGAATAATTCAGGAATTTTGGAGCTTGTTTTATGTATCAAATTAGTAATCTTTTTGAGAGAGACTGAAAAAGGGGAACATGATTAAAGAGAGAATCCTTGGGAGAGAGCTCTTGAGAAGTTTTTGGGTTTTAGAGTGGAAGGAGAAGGTGAGCTTGGTGAGGGAGAAGAGGTGTGAGGGAAATCATATGGTTGCTCTGTTCTTGCTGCATCTTACTCCTCCTGTGGTCCGGGAAGAATTTGTGGGATGCTCTTTGAGGAGGACACTCTTCTACATCCGTGACCTTGAAGGTACTCTACCTTCTCCAGGAGGGAGAAAAATAAGAGGGTACTCTGCCGTCGCCATGAGGGTGAAAACAGCGCTTGGCACTCCACCACGCCGGGTTGGTGAAAGTGAGTCTTGTAAGGGCTTCTCCGCCTTGCCGAGGGGGGAAAAAGGAGAGCTATAGTTTGTAGTGAAATTCCTGGAGTGGAGGACTCAGGGGAGTGGACGTAGTTCATGGTTTGACCGAACCACTATAAAATTCTGGTGTGCTTTTTTCCTTATCGCTTTTTATTTTTTGCTTGCACTTTATTTTCATAATATTTTCTTGGTGAAAACTGTGAAAGAAAAAGGATTTCATTGTTGCACGTTGAGTTCAATTATTTTCCTTCGTAGTAGTTAAAGTTTTTATGTTAAAAATTTAAAAAGATCAAAAAATTAGAACTCTTGCTTAGGTGTTTAATTATTGCTATAAAATTTTCACAATTCACCCCCCTCTTGTCATTCTAGTTATTTCAGATATAAGGTAGTCAGAATATATTGATTAAATAAAAAAATGAAAGAGAAATTACTACTCACCAAGTCATCGGCTTAGCTATATCTGATAAAATGATGATTTAGCACATCCTCTTGAAAGTGCAACTTGATAGGGGAGGAGCTGGGGGGAATCTTGCTAGTTCTCATTACGACTCCCTCCAATTTATTCTTCTTTAATAATACTTGGGAACCATCACCTCTCGCCTATTACTTAGGAGCAACTTTTGGAGCTGGGGCTGGGGGCTCGGGAACCTTAGATGATAACTTCAATATCCTTGTATCAGACCTCTCAGCACGAAGTGACAGGCCAACTCTGAATAAAAACTCTTCTTCTATGTATTTTTTTCAAGTAATGAAGCTCGTATAGAAGATGTTCGATGCCGAGAATCTTGAGGATCCTTAGTGTATCTTCTTCTTTAATGTGCAAGGGGTTAGCATATCCTTTATCTTCCCCCACTTCTCTATCAGGCCCTAGCCATTTCTCACAAAAAAATGCACTGGCCCAGCTCTTTGAAGGATCTCATGTATGCATGTCTAACTATTTAGATCTGAGTGTCATGTGCCCTATACATATCACTAGTGAATCAACCCATCCATGAAAGGTGTTCAAGTGTCAGAACGACTCCTCAATCTCGGAAAAGTGCAATCAACCTTATCGTCACTGACATGGCTCTATACAAGAATTGGGATAGACTTGTCCCACACCGTGTGTAAATCTCGATCAGCTCAGCAGGAGGTGGAAATCACAACCTTGCTCATAATTTGGTCTCACAAACGATCAAGTGTCTAGGAGGAGGAAGGCTGGCTGGATCACATCCTTTAGGAACCATCATCACCACATCATTTAGAAAGTGAAACTTTTTATGGATAACAATCAAGGAATCACCCATAATGGTGGAAACAACATCATTTGCCCTGGCTCCCTTATTTGTCCTCTGCTCACCGTCATTCAAGGCAATATGATCTCCCTTGATTGTAGGATCTCTCGAAAGAAGGTGGCCACCTGACATGGCCTATGTATAGGGAGGGAGGGGCCCTACAGTTGGATAAGGGATGCCACATATCAAAAAAAAGGGGAAAGCCTCCTGTATAGAAAGATGGGGAGGAATTTCTTTCTTGCAGAGAGAGGCCCCAGGCTTGGATAGGGGATGTCGCCTGTGTAGAGCTAGGGGAAGGCCACAATTAAAAGAAGGGCGGAGAGGGAGATGGTGTGATTTGATTAACCTAGGGGGGTATTTATAGTTGAAGTAGGGTCAATTTGGAAATATAATAATAATAATAATAATAATAATAATAATAATAATAATAATAATAATAATAATAATAATAATAATAATAATAATAATAATAATAATAATAATAATAATAATCTGCTAATCGTTGGTTGTTAGCCAGCAGTTGGCGCATAACCCACAAGTCATGGACCGTAATAGGCCTGAGCCGATCAGCCTGTTAGTAGCCAGCCAGGTGTGTGGGGCAGCCAGGTAGGCGTGTGGGTAGCTAGACAAGCGTGGCGGGAGTGCAAGGAAGGCACGTGGGAGCATAGGGCAACGTGTGACGGCTGGTATGCCTGCCCTATTTTTGGCCTGGAAAGGTCAAATTTGACGTTTTTGTGGTCCTAAGATTATTTTTTGACATTCCATACTCAATTTTGGCACTTTTAAATCCATTCGGGACCTCTACACCCAAAATTAGATTATTTCCAAATTTCAAATCACGTCAAAAAATTCCCAAAAGGTTGTGACACATATTTTCAGACTTCTGGAGCTTCGACATCCAAAAATAGGGGGGCAACTAATACATTATCAGAAAAAATTATCATGATCAGGCACTAATCTAGAGGCAAAATTTGGCTTGAAACTTTCAAAATTAAAATTAGGTTTATCCAAACTTCAATTTTAGCAAACTTATAGTCAAACTAAACGTCACAAAAATCCAAACCCAATGATACCAAATTCGACTCAATATGAGCCGAAATGGGTCCAAATCAGGGGCACGAAGCACCGTTGGAATGTTCAAACCACAATTTGGATCATCAAATGATTTCCAAACATGACATGCTTATAGTAGAATTAAGCGGCTCAACGAGACAAATCAAACGAGCCCAATATCATAGAATTCTAACATCATTAGGGCCTTCAAATATCTAGAGAATGGTCTACGATCAAAGGATTCAACATCAGTCGTCCATCCAAATCACTCCCCGTTTACCCTTGATTTTTTCCTATTTATGGGCCATGCCACTCCAGAAAATCTATAAATAGAGTTCCCCTTTATCTTGAAAAGGGACCTTGAAGCCTATGAAAAAAGAAAAGAGAGCAGAGATCACTCTTGCCTCCTTGCCTTCTCGACCACCGCCCGGAGTTCCGTCGGACCACCGCCTGGTTCTTGGAGTTTTGCTGGACTAGCACCTGGTACTTAGAGTTCTGTCAAACCATCACCTGACGCCTGGAGTTCTGTCAGATCACCACCTAACGTCCGGAGTTCCGTTGGATTACCACCTAACTCCCGGAGTTCCACCCGACCACCACCTGGCGCCTATAGTTCTGCTAGACCCCCACATGCTAGCCAAAACTTGTGCATGACCCCCACCTAACATCTGAAGTTCCACCGGTCTTCCACCTGATGCCGAATTTTGATCGAACTGCCACCTCATGTTTGGAGATCTATCAGACCACCACATGACACTCAAAGTTCTGTCGGATCACCGCCATACACCCGAATTCTATTAGACCACCACGTGACGCTGGAGTTCTATCGGAGCAACGCTCAATGCCAAAGCTTTGCCAAACCACCGTCAAACTACCAACTAATGCCCGAATTTCCATGTAATGTCGAAGTTCCCCCGGACTACCAAGTGACATCAGACTTTTATCTACCCCCGACTTCAACCATACGGTTGATATTTATAATTTAATCGTGCTTGAGGGCGAGTCAGCTCACTGTAATCTACTCGAAGTCTAGTGGAATCATTTCAACTAGGCCAAAACCCGTGGTTTTTCCCCTTTCTAGGGTTTTCCACGCAAAAAATCTTATGTTCTTTATGTGTGAGCTGAATATATGTATGACGATAAGACATAATATTCTAACTTTATTGCTGCGTATATTCTAGCCCGTAATAACACTCCTAAAATTTTAATATTTATACCTATAAATATCTATTAAAAATTTTGATAATATTTTTACATTAATCAATTTATATTCTTTCTAAAAAAATTTTCAACCACATTGCTCAAATAATGTGCTATAAATATGCATGACACCGCCTATATTTTATACTTTCTAGTTTATTTATGTCAAGATAAATTAATGAATTGAACATAAAAAAATTAATTTATTTAATAATGTAATTTAAATTATATTTTAACCTGCTTAAATTCGATTCGATTACGTCCTATTTATTTGCAAAATAAAAATAACTCAAGCATTAAATTTAGTGCTAAATATAAGGGATGTTTAAATTATAAGAGTATGTGTACCTATAATATTTAAATATTTATATCTATTTATATAATATTATAATTATTAAATGGAATAAAAATGTTAGAATAAGTTATGTAAGCGATTTTTTTGCATGTATTTAAATAACAATGACAATAAATTCTTATATACATAAATATAAATTTTAGATATTAAAAATGCAAATATTAAGAAATTTAATGGCCCCCCCTTAAAATTAATATATACCTTAAATGCTAAATGTCACTTAAATATTTGCAAATAAAACCTCTAAAACCCTCTATTATCACCAGTGAAGCTATCTCACTCATTAAGTTTTGTTAAGTAATGTGATGTGACATTTTGTCTTTCTCTCTCTATTATTTTTTGAAATCTCTTTCATCTTTTATTTATTGGGTAACACTTACCCCCACACTTTAATAAATTTTAATTATTGCATATGCATTTATTTGCTAGTTAGCACATTTATTTGCTAGTTAGCACACATTTATTTCGTTGATTCACGTGCTAAGCACTACGCATACACTTAGTGCTGAGTAGATTATATTACATGTGCTTAATCATTGAGTAATAATTTTAATATAACAATAGTTGTGATATGTCAAAAAAAATTATCTTGATCGGGCACGAATCTCGATGCAAAATCAAGTTGGAAACTTTCGAAATTAAAATTGGGACCATCCAAACTCCGATTTTAGCAAACTTATAGTCAAACCGAGCGTCTCTAGAATACGAACCCAACGACATTAAATTCAACCCAATCCGAGTTCAAACAGGTCCAAATCAAGGGTTAGAAGCACTGTTGGAAGGTTAGAACCACAATTTGGATTACCAAAATGGTTTCCAAACATAACGTGCTTATAATCAAATCGTGTGGCTCGACGAGACGAATCCAACAAGCCCAAGATCGCTAAAATCCGACATCACTAAGACATTCAAATGTCCATCAAAAGGTCTATGATCAAGGAATTCAACATCGGCTGTTCATCCAACCACTCCGCATTTACCCTTAATCTCTCACCTATTTATGGGTCATGCCACTTCAAAAATCTATAAATAGACCACTCATTTCTCTTAAAGAGGATCAAAGCATGAAGAGAAGTGAAGAAGCAAGAAGAGAGAAGAGAAGGAAGAGAGGGAAGAAGCTCCTCATCGACCACCGCCTGAGTTTGTCGGACCACCACTTGAGGCCCTCTCCTTCGTCGGACCACCATCTGAGGCCTTCGCCTTCGTCGGACCACCACCTGAGGCCCTCACCTTTGCCGGACCATCATCTGAGGCCCTCTCCTTCGTCGAACCGCCACCTGAGGCCCTCGCCTTTGCTCGACCACCACCTGAGGCCCTCACCTTCGCCGAAACACCACATGAGGCCCTCGCCTTCGTCGGACCACCACATGAGGCCCTCACCTTTACCGGACCACCACTTGAGGCCCTTGCCTTCTCCAGACACTACTTGAGGTCCTAAACTCCACCAGACCATCAACTGACGCTAAAGTTCTGCTAAGTCATTATCAAACTACTAACTGACACCCCAAACTCCAAGTAACACCAGATTTTAACACTAGACTTCAACCATACGGTTGAACTTTATAATCTGATTGCCCTTAATGATGAGTCAGCCCATTATACTCAACTCAAATTCTAGTGAAATCTTTTAAATTGGGCTAGGCCCCATGGTTTTTCCCCTTTACAGGATTTTCCACGTAAAAAATCTTGTGTTCTGTGTGTGTGAGCTGGATATTCGTGCAATATTAAGACGTAGAATTACGACTCTATCACCACATATATTCTAGCTCGCTATAGTTTAGCACCATCTATGAGAAACTTTAATTCCACTATATTAATTACTCCTCCAATGGCCAACATGTATAGCCATCGCATCTTGGGAGTCTCCCATTCCAATTCATATTATTATAGGAATCCATCTATAAATCAAGGATGCCAGGCATCTGCTTCTTTTCACCTCAGGGGATGAAATCCTACTGGAGAAGGAGCATCCGGACCTTCCCTAGAAGATCGTATCAGAAAGATGGAGGAGTTTCATAATGAGATCCTTCAACTCTTGCAAGAGACTCGAGGACCAGCACTAGCACCCCAAGAAAATATTATTCTCCTTCGAGATCCACCAAGATTTGAAGATGTTCTTCATGTTGAGGTTCCCCTTCCACCGCCAAGGATGCACCCTCCAACACATTCAGAGAATGAGCTTACTAATACGGCAAGCTCTACCCATCCTTCACGTGCAGGTCACCAGTATCACATTCCTCTGGATGTCCCTGATGACTTAGCCTAATAGTACATCACTGAAATACCCGTAATGCCCTATGGCATGAATTACGAAGACTAGTCCAAGAGGAGTTCCCCGTTCGAGATATAAGACAATTTCTTCATCAATGAGACTTTCAGGAGTCACCCATCTAACAGAAGCCATCCTTTAACACACCTTTCCAGCAAGATTCAAACTACCAAGCATCAATTCATATGACGGGACATCTGACCCATAAGAATATATCGATCACTATAGGACCATAATGCACATCCAGCGAGCCTCTAATGCTCTCATATGCCAAGTCTTTCCAGTTACCCTCAAAGGGCAAGCTCAAACATTATTTTATTCATTCCCCGTCAGATCCATTCCAACGTTCGTCAAATTAGCCAAAATATTTGTTGAACAATTTGTTGTCAATCGAAGGATGATCATAGACTATTTCCACCTCTCAGGAATTTTCCATAACAAAAATGAATTCCTCAAGGAGTACTTCTAAATATTTTCTACCTAAGGCCCGACAAATTCTAGGGGTAGATCTTAAGTTTGAGGTGTATTCCTTGGAGGGCTTCATCTTAGCCCCTTCTACTCGGCACTCATGAGAGATATGGTTCATTCATATACAGATTTAATCCATTGAGTGGAGGCTCAAATCTCTGTCGACAAAGCCATTAATTCTTATAAAAAATAATTTGAGTAAAAAAATGGGAAGCAAAAAAACAAAAAAGGACACCAGGAATGGATAATCAATCCTCATAGTGGAAGAAGCAATGAAACTACAATCTTCCCCCTCGGTCCTCATAACCACGATGGGAGCCTCCCCAAGAAAAGGAGTACACGCCACTTAATACATCCCAAGCAAATGTATTGATGGCCATCATAGATCAGGAGAGCGTGAAGTGGCCGAACCTTTTAAAGCCCAACATCGGAGCAGTATTGCTGCTTTCACCGTGGTCGTAGACACACTATTGAAACATGTAAGGAGCTTAAAAAAGAGATAGATTGGATGATTCAATAAGGATATGCCCACAATTTAGCCAGAACCCTCCAGCTCGGGATGAGGGTGGTCCGGGTGGGGGGCAGAATCAACAACAAAGGCATTCGGTAAACAATCGACAAATAGTATGTGAAATTGAAACCATTGCTAGAGTCCCTATAATGCCTAGTCAAGTCCTGATTGTAGCCAACAAAGAGCCAATGCCAAAAAGTCTTATGCCGATTACTCCATTGCCTTCGATGATTCTGACTTAGAGGGAATAAAGACCCCTCCCCTCATCAAAACCCACTTGTAATTAGTGCGAGAATTGGCGACTCATTCTATAATGTCAAGAGGATCTTGGTTGATAATTGGAGCTCTATATATGTCTTGTTCTACTCCACTTGCCTCAATATGACCCTCTCTAGAGAGAAGCTACAACTAATCATAGGTCCATTATATTGATTTGACAATTGACCTATGCGAGTGGAAGGAACAATCAGTCTTCTAGTTATACTTTAAGAATTTCCCTGTCAAGCTTCACACTCCATCAAATTTATTATGGTGAAATTAGAACTAGCTTACAACACTATCTTCAGAAGGCCGCTCCAGTCAATCTTTGGGATTATTGCTTCAATCCCTCACCTCAAATTGAAATTTCTTACCCCAACAGTGATTGTCATTATACGAGGATATCAACAAGTAGAATAATCTTTCTATCTCAGGAAGGCTCAACCTCGCACATGAGTTACCTTAAGCATCAAAGATTTTGATCTTCGAGGTGAAGATTTTCTTCATAGGGCCTCCCTTATAGAAGACCTTACTTGTGTCTCTCTATCAGATGAGCACCCTTCAAGAACAGTACAGATCAGATCACTTCTCTTAGATGAAGAGAAAAAAATATATGCAAATTTTCTACGTACAAATCAAGATATATTTGCATGGAGTCTAACTGATATGATTGGAATCAACCCTGAAGTAATCATGCACTCCCTCAAGGTCATGAAATTATTAGATGCGCCAAGAGATAGGGGGGTGAATTGCAAAAAACTTATTGCAATAAAGAATCCTAAACATCAATTCTAATATTTTTATGTTTTTAAATTTTTGACAGAAAAATTTAACTAATGTGGAAGCGAATACTTGAGTACAATTTGCAACACATAATTCCACAATGTTTTTTCACCAAGCAATTATAATGAAAATAAAGTGCGAGCAAAAATAAAAGCGGTAAAGGAAAAAGCATACTAGAGTTTTATAGTGGTTTGGTCACTTGACCTGTGTCCACTCCCTGGAGTCCTTCAGTCTGGGAATTTCACTACAAAATTATATTTCTCCTTTTGCCCCCTCGGTAAGGTGGAGAAGCTCTTACAAGACTCACTTTCACCAACCCGGCGTGGTGGAGTGCCAATCGCTTTGTCACCCTCCTGGCGACAGCAACGTACCTTCTCATTTTTCTCCCTCCTGGAGAAGGTAGAGTACCTTAGAGGACACTGATGTACAAGATTCTCCGCCTTAGAGAGCCTCCCACAAGATCTTCTTGGGCCATAGGAGAAACAAAGTGCAACAAAAATGGAGCAACCATGTGATCTCCCTCACACTACTTCTCCCTCACCAAGCTCACACTCTTCTTCCTCTCTCAAACACTAAAATCTTCTCAAGAGCTCTCTCCCAAGGATTCCATCTCTAATCATGTTCTCTTCTTACAGACACTTCAAAAAACATAATTATTTTGATACTTAAAATATGCTCCAAAATCCTTGAAATTTTCAAAGTAGCCGTTACTATCAAACAGTACGTTCCCTATCATATAGTACAATTAGTTTAAACAAGCTTCATCCTGGTATGAAGGTTTACGAATAGTTCAAAAACTTCTAAATATAATAGTACAATACGATTTATACTCATACAGTATGATCATCAACTCTTTTGTTCGTATAGGACGATAGCCGGGATGATCAAAACTTGTCTCTATACATCATAGGGTACGATCTACTTTGTATAGTATGAATAGTCAAAATCAAGGTATCGTCCAGGACAAAGTTAAGGATGATCAAAACTCATCTCTGTATATCATAGGATATGATATACTTCATATAGTATGATTAGGCAAAAAGAAGAGATCACCCAGGACGAAGTCTAGGATGATCAAAACTCCTCTCTATTCATCGTATAGTACAAACATGTTCGTACAGTATGAGTACAAATTAGAGATTTATCCCTAATTTATTCTGCTAATCATGGGTTAATTTATGTAAGTATTCAAAATAAATCATACAGTATGAATTTCTTCGTACAATATGAAAGGATAATAAACTTACTTAAACTAATATGGCGGCTAAGGTTTTGGATTAGTAATACATCATACAGTACGATAGAACTTGTATAGTATAACCTGTTCATAGAAAGACATTTTAACTAGATCAGATCGTACAGTACGATATAAATTCGTACAGTACAATCAATAGAGAAAAAATATACATTTTTCTTTTAAAATCCTCTCTCCCTGTGTGTGTGCATGATTGCTCAAATTTACATGAAGTTTGTAGCCAGACTCAAGAAAAGAGAAAATAAAATAAATGAAAAAGTTATAATATATAGACTCACACTCCTACTACGCAGTCTTGAGTCTTCTTATTGTCCTGAGTAACTTGTGATCTTCCTGAACTATTAGTACTCATAGACAATAATAAAAATCAAAGATATTTAATGAATAGTAATTTAGATGACATTACTTGTCATCATCAAAATTTCAAACTAGGGGTTATGGATTGCAACAATCTCTCCCTTTTTGATGATGTCAAATAATGTTTATTATAAGCAAATTTACATGGCATTTTTTTATTTATTTTTTTAATTAAAAATAACATGAAATAGACAAGAAGAAAAAAAGGCATTTCATTGAAACATAAGGAAACATATAATAGCATAAGCATAAGCAAACTACAATAGACTTCTCCCCCTTTTGACATCACCAAAAAGAGGAGGCACAAATAACTCTAAGAAAAATATCATAATAATAGATACACTTCAGAGAGGATCCTGATCACTTGGAGATGGAGGTGGTGGGTGCTAAAAGTACTGATGGAGGGATGTAAATTGTTGATCTATTATGGAAAAATGGTCCCCAAACCACCGCATGTCATCGTCGTGCTGTTGATGTTGTTCATGGATGTGGGTGTCAAGATGACTTTAAAGTTGGTCGAAGCGTTCGACCAAATCATCGTGAGGGTAGGCTGGTATAGGTGCTCGTGGTGCTGCATGCCGTTGTGGTCGAGCAAGAGCTGCTGTTGGGGCAGCTTCTCCTTCTTCATCATAAAAGTCAGGTTCTTTAGGCTCTTGCCCCCGATGAACGAGAATACAAAAAGATGCATCTGTATAGAAGATTGGTAAATTATCGAGTTCACCAAGATAGGTTAATTGGTATTTATTTTGAAGGATGTATCCTATAATGTGGCCAAGGGCTAGATTCTATTTCCCGCGGGTAGTAGGGAGGTGAACTAAAGTCATATTTTGGATATAGTCGATAACTAAATCTGCCTCATCAAATTTTATGTTTGACATTATATGGCATTTAGCGACTGATAAGTTCGGGGTCATGCGGATTCGATTTCCTGCTTTGGGTATGATCGAAGTGTGAAGGGCGTGCTGAATAATTCGAGCATTTTAGTTTAAGGATTAGCCAAGAGGCTAGTGTTGATAGAAGGCTACATTCCTAAGGACACGATTGACATCACTCCAGTCAAATTCAAACATTCTCTTTTAAATAATATATAATTTTTTTTAAACTTCCCTAACTCCTATAACTTCCCGCTCATGCCTATAAATACCCCCCATAGGGTATGAAAATTGAAACATTCTCTTCTCCCTCCATTCTTTTAATTGAGGCATTCCTTTGGCTCTGTCCAGGCCCAAGGCCCCTCTCTGTGCAAGAAGGATCGAAGATCCCCCCCCTTCTACCCCCAATGCCCTCCATTTTTTCTTTTTATTGAGGCCTTTCATTGGCCCTGTACAGGTGGTATCCCTTGTTCAGGCACAATGACCCTCTCTTTGCAAGAAAGACTAGAGATCCCCCCTTCTCCCCTTAACGCCCTTCCTTATATAGGAGAAATGTCGGGTGACTTCCTTCCATTGAGAGATCCTACGATCAGGAGAGACCCCATCACACCGTATGATTGTAAGCAGAGGCCAAATAAGGAAGCGAGGGTAGATGAGGCAGCGTCCATAGTTACGAGTGACTTCATGATCCTTTTCTATAAGAATTTTCATTTCTCAAATGATGTGGTGAAAATTGCCCCTAAGAGGTCCGATCGGGCTGGCCTTTCAGCTCCATCATGCTTGATTATTTCTGAGACTAGCTTGCGAGCGGGGTTATGCCTTTTACCTCCTGCTGAGTTGATTGAAATTTTATGGCGATGTGAGGTGAACCTATCCCAATTTTCATGCAGAGCCATGTCAGTGACTGTGAGATTGATTGAACTCTTTAGGGATAGAGGAGCTATTCTGACACCTGAGCACCTTTCATAGATGGGTTGATTTACTAGTGACACATATGGTCGTGTAACATTTAGATCCAAATGGTTAGACTTGCATACCAGTGATCCTTCAAAGAGATGGTCCAGTGCATTTTTCTTTGTGAAAAATGATTGGGGCCTGATAGAGATGTGAAGGAAGATAAAGGATCTGCGAGTCCCTATGTGTGTCGGGGAAGAAGACATAACCACCGGTTTGTGCTAACGACCAGCCGTTGGCCGGCAGATGCCAAACCGTGCCGGCCAACAGGCCAGCGAGGGCCGGGAGTGGGCCAATGCGAAGACGCACAAGCCGCGGGCGGGCCGGAGAGCATAGGAGCATGGGCGACGGCGGGGTAGGACCATCCCAAATCATTTTCGAGCCCAATTTTGGCACCGGAAAGGTCAAATTAAACATTTTTGGGGTCCCCTAAATCATTTTTCAATGTTTTGGACTCAATTTTGACACTTTTAAAATGATTTGGAGCCTCAATGCCCATGATTAGACTACGTTCAAATTTCAAAATAACCCAAAAAGTTTCCCATATAGTACGACACATTTTCAGACTTCTGGAGCTTCAATGTCCAAAAATAGGGGGGCAACTGATATGTCATAAAAAAAATTCTTTATCAGGCACGAATCTCGATGCAAAATCAAGTTGGAAATTTATGAAATTAAAATTAGGACCATCCAAACTTTGATTTCAATAAAATTATAGTAAAACTGAGCGTCTCGAGAATACAAACCCAACAAAACCAAATTCAACCCAATCTGAGCCCAAACGGGTCCAAATCAAGGGTTAGAAGCATTGTTGGAAGGTTCGAACCACAATTTGTATTACCAAATAGTTTCCAAACATAACGTGCTAATAGTAGAATTGAGCAGCTCAACGAGACAAATCCAATGAGCCTAAGATCACAAAATTAAACATTAATAAGATATTCAAATGTCCATCAAACAGTTTATGATCATGGGATTTAACATCGGCCGTCCATCCAACCACTCCCCATTTACCCTCTCACCTATTTACTCCAGAAATCTATAAATAGACCCCTCATTTCTCTTAAATAGGATCCAAGAAAGAAGAGAAGAAGAAAGAAGAGAAGAAGAGAAGAAGAGAAGAAGCAAGAATAGAGAAGAGAAGGAAGAGAAGAAAGAAGCTCCTCCTTGACCACTGTCTGTGTTCACCGGACCACCACCTAAGGATATCACCTTCACCAGACCACCACCTGAGGCTCACACCTTCACTGGACTACAACTTGAGGCCCTCACCTTCGTCAGACCACCATCTGAGGCCCTTGTCTTCGCCAGACCGCCACCTGAGGCCCTTGCCTTTGTCAGACCACCACCTGAGGCCCTCACCTTCGTCGGACCACCACTTGAGGCCCTCACCTTTTTTGAAGCACCACCTTAGGCCCTCACCTTCGTCGGACTACCACCTAAGGGCGTCATTTTCATCAGACCACTACCCAAGGCCCATTTCATCATCAGACACTACTTGAGGCCCTAAACTCCACCAGACCATCAATTGACGTCAGAGTTCTGCCAAGTCACTATCAGACTACTAATTGACGCCGAACCTCCAAGTAACACCAAATTTTAATACTAGACTTCAATCATACGATTGACATTTGTAATCTTATCGCCCTTAAGGATGAGTCAACCCTCTGTTCTCAACTCAAATTCTAGTGAAATCTTTTCAACTAGGCTAGGCCCCGTGTTTTTTCCCCTTTATAGGATTTTCCACGTAAAAAATCTTGTGTTCTCTGTGTGTGAGCTAGATATCTGTGCAATGCTAAGATGTAGAATTATGACTCTATCGCCGCGTATATTCTAGCCTGCAACAAGTTGTATCACTTATTATAATTATGTGAAAACTTGCATTATTAAATAACTTTAGTGTTAGATGATATTAAATTACTTAAAATGTATGTGATTGAATTAATCATTCAATTATGTTTATTTGTTATAAATTAACACATTAGCTTTTGCTTTATATTTATTCACAATTGATCACTAATTAATGTTGTAACATTTGACGTTTATTTGATTTTATTATAGATTTAATCGAACTATTTGTACCACTAAAAATTAAAAAAAAAAAATGGTTTAAGCCAAGCTGATCTTGCTAAAACAAGAAAGATCAACTTGATCTAATTGATCTTAAAACAAAAGAAACCAGCCACATCTACAAATAAACTTGCCCTAGGAACTAATCAAGTGGATGGCATCATATGGTAAATTATTCATCATCAGCTATTTAACCACCATGCAAATTAAGAAAGTGATTTTTATTAATTCAATGGATGACAATTTAAATTCGGACATACTAATTAAGCAACACTACTTTTGTATTTTTTTCTGCATAACTATGTATGCAATCATTTTTTTGAAAATCTTAAGCATATTTTACTAAAATTTAAAGCTTATTACTCTAGATATTTCTTTTTATCTCTACTCTCTTTTCATTTAGTATTCATAGTATAATTTTGTATGATAAATAGACATTTATGAATTCAACATCTTAAAAGGTACAGTGAACATAGAGCATGCCACAAGCTTGAATATAAAGTACTTTATTAATTAGTGAAAAGAGTTAGTGAACATGAAGGACAATCAACAATTTGTTACTATGAGATAACTTACTGAATTTTAAGTGAGAATAATAAAAAAGATCTTCAGAGCTCTAGAGTGAATTTTGAGGACCACCCTAGGATAAAGTTACTAGAAAGATCCTCTCATTCTGTTTCTAGGTGAAGAAGACTCTTTGGGGGCTATAATATTGACCTATACTCTAGTGACTGTTGAAACATATCACCTAGATAGTGAGGAATTCAACTCAACTCTTCATCGAGAAGAAATATGGGTTGAGAAGAGGAAATTGTCGCTTAAAAAATACTTTCTCAAGGAAGATTTCTAAGTCGAAGCCTCTAACAAACATCAAGATTTCTCACTTGGATTGGTACAAAGGGAAGATGGATTCAACCGACCATGTCGTATATTTTGAGTTAGTCATCTTATTGACTAGAATTGGTGACACATGAGAGGGTAGTTTACTATTTACTACTTTCAAAGAATTGCCTTAGTGGAGTTTCTTTCACCTTTTAATCATGATGATCGCTTATTAATTGAGTTCAAGATATTGTTCATCACTAAGTTTGTTAGCACGTAAAGGTCTATAAAGAATTAACAAGTTTTTCTATGAATGAGGTAGAAACTGAGTGACTATTTGAGGAGCTCCATAATACCCAATTATGGAAAAAGAAGCTATATGTGAAATATATGGAGTTGACTATCGTCCAAATCGCTCTAACACGAGTTTGTGTGAGGGAACTTTTAGATATGCACTTGGCCTACAACATTCAGGGTAAACTTTAGCTAGGTCGTTAGAACTTAATAATAGTTATGTGAATGCAAAAGAGTATAATACTAATACAAGTGCAACTGCAGTAGTGAGGAGAAAAGAGAAAAATAATCTATAAGGGAAATTTTGATAAATTTTTAAGGATTAGAGAAGTTGCCCTAGGATTCACATAATGTACATAATTAGTGAACTTATCCTTTTTGTGGAGTGAGTACAAAATGAAGAGTGGCAAGATACTGACCACAATAAAAGGTTGCTACCACCTCAAATTTGCTAACAACCACTTATGACTATGTTGGGAGTTTAAATGCTATACTTATTAATGCCATTCAAAACAAAGAAATTTCACAAGACCATTACAGATGAGAGTAGAGCACCATTGTGATTATTCAAAGTACTATGCTTATCACCACTATCACATTTATGATATTGTCGATCCAAGTTTAAAAGAAACTCACAAAGTCTATAAATAAACTCACCTTATGCAGATAACTATGACCTATGAACACGTTTTGAGTAGGTGAGTGTAACCTATCAAGTTGATTCTCATAATTGCTTTCCTTCATATGAAAAACTATTGATTTTCTATATGTCCACTTATGCATTCCAAGCAAGCAACTTCTCATTAGCTTGGTGGGTGACTTCTTAAAGTCATTTATTCTATTTAGGCTACATGACTTTTATATTTATTTCTTATTTTATATATCTATGTATGAAGCCAATTTTATAACACTTAAATCTTAACCTAAACTTATAAATAGGTGAGTCAAGAAGTGAGCTCAATTTATACAATTTTCTATACTCAAACTTATTATATAGAAATCTCAAAATTTATTACTCTAGAATTCCTTTTCTCACTCTATTTTTTGCTCTATTTTCACTCAACATTCTCAATATAATTTAATGCGATTCAAGGATATTTCTAAATTCAATATTAATCCTTTTGAGAAGCATATTTTATATTTTAGTTATAATTTATTCACTAATTTATTAGTATTTGTACACATCTTCTACACATGTAAACATGCATGGTTAATTTAATTTCACATTTTGATTGTGATATTTTATATTAGTATTGTTACGTGTTAGAAAATTTGAGTGAGTGGAGTGTGTGTTTTATGTTGTAGCGTTATAAAAAAATTTTGCTTGCATAGATAAAAATAGTAAGAACAGAACAATTTTTGTGAGAAAAACACAAAAAGGGAAAACTCATGGATGAACATTTTTTTAATTTGAACCATAATTCAAAATACTCCATCATACGACCCATGTTGATTTCCTTGATCATTAAGTATTTATTCAGCATTTAATTATCTTAATGGTGTCAAAATTAAGTGATTTTTGGCTAATTGGATTGTTCTCATTGAGCCGCTCGATCAACTATAAGCATGTCTAATTCAGGTATCATTTGGTCATTCAATTAATGTTTCAAATTTTTTATACTTCAAATGGTTGATTTGAGCTCCCTTAGGCTTAGATGGGATTACTTTTAGTATCATTGTGTTTATCTCTTTGAGACATTCAAATTGACTATAAGTTTGTCGAAATTGAAGTTCATAATGTCTTGAATTTCATTCAATCCATTTTCAAATCAAAATTTTGCCTGGAGATTCGAGTGGATCAAGATGATTTTTTGTAGACATATCATTTGCCTCCCTTTTTTTGGACGTCGAAGCTTATTACGTTAAAAATATATTTTAATTTTTTTTTAAATCCTTATTTTTTATACTTACTTTTTTTTTTTGAATTTATATTTTTTATTTTATTTTTAAAGATTTTTTTCCTTTTTTTAAAGAGAAGTTTTCTCATTTTTTTTTAAAGATTTTTTTTATATGTTTTTTGATAGAAGTTTTTTTTAGAGAAAAATTTTATATGTATTTTTTAGATATTTTTATTTATTTATTTATTTTACTTTAATTATTTCCACCCCTTTAACTTCCATCTCTTTAAATTCCACTTCTTTAACATGTATTCATTTAAATTTCACCTTTTTTACTTCTATAACCTGTTCTTTAATTTTTGTAACTCTTACATTAATATTTGCAACTCATTCATAGCTCTCTTCCTTAAAGTCATGTAAATCTCTTCCTTAAAGCCACATAATTCTTTCATTTAAAGTTGTACATGTGATTCTTCTCCCCTCTTCAAGTATAACTATCCTTTCATGGTATAAAGAGTTTTCACTATTTATCTTCTTCAATCTTCTCTCAAGTCTTGCCCTATTTTCTTCTTTCAAGAGAGGCATATTGATCTCAATTTTGTATGAGGTCACTTGGACCAATCCTGACCCTAAATCAAATTAATTTCCAAACCAATCCAAACTCTAGGATCCTCTTAGAATCCCGACCTTAGGATCTATTCTAGGTCCTAGGATTCCTCTAGATTCCCGACCTTAGGATCTATCTTGGTCCTAGGATCCTTCTAAACTCCAGACCTTAGGATCTACCAAGAACCTTAGATCAATTCATACCATAGGATCTACTTCGATCTTATATCGAGCGAGACCTTAAGATCTACCTAGATCTTAGATCAAATCCATAATTTTAAATAAAAGTTCAAGGGTAAAAGGCTATGTCCTGAAAGCCTTTTATATTGAATTTTCAAACACTTCAAAACCTAATCAAGTGACCTCTGATTTAGATTCTATCAATTTAATATTGATATGACATGTCTCTAGAGGGAACTCTCTAAATTTGAGCCCTTTCTGAGATCTCTAACCCCAGAAATTGAATTGAAATCCAAATGCTATAAAACATTCAAATATTTACAGCCTATACCACTAGACCTGGTACCCAGTGGATTTTGACCTTGGAGCTTTCTCCAAAGCCTCCAATCACTTCCATACCTTTGATCCTAACCTGTTGAGCAGTAAATAGCATTTTGGTGGAGCCATTTTGACCCCTAGTTGACCAGGGGTCAAAATGACCAAAATGCCCCTTTAGGGCAATTTCGAAGTTTTTCATAGACTTCAACATGCCCTTTTCATGTTAAACTTCAAGAAATCTTCCAATGCATCCTAATCACCCTTAAGAGTGCAATGGACTCAAACCCTGACCCTGGTCAAGCCTGGTTGACCAGTTTGACACTTTTGACTAAAATACCCCTTAAGGATTCAATCATCAATTTTAAACTAAATGACCTCCAAATAGTTTGGAACCACTTCCAGCAATTTTCAAATATCAAGCCCAATCTATTGGACCCAAACTGTAACCTTGGGTCAACCTAGTTGACCAATTCAACTTAGGTTGACCTGTTTAAACCCTTAAACTTTTTTTACTTTGAATCAAACCTCAAATGCATGCAAAACTTTTTCAAGCTCTTGTAATCACTTCACTTAGTGATTTAGACTTGATTGGACCTTTGACCCAATCATTAGTTGACTTGGTCAACTAGACCCATGTCTAGTCAATTTTTGCTTACTTAGGTCAAATCACTTTGTGTGATCAAACCAATATCTTCAAACTTCATTAAGCCCTCAAAATAAATCCATTCCATGACTTGAATGTTCTCTAATTAGTGGTGAGTCAAATCTAATTTGATTTAACCAAGTAAACTCATTGAAACTTGGTCAAATCTCATTATACATTCACTAATTTGCTCATATAGCCAATCAAACCCTTTAAACTCCTTTGAATTCATTCTAACAGTAGCTCAAAACACTCTCCATACCACCTCATCAACTTATCTGGCATTTTGATTGGTCAAATGGTCTACAGGGGACTTTGGAGGGGTCAATGATGGTCAAAATCCATCTTAATCTAATTCTCTCAATCCCTAAACCATTCCAGTTGTCTAAACAACTTCTTGAACATTCTAATGGCTATTCCTAGCCCTTTGATTAGGATCCAAATGGTCCTAATCCTCCCATGTGCTTAAATCAAGACAAAACCCACTTTACACATGGCATGTCCTTCATATCCTTTGATCTTCTGCTCCTAACCACCCTAGGGACAGGTGTCTTGATATTAGCAACCCTTTAAGTCTATCACGACCATCCAAATAACCTGGTATCATTTGAATAGGGTAAAACCCTCAAGAGAGCCCTTATTCTTCAAGCAGCTCTCTCTCTCCACTCAAGCCCTTCCAGAGCTCAAACTCTTTTCGTTTGAGCATTCCATACGTCAATCCACATATTTCCATCTCAATCCGGCCAGTCAAAGCTCACCGACGGTGAGTTTCCGGCCAAATTGAAGGCCAAATCCATCCCAAGCTCGAGGCCATTGATCCAGGCACTATCAAGCCGAGGAGTCTTCTACAAAATGGAGCGTGGATAGCCTACAAATACAACATGCCTTTAAATAGATTAATCTGTCCATTGAATGAGGTATAATCTCAAACCCTAATGTAGTTTACTTAGGTTAAATAACTCTTGATATAATGAATATTGGGCTATTAAAATATATCCCCATGATTTCTGTTTATAGCTTGAGTTTACATTTAAAATTCCATCGATTTTCGTTAATCGAGTCGAGAGAATGAGCCATTATTATGTTTAAGGCTTCAGTTTTCTACTCAGGCCCAAGTATACGAAATTCTGGCCATTGATCTTATGATTGACAATTTGGAATTCATTCTTCCACGCGTGGGTTTGACCACATGCAGGCCCACATCGAATTGAGCCACTGTCCAGCTTGATCTGGATTGTTGCTTTGAAAATGCAGAGATTAGACGGACAATACTGTGCGCTAACTCGGATTAGTATAAAACACATGGGCCTCCGTCTTTTTCGTATTAAATGTTGATGATTGCCAGCGGCGCAATCATCAGCATTTAATGCCGCCGACTCAAATAACCAACTAGAGGCCGCTACGTGGCCACAGCCGCCGCTGACTTTTTCATTTTGATTTATTATTTAAAATTTAATTTAAATTCATTTTTAAATATAGAAATTTTTTAACATTAATTACAAATTAAACAAAAAAAAATTATATTAAAATATCCAAAAAATTAAGTCATTATATTTAAATAGTAATTTATTTTAAAATTTTAACATATTTTAAATAATTTAAAAGAACTTAATAATAAATATTTAATTCATATTTAATTAAATATTTTTTTTATTTTAAAATTTCATATATCAAAATATGTTAAATAATTAAATATTTATTTTAAATTAATTTAATTTATTATAAAGTTTGATTTAAACTATGTTTTGAATATTTCATTTTATTTTAGATATTAATTAATTATTTAAATATTAATTAATATTTAATTTAAATTAAACTTAAATAATTTTAAAAAATCTCAAACAAAATTATTTATATAATTTAAAATTTCAAAAAATTGTTAAGACTTAATTTAAATTGATTTTTAATATATATATATATATATATATATATATATATATATATATAATTTAAACATTATTTAATTTTAAATTAATTTAAATATCTTAATTAATCTTAAACTTTAAAAATTTCAAACAAATTCAAATTAACTCATAAAAATATAAATAATATATCAAAATTTTCAAAAAATTATGAAATTTAATTTAAAACTATTTTCAAAATTTAAAACTTAATTTATTTTAATTAATTTGAATTATTTGAATACCTTAATATTTAATTAAATATTATATTAATTATTTTAAAATTAAAAATTATTTTCAAATAAATTTGAAATAAGTGAATCTCTCAATCATTTATAAATTTATTTTGATAATATTTTGAATTATTTTATTTTAAAACATTTATTTATATATATGGGTATAAATATACTTATGTATTTTTAAATCTATTTTAATATATATATATATATATATATATATATATATATATATATATATATATATAATATATATATATATATATATATATATATATATATATATATTTAAATTTTAAAGACTTAAGAGATTCCTTTGAAGTTTTAAGCATAGATTGAATGTTTGAATAGAAGTCATTGTGGAATGATTAGTGAGTAATTATATTTTAATCATTCACTAATCAAAATTTGGTCATCTTAATTTATGTTAATTTTTGCATGTTTACACCACATAGTTTAAGGATCTCTTAGATTTAGGAGTTGATTGTGTTTGTGCATGTTCATGTATATGTTGTGTCCAAAGGTTAGTTGAACCCTTGATTTGAACCTAATTAATTTAGTGATATCATTAAGGATAATAATTAAGGACCCTTGTCTAGAAAACTTAAAAAATTTTCAATAATTAGGATACACCACCTATTAAATTGAAACTTGAACTACTTAAACCTAGTGACATGTACAGCCTTGAGAAAAATTTTCACTTGTTTTAAAAGTCATTTAGTCCCTTAATTAATTTTCCTAAGTTTAAACCCATAATTGAACATTTAAACTTCTAAAAATTATAATAAATCAAATTTAAACCTAAAAAATACACATAATACCTCTAACTGACCAAAATCAAATTCTAATCAATGAAAAATAAAACCAACTTAATTTAACAGCAAACCTGCACTTAATTTAATTTTAATTGAAATTGAATATTTAATTAATTTAGTTAATTAATAATAATTAAAAATTTCAAAAAAAATTCAAACACTTGAAAATCTCTCCTTAGGTCATTCTGGACCTTTGGAGTTGATTCCAAAAAGTTTGGAATTCATTTGGAGTAAAATCAAGAAAACCCCTCTAATTAAACAATTTTGAAAATTCTAATAAATACTAAAACTTTGAAAATTCATAACTAATTCAAGAAAAATCCAAATCTATCAAACTCAATTGCATTCAACTCATAAAAATGTCTAATATTTATTAAAAATATTAAAATTCTAGAAAATCATAAAATTAGAAAAAGTCAATTATTGGTTAAACCTAAGTCAAATTTCAACTTAAAACTTTAAACCTTCATAATAAAATTCAGAAAAATCTAATTTTAGCTTACTTACAGTCTAACTGATTGTATTAAGGTATAGTATTTTAATAAATATTAATTTTTTATAAAACACTCTTAGTTAAAAAGTCAACTTTTGATCACATAATTTAATGATTAAAATAATAAAAAATTCATAAAACTCAAAAATCACTTTAAAACTTCAAAAATGTTTAATCAATCTTAAAATCATCAATTAACCAAGCTTAATTAAAATTCATTAACCTTAAACCCTAATCAACTTAAATCACTTAATTATACCAGGTATCACTAGGTTACCCAAGCTTACGAGGCTATTAGCTTAGCCCCAGGGAAGGTGAAATAAACTTCATGGCCTCCGTGAGAAACAAAGGTGATATTCAACAAATAATTAAAATCTATTTTAAAATTAACTTTAAGTCATTAATATTTAAACTCAAACCTAAATTTTCCCTTAAGCCTTTCAACCAATCGAACCTTAAGCAACTTCAATATAATGATCCAACTTAGGATGTATCCAAACCACACAGCCTTACTCATACACTTTAGATGGTTTGCTAGGATAACCAACTCTGGTTTTAGGCTAGGTCGGTGTTTACTTTTCTGCCATATGCCAAGTTTTCGAGCTTTCACTTCATGTTATTTGCTAGTTTATAATTGATGTGTTTGTTTACTTACTTTCTACATTATGTGGTTGATTGTGTGTTAGGTCTTCCCTTAAGTTAAGGATGATTTATACTAATTCAATCTTATATAGGTGGCCATGCTCATACAGTGCATTGAAATTAAAGGGGGCATTAAATAAAAAAATATGTTATCATGCTTCGCACAGGTGCTTTAAAAGATGCTAAAAGGCCCCCTTTAAATTTAAATGAGTATGGCCAAGTGTGGCTACATTTATGCATTTCAATGTTTTAAATATTAACTACTTTGGATTATATATAACTGCTGATTATTAGGATATCCCTACATGATCGAGTCTAAAATTTTATTTTTCAAAAATGTAATTTGATTATATAATGGTTATAATATATTCAAAGTGATTTGAGTTTGGGTTATTAATATCCAACTTAAATTCCAAAGAGGAGAAGACATCCCTAAAGGGGAGAGTCTTCTTTCATTTGGAAGATAAAGTTAGGATACTTTTTAAATATCCAAAGAGGAAAGATAACACCCCGTTCAAGGGAGAGTTTCTTTTCATTTGGATATCTAGAATCGACGAATCAAGATGCTTGTGAAAAGACGAAGAAGTTGATAGCGAGAAGAATTCCAAATCTCAAAATCACTTAAATCTTAGGATTAGAAATCTAGGTTATTGTCAGTGGTGCCCGACCACTTTATTTTTCTGCAATTCTAGAATATAATATTAAAGGGAAGTTAACTATGGACTTTCAATTTGAATAATTAATTTAGTTGATTTATTTATTTGATTACGCAGTAGAAATACCTATTTTTCTAGACTTTTTACCTACATGTCGTATTTGATTTAACCTGGAGTACGATTGTAGGCTTATAAGAACTGATCTAAAGTTTTTCTACTATAATTTAAGATAAGATAAAAACTCTAAACGGTCTTAAGAAGTAAGCTCGAACTCGCCAAGGGTTTTTCATGCATCATATTAAAACATTCTCTACCTTATTAGGCACCTCCCCGCCTACGTGTTTTGGCAGACCACCTGGCCTATGAGGGTGCAGATTTGTCAATGGGATGTTATGCAATCTCTAGGGAAAAATAGATTTTCTAAGCCAAAAATTTTTAAACTGCTTCATACTGATTCATACATTTAATCGAGTCGATTGACATGCATTGCATTAGTAATAAATTAAATCGAGTCTAAAATTTTAATTGCATCTATTTAGATATTAAATACCCAACATAACTCAAAGGGGCCAATTAGGATCTGCTCTAGATGTCGGCCCTGCTCTCCTCAAACTTAATCTAATTAATGTTCTTAATCACTCTTTCATAATTGACTAGACTCATATTTTTAAAAGTGCCTAGGTGATTTTGCTGGCTCCCCAATCCAGGCCGAGATAAATCCATATTTGCATTACATTAGCTAGGTTTGAGTCACTTTTCAGTACCCAATTTAGACTGAGGCAAGCTCTGGTTATAATGCCTCAACCTTCAGGAATTGAATCTCAATTTTCTAATAAAATTGATCGTTTAATTTAAAAATCTCTTTCAATCAAATTGAAGCCCAACATATAGGAAAGACTAGGGCACTTTTGAATTGTTTTAGAATCCCAGGTGTCTCCTACCTTTCTTCCTTTGACCCCAGAATAAGTGTTCAATATTGAACCAATCCCATTTGAAAATTCATAACTTTTTCCTCCTTTGATATCGATCTTTGAAAATCTAAAATAAAATTTATACTGCTATTATAATCAAGAGTATTCATAGGAAACTCTGATTTTCCTACGATGTAAATAGCTATGAGGGCTTAAGCTCGTAATAGTATTAGAAACCCAGACCAAATTTTAAAAACCAATTTTTCAAAACCTCAATTAATTCTCTTTGGAAAAATCAAACTCGATGATCATTATCGTCATTTTTAAACGATCGATAGTGATTGATATCTTCTTTCTTCGGAGAGATACATCAATTATTATCGTGGTTTTGATTATAAAATTAATGATCTTTTATCCAGATTAGCATAGTCAAACATTCGATTAAATTTTATTTTGACCCTCTGGGGTCAAATGTGATTCTTTCCTGAGTTTGACTAAAACAATCATAATAGAAATTTAGTGTTTTGAAATTTGAACCAATTAGTGAATGATATTATTGCCTTTTGAGATGATATATCGTTCTTAATGTCATGTTCGATTCCAAAACTAAAATTAAACTTTTAACTTTCCCAAAGAAAATTAAACTTTTTCAAACTATACTTTTTTTAATCAAATAAGGCATTCCACTGTCTTGAATAGATGATATGCCCTTTCAAGCTCTAATGCCACTTTCTATAGAGAACGAGTGGCACTACCGTTTGATTGAAAAAGTATTATTTGAGTTTTGAAAAAAAATTAATTTTCTTTGGAAAAATTTAATTATTGAAAATTTTAATTTTAAAATTAAGAGCATCATTATGAGTAATATATTGCATCGGAAGGTGAATATATTGTTCCCTAATGGGTTCATATTACTAACTTTGAATTTATCCTGATTATCATAGTCAAAACTCAATGAAGAATTACATATGACCCCGGAGGGTCAAAATGAAATTTGATCAAGTTTTTTTACTATGTAAATCTGGATAAAGAGATCATTAATTTCATAATAAAAAATATGATAGTAATTAATATATCTTTCCAAAGAAAGAAGATATCAATCACTATCGATTGTTTCAAAATGACGATATTGATTGCTAGGTTTGATTTTTCCAAAGATAATTATTTGAAGTATTTAAAAGATTGACTTTTAAAATTTTGTTTGATTTGGGGTTGCAAATCTCCTACGAGTGTAAGACATCATAGTTAATTACATCATAGGAAATTAAAATTTTCTATGAATACTCTCTATTAAAATAGTAGTAAAAAAATTTATTTTAGATTTTAAAGTTTGATATCAAAGGAGGAAAGGATTGGAATCTTTAATTGGGATTATATTAAAGTTGAAGACTTATATCTAGAGGTCAAAAGAGGAAGGGTATGAGATGCTTTGGGATTTTAAAATATTTTAGAAGCACCCCAACTTATCATAAGTATTAGGATTAAATTTAAATTGACAGAGATTTTAATTTGAATTGTTAAATTTTTTAGAAAGCTGGGATTCAATTCCTGAATGTTGAGGTCTTATAGCTTAAGCCTGTCTCAGAACCTATGTCTAAATTGGATACTCAAAATCAGCAATC
Source organism: Dendrobium nobile (assembly GCA_022539455.1). NCBI lineage: Eukaryota > Viridiplantae > Streptophyta > Magnoliopsida > Asparagales > Orchidaceae > Dendrobium > Dendrobium nobile. The sequence continues at coordinate 15,727,554 of CM039725.1, forward strand.
TAAACCTAGCTAATATAGTGTAAATCTAGACTTACCCAAGCATGGATTAGGGAGCCAACTAATCACCTTGGAGGTTTAAAATTATGAGTCTGGTTACTTATGAAAGAGTGGTTAAAAAACATTATTTAAATAAGTTTAAGGAAGTGGGGTCAACATCTAGAGAAGATCTTAATTTTGCCCCTTAAATTATACTGGGTAAATTGATGCTTGAAATAAAAATGAAATTAAGTTTTATGTTGCAAATCTGTTTTCATGAATTATATTTTGATGATTAGCAAACACTCTTGTTTCTCTAGGACTGCCTTTTCTACTGACATTTTAGGGCCACAAGATCGGACGAAAATCAAAACCAGCTCAAGTTTGGGTAGACTAGGTCTGAGTCAGTCTGTAATTTTCTTTTTCCCTTTCTTGAGTCAATTATAACCATTTAAGTGTTCTGATGCTAAGTAACCCTACACACACACACACACACACACACACACACTTGAGTGATTTTCCTATCTGATTTAGAATTTCTATTTTTACTCACATCATCCCGGACGATATTTATATCGTCCTGGATGATCGGGTTCAAAACAGAAATTCTAATTAGGACATATTATTAAGGCAGCCGTCATTAGTCGATCGGCCTGGACGATACATGTATCGGCCAGGACGATAGACTCAAAATAAAAAGAAATAGCCACCATAATCTATTTAGGCATTCTTTATTTTTGGAAATCGGCCAGAACGATATCGTATCGGCTTGGACGATTTGATAAAATTATGCCTAAATTGATCAGGCAATTAAGAAAGTAATTAAGATAATTGATACGATCACATCGGCCTGGACCATTGAAAGATCGATCAGGATGATCCATTCAAAAAACTTAAGGTTCTCCTGGACAATCAATATCGAACACCTCATATTTCGGGCGATGGTCTGGACGATCAGGATCGGCCAGCTCAAATTCCGGGCAATACTCTGGACGATTTTCCCCTGATTTGAACTAATCAACTGGGACGATCATGAGATCAGCTTGGACGATCAAGCTATTTTGGAATCGTCATGAACTCCTTTCAGAGCGATTGTCTGGCCGAAGGTCTGTGATTTGAACTAATCATACAGGACGATTTATAATCATCCTGGATGATAGGAACACTTTTATTCTATTCGTCCTAGATCGTTCCGGCTGATTAGGCTCAAATTGTAATGATCGTACATGACAATATTTGTTAAGAGTGTTGCTATTTGCATGTTTTACATTTTTGCAACTTGTATAGTTTTGATGATTCCAAATATTATTGTTTTATGTGTAGTTATCTCCTAATACTTTTTGGAAGATTTGTTTTTGCTCTTGTGTGTACTAACATTTCAGAGAAATTGAACTCCAAACTATGAAGAATTTAAATCAAATTCAGCATACAATTCTTTACAAATTGAAGCTTTAAATTGTTCTTTAAATTGAGAGGGAGTGATTGTAATTGAGTGAATAAAAACACACACACACACACTTATGGAGATATTACAAAATTTGTACTGATCGTACGAGATGAATATAGTTCATATGGGACAATCAGGTCAGTTTTCTCCTTGTAAGAGCAATGGAACAAACAGGAGTTGGAGGAAATTTTTCTAAGTCTTGATCATCTAGGACGAAATTATTTTCGTCCAAGGACGAGATAGGCTCTATAAAAATTTCATTCAAACGAAATCTATAATCATGCCAGGATGATTTCTTCTCTGTAAAAATTTCATCCAAACGAAATCCAAATCGTCCCTGCACGAATTCTTCTCTGTAAAAATTTCGTTCAGACGAAATCTATGATCGTGCCAAGACGATTTCTTCTCTGTAAAAATTTTGTCCAGACGAAATCCAAATTGTCCCAGGATGAATTCTTTTCTGTAAAATTTTCATTCAGATGAAGTTCATTATCGTGTCAGTACGAGTTGCTCTCTGTAAAAATTTTGTCCGGACAAAGTCCTATTCAACCCAGGACGATGTGAACTGACTTATCAAAATTCGTTACATCCTTGCAGTTATTTGGGAACCGACCTATGGTATAACTGATCATACCAGACGAACCTATTTTGTAAGGGATGATGATCGAGTATGAACATAGTTCGTACCAATATTCATTAGGATCATTTCTGACACTTTAAGTAAAATCGTCCAGGATGATCCACGATCGTATGGGACGATTCATTTCGTGTTGACTTGAAAAATTTACAGTTTTGGACGGTTTTTCTTGTCTCTCCTATATATAGTCCAATTTAGACTATCACCTGATCTTTTTGCCATTTGATCTTCGTGCCTATTGAAAGATGAGCCAAGGAGAGGGTGTGAGAGAGCATTTAAAGGAGGATTCCTACCACTGGAGCGTGAAGGCTTCGCTTGGTGTTCAAAGGTAAGAATCTCTTCTTGTGATTTGGGATTACTTCACTCTTTTCTTTCTTCCTTCTAGAATTCTTGTGAGAAGATCTGTCAAGGAGATTCGGTTCTCTGCCGACACTTAGAGAGTGTGAACAGTCGCGGGTTCTCTGCCAACACTAGGAGAGTGTGAAAGGATGAAGGGTTCTCTGCCCACACTAGGAGAGTGTGAAAGAATGAAGGGTTCTCTGCCCACACTAGGAAAGTGTGAAAGGATGGACAGTTCTCTGCCAACACTGAGGATAAGTGTAAAAGGAAGACGATTCTCTACCACACCGGGTAGTAGTGGAAAGAGTTTTTGTAAAGGCTTATCCGCCTTGCTATGGGTGCTAAAGGAGAGTCACTAGTGGTATTAGTGCAATACTCGGAGGGTGCCTCCGAGGAGTGGATGTAGGTCTGGTTTAGATCAAATCACTATAAATCCTGAGTCTTTTAATTTTTTACTGCTTTTTATTTTCTGCATTTTATTTAGTTCTAAAAATTGTGGTTGAAAAACCTTTTTTAAAAAATTTATTAAAGTTTTTTCCAGTTTAACATACTCAAGAGGGATAATTTTATTTAAAAAAAATACTAATTCACCCCCACTCTTGGATAGCCTTGGGACATAAGCTTAGGTTTAACAACCTAATTCATAGTGAATGAATCTCAACAATATTAATATCGTACTGGATGATAAGTTTGGCAACTTGCAATTAATGAGTTATTTTGAAGCTCTTCTATTTAAGGGCTATTGTTCAACATTTTGAACAATCTTTTGCTATTGTCTTGACCTGAGAAAGCCTAAAGGAGATAGAGAGAGAGAGAGAGGGAGAGAGAGAGGATCTTGTGATGGGGAGCTTGTGAGGGAGATTCATAAGGGTTGCTCCAAGCATCATTCCACTTCTTCTTTCATTAGAGTCTCTTATCCTTAAAAGGATATTCTATTACACGACCACCTTTGATTGACAATCTACCTTTTGATTTTTGAAAAACTTGTATGTCTACTTTTTTATAATTAACTGATTATCACATGTGGATGCTTATTAAAGAAGGATATTCTCCACCTTCTCATGAACTTAATCGAATTAAAATTGAAGTACCTTTTACTGAATGGACTTTTGATGAAAGAGATTTAGCTCAACTTAATGCAAAGTGTTTGAATTAATTTTTCTGTGCTTTAAAATCTGAAGACTACATGCGTGTTTCTAGTTGCTCTACTGAAAAGAGATTTGGGATAGGTTGTGCATTACTTATAAAGGAACCAATGAAGTTAAGCAATCTTGTTTGAATATTCTCTTGTATGATTACGAACTTTTTCATATGAAACCTTCTGAATCAATTTTTGATATGTATATAAGGTTTACTCAAATTGTAACTTCTTTGCATGCCTTAGGAAGAGAACTTTCAAATTATGAAAAAGTAATCAAGATTTTGAGATGCTTGCCTTCCTCTTTTGATGCTAAAATCACCGCCATTACTGAATCTAAAGATTTGAATACTTATTCAATTGACAACTTACTTGGCTCACTCATTGCTTACGAGCAAGGAGTGAACCAAAGAAATTTGGATGCAGGTGAGAAAAGAAAGGAGAAAATTGTGGCATTGAAGGCCAACGACACGAACTCTGACTCTTCTGGATCTGAAAGCAATGAATTTGCCTTAATCACAAGGCAATTCAAAAGTTTTCTAAGGAAGAAACAAAAGTATTATCAAAAGTGGAACAAAGGTTGTTAAGAGAGTTACTATTTGCATGTTTCATATTCTTGAAACTTTTATAGTTTTAATGATTTCAAATATTATTATTTTATATACAGTTATCTCCTAACACATTTCGAAAAAGTTGTTTTTACTCTTGTATGTACTAACATTTCAGAAAAATCAAACTCCAGACTACAAAAACTTCAAATCAAATTCAGCATGAGATATTTTGTGGATTTAAAACTTGTATTTTTTTCTTTGAATTAAGTTTTGAAAGGGAGTGATTGTAATTGAGTGAATACACACACACACACTTAAGGAGATCTTGAGAAATTTGTACTGATTGTACATGACAAACATAGTTCATATGGGACGATCAAGTCAGTTATCTCCTCATAAGAGCAATGAAACGAGCAGGAGTCGAAGGAAATTTTCTAAGTCCTGATCATCCAGGATGAAGTGTATTCGTCCCAGGATGAAAAGTTCTCTGGAAAATTTTCGTTCAAAAATGAAGTGTATTTGTTCCAGGACGAGTTGCTCTCTGGATTGAAATCATCTAGGACGAAGTGTATTCATCCCAGGATGATTTGCTCTCTGTAAAACTTTCATCTTGACGAACCTTAACCTCGTCCCAGGACAAAGTGAACCGACTCTGAAAATTAAGTGTCGTTCTGCAGTTTTTGAGAACCGACCTATGGAATAACTGTTCGTATCGGATGAACCTAGTTCGTACAGGATGATGTGTGTGTACGAAATCATTTTGTACCCATATACATTAGGTTCGTTTCCAACGCATTTAAGTAAAATCGTCCAAAATGATCCACGATCGTACGGAATGATCCAATAAGTATTGACTTGAAAATTTGCAGTTTTTGGACAGTTTTTTGTGTCTTTCCTATAAATAGTCCAAACTAAACTACCACATAATCTTTTTGTTCATTGATCTTCGTGCTTATTAAAAGAAGAGTCAAGGAGAGAGTGCAAGAGAGTGTTCAAGGAAGGATTCCTACTATTGGAGCATGAAGGCTTTATTTGGTATTCAAAGGTAAGAATCTCTACTTGTGATTTGAAAATTACTTCACTCTTTTCTTTCTTCCTTTCTAGATTTCTTGTGAGAAGATCTGACAAGGAGATCCGATTCTCTGCCAACACTTGGAGAGTGTGAACAGCCGAAGGGTTCTCTGCCCATACTTGAAGAGTGTGAACAGCCGAAGGGTTCTCTGTCCACACTAGGAGAGTGTGAAAGGATGAAGGGTTCTCTGCCCACACTTAGAGAGTGTGAACAGCCGAAGGATTGTCTGCCCATAGTAGGAGAGTGTGAAAGGACGAAGGTTCTTTGCCCACACTTGGAAAGTGTGAATAGCTAAAGGGTTCTCTACCCACACTGGGAGAGTGTGAAAGGATGAAGGGTTCTGTACCCACACTTGGAGAGTGTGAATAGTTGAAGGGTTCTCTGCCCACACTAGTAGAGTGTGAAAGGACGAAGGGTTCTCTACCCACATTAGAAGAGTGTGAAAGGATGAAGGTTCTCTACAAGTACTGGGGATAGTATAAAAGGATGACGGTTCTCTGCCGCACCGAGTAGTGATGGAAAGAGTGTTTGTAAAGGCTTCTCCGTCTTACTGTGGGTGCAAAAAGAGAGTCACTATTAGTATTAGTGCAATACTCGGAGGGTGCCTCTGGGGAGTGGATGTAGGACAGGTTTTGACCGAACCACTATAAACCTCGTGTCTTTATTTTTCCACTGCCTTTTATTTTTGTGCTTTTATTATTAAAACTATGGTTGAAAAACTTTTCTACAAAACTCACTAAAGTTAGTTTTTATTTCCACATTTTAAGAGGGTAATTTTTTTTTAATTACCAATTCACCCCCCTCTTGGTTAGCCGCTGGGACATAAGCTTAGGTTTAACAACCAAAATATATTTAGAAATCGAAATATATTTTAAACTACTTTTTGATTAACGTAGATGGCTATATTTGGAAACCGAAATACACCCGAGGGTTACTCTATAACTAGACCTCCACTATTCGACAATATATCTTTTGATTTTTGGAAAACACGCATGTCTATATTTTTACAGTCAGTTGATTATCATATGTGAAACTTAGTTCAGGAAGGGTATACAAAACCAACTAGATTAGTTGATGGAGTTAGAGTTGAAACCCCTTTTGCGGACTTGATAGTAGAAGAACATGACTTAGCACAACTAAATGTCAAATACTTGAATAGTTTCTTTTGTGCTTTAAAATCAGAAGACTACATAAGGGTTTTCACTTGCAAAAGTGGAAAGAACATATGTAATAGACTTTGTATAACTTATGAGGGGACTAATTAGGTTAAGCAATCTAGACTTAATATATTGTTGCATGATTATGAACTATTTCGCATGAAACTAAATGAATCCTTTTCTGATATGTACACAAGATTCACACAAATAATCACCATTTTGCATGCACTAGATAGGGAACTAACGAATGCTGAAATGGTTAACAAATTTCTTTATTTTTTCCTACTGCTTATGATGCTAAAATTACTGCAATTATAGAGTCTAAAGATCTAAATATTTACTCTATTGACAATCTTCTTGGTTCACTAATTGCTTACGAGCAAGGAGTTAGCCAAAAAAGATTGATGCAGGTGAATCATGAAGGGAGAAGAACATAGCACTAAATATGGAAGAGTCTGAGAGTGAACACTCACAACCTAAGGATGAAGACGACATCACATTGATGACTAGATAATTCAGAAACTTTCTAAAGAGGAAGAAGAAGAGACTCCAGTATTAGAATAGAGGTAAATTTAATAGAAATACCAAAGTTTCTAATGAAGTGATTTGCTATGAGTGTAGGAAACCTGGTCATATCAAGACTGAATGCCCAAAACTCAAAGCCACTCCTAGCAAGGAGAAGGTTGAGGAGAAACCAATTATAAAGAAGGGAAAGAAAAAGTTTCAAAGAGCTTTCTAGGCGAACTCAACTTCAGATTCATTAAAGATTGAGAAGGAAGAGTAGGTCACTAATCTGTGCTTAATGGCCAATAATCTTGGTCAGTTAGATAAGGAAGTGGTATGTGACTTAACCTATGATAAACTTTTTGAAGTTTCTGAATAATTGCATGATGCATATAAGAAAATAAAGAAAATACATGCTAGGCTAAGTTTAGAATTTGAAGAATTACAAAAAGAATATGAAATCCTTAGGAAAGATCATGCTTTAATTGATGACAACCACATGAAATTACTTAATGAATTTGATGACTTGAATAAAAAAACATGAAAAATTTAAAATCATCCTATACTGAACTTGAAAAGGATTTTAAAAATTTTAAGAATGAATCGGAGAGCAAAATTTATAGATCAAATTATACAAATCAAATTTTGGAAGATATGAATTCATTTTACAAATTAACTATAAAAGCTCTCGAGGATAATATGATACCCCATAAACTTGAAGATGTTACTAATCTTATTTTATATCCTAAATTTATGCAATCCCTGACTAGACGGATGAATGGTAGAGGACTTAGGAAACCATTTCAAAAAGTAAAATGTAATAATTGTGGATTGTTTGGACATATAGCTCATACTTGTACTTTGAAGATGAAAACTTATTTGATGTGGAAACCTAAGATGCATAAACCTAGATATATCATACATGCATTTGATTATAAATTGCTAAAAAGAGAACTCAAACTTGTTTGGATTCCTAGGTCTAACATTTGATAATTTTGTAGAGTTACTCTCACACAAGACCTCGTGAGGGTATATGGTACATGGACAGCATAAGTTCAAAGCATATGACTGGAGATACCGCACAATTCATATCACTGGAAGTTAGGAATAGAGGCAAGATTACACTTGGAGATAATACCACAAAGAAGGTGGTTGGATCAGGTATGATTGAAAATCTTAAGAACTTTTTTATAGACAATGTATTATTACTTGAAGGCTTAAAGCATAATTTGTTAAGTATAAGCCAGCTATGTGATAAAGATTATTGTGTAAAATTTTTCTACTAGCTGCATATTAAACCTAAATGGTAAAGATATTTTGAATGGAAAAAGGGTAAACAATATTTATATACTAGATTTGAATTGCATTCAATCTCCTATTGCTTTTTGTTTGAAAATTGTTTCTGATGAGTCATGACTTTGGCATAGAAGACTTTGTAATTCTAGTATGAAAAACCTTAGAAGAATTACAAAAGAACTTAGTTAGAGGAATACCAAAATTAGACTTTACTAAGGACCACATTTGTGATGCATGTCAATTAGGAAAACAAGTGAAGTCCTCTTTTCAGTCCAATAAGGATCTTTGAACTAGTAAACCTTTAGAGATTTTACATATGGATCTTTTTGGACCTGTTGATACTATGAGTCTAGGAGGGAAGGTATACGGATTTGTGATAGTGGATGATTACTCGAGATTTATATGGGTTAGATTTCTATTTCATAAGAGTAAATCATTTGAGGAATTTAGAAACTTTTTGACTTGGATAAAAAAAAAACTAGGGTGTGAAATTATTTCTATACAAAGTGATCATGGAGAAGAATTTGAGAATGAGAAATTTGAAGAATTTTATAAGGAGAAAGGAATTGATCATAATTTTTTTACACCTAGAACCTCTCAGTAGAATGGGGTAATTGAAAGGAAAAACAGAACATTAATAGAAGCCGCCCGAGCAATATTGGCAGAATACTCACTTCCTAAATATTTTTGGGCTAAGGCAGTTAATACTGCATGTTATGTTCTGAATAGGGTGAATGTGAGATCTAAATTAAATAAAACACCCTATGAGTTGCTAAAAGGAAGAACACCTAATTTGTCTCATTTTTATGTTTTTAGTTGCATGGTGTTCATTCATAATAATGGAAAATCTGCCTTAGAAAAATTTGATCCAAAATCTAATAAAGGAATTTTTGTTGGATACTCAAGTGTTGGAAAATTTTATAAAGTATTCAATAGAAGAACTTTGGTAATTGAGGAGGCCACACATGTTGTATTTGATGAATCTGAAAATACAGAAGAGACAAATATTGAAGAAGATGAAATTGAGATTAACTCCCAAAAGATTGATAAAATAAATTTGGAAGAAAATTTGGAAAAAAATTTAGAGATAGAAAATCCTTTGCCTAAAAATTTGAGATTTTCTAAAAACCACTCAAGGGAATTGATTATAGGTGAACCAAGTGAGGGTGTAAGGACTAGGAGAGGATTAAACAAAGAAGTCAATCATTCAGCCTTCGTTTCAACTATAGAACCCACTAATATTTGTCAAGCACTTTCTGATGAATTTTGGATTTTGGTTATGCAAGAAGTGTTGAATCAATTTGTAAGAAATAAAGTTTGGGAATTAACTACAAGGCCAAATGATCAAAGTGTAGTTGGAACTAAGTGGATATTCAAAAACAAAATGAATGACTCAGGAGTAGTCATTAAAAATAAGGCTAGATTAGTTACTAAGGGGTATAATCAGATTGAAGGGATTGATTTTGAGGAGACTTATGCCCCTGTAGCTAGACTTGAAGCAATTAGGGTTTTGCTAGCCTTTGTCTTTTTTAGAGGATTTAAATTGTATCAAATGGATATCAAAAGTACCTTTTACAAAATCTTTAGCCTTTGATACTTTCAGTGCATTAAGAACAAGGCTTGGTGTGATTGATTTGAATGCTTAAATAAAAATGTTTTTGCAACATTGATGTTTGTTTTCTAGTTAAATCTTTTTATGTTCTTTATGAGTTTTTGATTTTATATGTGTGATTTTTTCTTTTAGAGTTTGTGTTTTTTCATTGTTTTGTGTTTTTTGTGTGTTTTGGGTCTTAGTTTTGATTGATTGCAAAAAATTTAAAAAAAATTTTTTTAGTGACAATCTTTCGGGACGAAATTTTTTCGTACGGGACGATTTATGTAGTGTGACAAACTATCAGATTTTGAACCGTTTAAGTGCAGTTTTCAGTGTTTTATTGTCACTTCGTCTATACAATCGTCACATTCATCCGGGATGAAATGTTTTTCAAACAACGGGATGAATGATTAAAGCAGTTGAATGGATAAGGTAGTTTTTAATACGAACTTCATACGTATGAACCTTTAGTTCGTCTGGACGAACACATGTCAGTTCGATGTAGGGGACGTTTTTAACTGTCATTAAAACGATATAAGTTCTGATCATCCTAGGATGAACTTGTGTTCATCTGTACGATCAGACTGGTCAAAAGTCTGTACGAAAGGACGCTTCATAAGTTGTGTTGATTATGAAAAGCTATTTCATTTTGACGCTTTCGATCGTCCAAACAAAAATTTTTCCTACAGGACGAATTGAAAATTTTGTACGGGACAAAATTTTTTTCGTCTGGTATAAACGTATCATTTTCAATATATAAATAGAAGGGCTTTTGAACTCAATTGTCACACTCAAAACTTCACTTTCAATCTCTTTCGTAGTTTAGATCTTTTTTCAAATGGCGAGTTCAAGCAAGAGACAAAAGGTTCTAGCAATGAAATCACATCAAAATTCCTCTGAAAATTTCCTTTCTAAAGCAAATGAGGAATCTTTTCCTAGGTTTGCCTCTACGAAAATCACACCCTCAAGAATCCTTATCCAAGAACAAATTACCTTTCAGGTAATGAACTTATTTTCTTTAACTCAACTTAGTTTTATCCTTACCATCATCCATCTCTATAATAAGGAAACCTTTCACTTCTTCCTCGCCAACATATCTTTTAATTCTGACCACTCTATAATCCGTTCCTATGTCTTCAAATAAAAAGTTGAAATCACCAAGTATGACTTAGGAGCCTATTTAAACTTAAGGATAGAGGGAGCCATAGCCCATCATTTGATCAACACTCATTATTATTCAGGGTCTGAAATTAATAATTTGATGAGAGGGAAAAATGTAAATGAACATGTGGCTAGAGTATCCAGTCTAGTTCGTAATGCATGAATCATCCAGCATATTCTTAGAACTTCCACAATTCCTAAAGCTGGTGATAGGATCAACATTACCCCTCTTCTTACTATGGTTACTTTCTTGATCATGACTAAAGAACCTTTAGATGAAGCCCAACTTATCATTGACTATCTTTATGGACTGTCTGAAATTGGACTTGTAGAGCATAAGAGAAAGAAGAACATCGCTTTAGGACATCTTATTGCCTGCATTCTGGAGAAGAAATACAATTTGGTTCATCCTGATCAAGAGTTTGAAGAACCGCTCTACTATAATGACGGATCATTTAGAGCAATCTTCAAAGAAGAACCAAGTAAAACTCATATCATTAGTGATACAGAGGAAGAACCAGAAGCTGCACCAGCACCTGTCAATGAACCAAATTATCAAGATTTGGTTCAAAGATTTGATTGCTTCGAGACTCATTTTGATCAATGCTTTAATCAAATTGAAACTCATCTTCAGCAGCATGCCGCACAGTATCAGCATGACATGAATTTTATGAGGGATCAGATGAATGATATCAGTACCAATGTGCTTATGATGAGTACTTACTTTAACATCTTTGGTGCTGCACCTCCTCCTCCACCAGATCAAGGTCCTTCTCAGTGATTGTTGCACTTAGTTTTATATATTTTCTGTAGTTTGTGTTTTAGATGTGTTTTCAATAAGTTTGTTGTATTTTTCTTTATTTTAGATGTTTTGTTTTTGTATTGATATCCTGAACTTAAATTGTAATATCTTTTTAGTGATATTAATATATGTTTACGTGTGTTTTGGATTTAAATGTATTAAAATATGTGTTAGCCTTTATGATAATTATTAGATTTTTTATCTTAATAGTGTTATACTTTGAAGTGCAAGTCTAAATTAAATTCATTAAAAAATCTATTTTTTCTAAATTTAAGTTCTGCTTATAACTTGATATAATTAGAATTCTCAATTTCATGTCTCTTATTTAGACTACATTAATTCTAATATTATTATTGCAACTATGATATTTTCTTATTTTATATTTCACTTATCAATAAATATTTATACACTTAGAAAAATTTAAAATTTTTTATTATTGATTTCGAAAAGATCAAAATTACTCTTGAAAAAATGTACAAATGTATAAAAATCAAAAGAAATGCGTAGTGGTTCGCAAGCAGAAAAAGAGGCATAAAATAAACCCAAAAAAAAGATGCACAAAAATGTGCCAATAATTTGAAAAAGATGAGCAAAGCGCCAAATGTGGTAATTATTTCTTTTCATTATCTTTTAATCTGTTTATTCAAATTGATCTATTGTATATTTATATTCTGTATTGACATTTGAAATATACAAATTTTCTATTCATTCTATTTGCAATGATTTTCTTTATCTTAGTGTCTAAACTGACTCATGCATTTTATATATTCTCTTTCTTATCAATGTTATATCTCTTCTTAAATTCTATGAATTAATATGATTTGCCTAATATTTTAATTTTAATTATATAACTTATTTCAATCAGTTTCAAGATTGAATTATCAAAAGATTTTCATATATCTGCTTACATTTCAAGTCATTTTCTTCTTTTGTTATCAAAAAGGGGAATAAATTATTTGTATCGTGATTTTTGTTTTTGTTGATTCATATTATGTACGTGTGTTTGTTTTTTATTTTGTTTAGGGTTTTGTATATGTTATATTTTTGTTTTATTTTGTTTGTTATATATTTCCAAAAATGCCTCCTTATTTACACGTGTTCATCAATTCAGGAGGAATTTCAATTCAAGGGAAGTTTAGGAGATTTTGTTTTAATTTGAAAAATTATACAAACAATAATTGTTTTGCCATCATAAAAAAGGGGGAGATTATTAAGAGAGTTGCTATTTGCATATTTTATATTCTTGCAACTTTTATAGTTTTGATGATTTCAAATATTATTATTTTATGTACAGTTATCTCCTAACACTTTTTGGAAAAGTTATTTTTGCTCTTATGTGTACTTACATTTCAGGAAAATCAAACTCCAGACTACAAAGACTTCAAATTAAATTCACCATGAGATACTTTGTGGATTTAAAACTTATATTTTTTTCTTTGAATTAAGTTTTTAAAGGGAATGATTGTAATTGAGTGAATACACACACACACACACTTAAGGAGATCTTGAGAAATTTGTACTGATAGTACGGGACGAATATAGTTCATACGGAACAATCAAGTCAGTTATCTCCTCATATGAGCAATAAAACGAGCAGGAGTCGAAGGAAATTTTTCTAAGTCCTGATCATCCAGGACGAAGTGTATACGTCCCAGGACGAAATGTTCTTTAGAAAATTTTCATTCAAAAATGAAGTGTATTCATTCCAGGATGAGTTGCTCTCTGGATAGATATCGTCTAGGACGAAGTGTATTCATCCCGGGACGATTTACTCTCCGTAAGTCCTAACGAACCTTAACTTCATCCCAGGATGAAGTGAACCGACTATGAAAATTAAGTGTCGTTCTACAGTTTTTGGGAACCGACCTATGGAATAACCGTTCGTACCGAACGAACCTAGTTTGTACAGGATGATGTGTGTATGAAATTATTTCATACCCATATACATTAGGTTCGTTTCCAACACATTTAAGAAAAATCATCCAGGACAATCCACGATCATATGGGATGATCCAATACGTATTAACTTGAAAATTTATAATTTTTGGATGGTTTTTTATGTCTTTCCTATAAATAGTCCAAACTAAACTACCACAGAATCTTTTTGTCCACTAATCTTCGTGCCTATTGAATGAAGAGTCAAGGATAGAGTGCAAGAGAGTGTTCAAGGAAGGATTCCTACTACTGGAGCGTGAAGGCTTCATTTGGTATTCAAAGGTAAGAATCTCTACTTGTGATTTGAAAATTACTTTACTCTTTTCTTTCTTTCTTTCTAGATTTCTTGTGAGAAGATCTATCAAGGAGATCCGTTTCTCTGCCAACACTTGGAGAGTGTGAACGACCGAAGGGTTCTCTGCCCACACTTAGAGAGTGTGAACATTCGAAGGGTTCTCTGCCCACACTAGAGAGTGTAAAAGGATAAAGGGTTCTCTGCCCACACTTAGAGAGTGTGAAAAGCTGAAGGGTTCTCTGTCCACACTAGGAGAGTGTGAAAGGACGAAGGGTTCTCTGCCCACACTAGGAGAGTGTGAAAGGATGTAGGGTTCTCTGCCCACACTTGGAGAGTGTGAACAGCCGAAGGGTTCTCTGCCCACACTAGGAGAGTGTGAAAGGATGAAGAGTTCTCTACTCACATTTGAAGAGTGTGAACAGTCGAAGGGTTCTCTACCCACACTAGGAGAGTGTGAAAGAAAGAAGGGTTCTCTGCCCATACTAGGAGAGTGTGAAAGGATAAAAGTTCTCTACCAGCACTGGGGATAGTGTAAAAGGATGACGGTTCTCTGCCGCACCGGGTAGTGGTGGAAAGAGTGTTTGTAAATGCTTCTCCACCTTGCTGTGGTTGTAAAAGGAGAGTCACTATTGGTATTAGTGCAATACTCGGAGGGTGCCTCCGGAGAGTGAATGTAGGTCTGATTTTAACCGAACAACTATAAACCTCGTGTCTTTATTTTTTCACTGCCTTTTATTTTTATGCTTTTACTATTAAAACTGTGGTTGAAAAATGTTTTATGTAAAACTTACTAAAGTTAGTTTTCATTTCCAAATTTTAAGAGGATAATTTTTTAAATTACCAATTTACTCCCCCTCTTGGTTAGCCGCTGGGACATAAGCTTAGGTTTAACAACCTAATTAATTGTGAACGAGTTTCAACAAAGGTAAGGGAAACAAAAATTTTAAGAGCTATAATGACATGGTTTGTTTTGAATGCTGGAAACTTGGACATGTGAAAGCTGATTGGCCTACACTTATGGCTCACTCAAGCAAAGAAAAGGGTGAGGAGAAACCAAAGTCTAAGAAGAAAAAAAAAATTCAAAAGGCATTCTAGGCAGACTCTGCATCCGATTCATCTGAGACTGAACCTGAAGATGAGACAACAAACCTATGCTTAATGTTAGATGATCATCTTGATCAAGAAGAGGTATGTGAACTATCCTACGATCAACTCCTTGAAGTTTCTGAAAAAATTCATGCATTATATAGAAAGCTTAAGAAAACTCATGCAGCTTTAAAATTGGAGCTTTTGAATTTATAAAAATAACATGAAATTTTGATTAAAGATCATTCAACAATTAATTCAAATCATATGGCTCTACTTGATGAATTTGATGATTTAAATAAGAAGCATTCTGAATTAATTGAAGAGCATGATTCATTAAAAGTTTCACACACCTCACTTGAATCGATTTTAAGAAATCTAAAGAGATAGAGCATAATTTGAGAATTGATAATGATGCTTTAAAAGATGCTAACTTGAGGATTAAAAATGAATTAGATACACTTAAGAGAAATTGAATGACACCTACACTTGATCAAAAGTCAAAACCTAAGAAGAGGCATTACTACCCAAATCATTTAAGAAATCATTTTCCTGGAGTTAGATGCTTTTTATGTAGCATGCTAGGACATATGTCACACACTTGCACTATTCACCATAGTACATATTGGGTGTAGAGACCCTAATTACATGAGTCACAGCATAGCACACATGCATTGCATTCTACTTTTTATAAGAAGGAACCCAAATCTACTTGGGTTCCTAAATCTAACATTTGATGATTTTGTAGGTAAGCTCTCACAGAAGGCCTCATGAGAGTATGTGGTACTTGGATAGCGGATGCTCTTGACATATGACTGGTGATACCAATCTATTTGTTTTGGTGAAGACCAGGACAATAGGCAAGGTTACTCTTGGAGACAACACCACTAGAAAGGTGATAGGTGCAGGTATAATTGGTAATTCTAAGAACCTTATGATTGAAAATATTTTGCTTGTAGATAGATTAAAACATAACTTGCTCAGCATCAGTCAGCTTTGTAGCAAGGGCTTCATCATATAATTCTTTACAAATTCATAAATTATAAGTTTAAATAATAATACTTTTTTGCAGGAAAAGAGGATCAACAACATGTATATGCTTGATTTAAATAACATTGAATGTGCTGCATCTTTTTGCTTAAAAATTGCTATTGATGATTCATAGTTGTGGCACAGAAGATTATGTCATGCTAGTATGAAAACTCTTAGGAAAGTGACCCAAAAAGACCTAGTTAGAGGTGTCCCCAAACTGAAATTTTTTAAAGACCTCCTTTGTGATGCATGCCAATTAGGAAAGCAAGTCCACTCCTCTGTTCACCCCAATAAGGATATTAGCACCTCTACACCTTTAGAAGTCCTTCAAATGGATTTGTTTGGACCCATTAGCACTGCCAACTTGGGAGGAAAAGTTTATGGTTTTGTAATTGTTAATGACTATTCGAGGTTCACTTGGACTAGATTTCTTTCACACAAAAATGAGTATTTTGAGGAGTTTAGAACATTTTTTACTTGGATTCAGAAAAAGCTAGGTTATGAGATCTTGACCATCCATAGTGACCATGGGGGAGAGTTTAAAAATGAAAGATTTGGAGATTTTTGTGAGGACAAGGGTATTAGCCATAACTTCTCAGCTCCTAGGACCCCTTAGCAGAACGAGAAAGCTGAAAGGAAGAACTGGACCTTAGTGGAAGCTGCTAGAGCCATGCTTGCTGAGTATTCACTTCCAAAATACTTTTGGGCTGAAGCGATTAACACAGCTTGTTATGTGTTGAATAGGGTGAATGTTAGAGCTAAATTAGATAAGACACCTTATGAGATCCTTAAGGGTAGGACTCCCAATCTTTTCCACCTTCATATCTTTGGTTGTAAGGTTTTCATTCACAATAATGGGAAGTCTCACTTTGGAAAATTTGATCCAAAATTTGATGGGGTGTTCTTGGGATATTCTAGTATTGGGAAGTCTTTTAGGGTGTTTAACAAGAGAACTTTGATGGTGGAAGAAACTACACATATAGTGTTTGATGAGACTGATCCTTGAAAGCTTGGACTTGAGGATGATGATGATGTTGGAGAGATTAACACTGGAGTAAAAAATTTGGAGAAGGGAGTAGAACACCAAAACACTGAAGGAGTAGGAGATGTTACCCAAGGAGTAGAAAATGTAGATATGGATGAAAGGGTTGGACCTTCACACACCTTGCCTAGAGATTGGAGATACTCTATAAGTCACCCCAAATATTTGATCTTAGGAGACCCTTCTATTGGAGTTAGGACTAGACATGGACTTAGGAAGGAGGTGAACCACTCTGCTTTTATCTCAATGATTGAACCCACCAACATAAGCCAAGCCCTTTCTGATGAGTTTTGGATTTTAGCCATACAGGAGGAATTGAACCAATTTGTTAGAAATGATGTTTGGGAGCTTGTAGAAAGACCTAAGGAGCAAAGTGTAGTTGGAACCAAGTGGGTCTTTAAGAATAAGGTGAATGATTCTGGAGTGGTGGTTAGGAATAAAACAAGATTAGTGGCTAAGGGGTATAACCAAATAGAATGGATAGATTTTGAGGAGACTTTTGCCCCTGTAGCTAGATTGGAAGCCATTAGACTGCTATTAGCCTTTGCCTATTATAAAGGATTTAAGCTTTTTCAAATGGATGTTAAGAGTGCCTTTTTAAATGGGGAAATAAAAGAAGATGTGTTTGTAGAACAACCCCTAGGTTTTGAGAGTTTCCAATTTTCAAATCATAATTTTAAATTAAAAAAGGCCTTATATGGCTTAAAGCAAGCACCCAGAGCTTGGTATGAAAGGCTTAGCACATTCTTACTAGAAAGGGAGTTTATTAAGGGGAGCGTAGACACCACCCTTTTTCTTAAAAAAGTTGGAGATGATTTGCTCATTGTTCAGATTTATGTGGATGACATACTTTTTGGATCCTCTGATAAGAAACTTTGTGATGAATTCTCTAAAATAATGAGTAGTGAGTTTGAGATGAGTATGATGGGAGAGTTGTCCTTTTTTTTGGGGTTTAGTATAAAACTATTAGATGATGGAACCTTTCTAAATAAATCAAAATACATAAAGGATATTTTGAAGAAGTATGAGATGGATAAATCCAAGCCAATTAATACTCCCATGACTTATAGTGTTCTGTTGGATAGGGACCCAAGTGATAAGTCTGTTGATCAGAAGAAGAACAGAGGCATGATTGGATCCTTACTTTACTTGACCGCTAGCCGACCTGATATAATATTTAGTGTTTGCCTTTATGCTTGATTTTAAGCTGACATTAAGGAATCCCACCTGACTATAGTTAAGAGAATTTTTAGATACATTTTGTGGACCCAAAGCTTAGGACTTTGGTACCCTAGGCACAACACTTCTTTTTAGATTATTAGATTTTCTGACTCTGATTTTGCAGGATGTAAGGTGGATAAGAAAAGCACTTCTGGAACTTGTCAATTCATAGGACAATCTTTGGTCTCATGGTCTAGTAGAAAGCAACTCTATTGCACTTTCCACTGCTGAAGCTGAGTACATTGCCTTAGGAAGTTGTGTGGCCCAAGTCCTTTGGTTGAAACAATAACTATTGGATTTAGGATTACCTCTAAGCACCATCTCAATCTTTTATTACAACACTAGTGTTATTTGTATTTTTAAGAATCCTATTCAATATTCAAGTACTAAGCACATTGACATTAGACATCACTTTATTTGAGATCATGTGACTAAAGAAGACATTGAGTTACACCATGTGACAACTGAGAATCAACTGGCTGACATCTTTGCTAAACCACTGGTCTTCGACACTTTTATCTCTTTAAGGACCAGATTGAGTGTGATTGACATAAATGCATGAACTTGATCTTTTACCTATTTTTCTTTTTGTTCTTTTTCTTTTATTCTTTTATTGCTTTATGTTTTGTTGTTAGTTTTTGTTTGTTGTTTTATTTTATTTATTGCCTTCTTAAATTTCTTTTAAATCATTTTTGAAGTGATATCGTATGCCTTGTCTTTGCTTTTAAAATTTTGTAGTCAATATTTTGCATCTCTTAATATATTAAAGGGTAAAAATATTCTGTTGATTGTTTCTCTTTCTCTAACATATTTTAGTGGCACAGTCTTCTTTTCTAATCAAAAGTCTATCTCAAATTAACAAATCGAGTATGCAATTAAGATCTTTTCTAACCTTGCTACAGCCAAATCTATCTTGTATGTATAATGATCAAAGTATTTTGTCACATAAAGAATTCATCGTTACTCTTGTCATTGCATTTATTCATACGATTATTGATTCTATTTTGTGGATTGATCTTCTCTATATTAGAGAGTGAGTTTTTCTTCTCAAATATCTAGAAGATATACTCACAACTAAGTTTATTTAAGAGTTTTTTTGAAAGAGAATGTAGCTTGCAAAAATAAAAAAAGTGGCCAATGATGTCAAAATCAAAAGATACACAATGACGCTAAATTGAAAATAAATATATACTCAAAGTTTATCAAAAAGAAGCGTAAATCTCCATTCAAATTAACAAGAGGCATAAAATGAGCCCACCAAAAAGCAAGCTCTCCTCTCCTTTCAAAAACTTTTAAAACTTGGAAGAATTCATATATCACATGATAAAATAAAGGCTTGATTTCGACTTTTTGCGATTGTGACATAATTACTTTGATACATTATTTTGTAAGATATATTTTTTTTGAAATCAAGTGATGAACGGATTCTTTTTTTATATCCAATTGAATTCTTTGAGTTAGGTCATTGATTTCAAAAGATGATTTTACCCTAAAAGAAAAATTGAGCTAAGGGTAACCATGATCAGATATTCTACCATTTTTTGGATTTATTTATGTTGTTAACTCATTAATTTATAAAATTTTAAAATCAATCACATGGAATACTACATCATGTCATGCCTTGGTTCATTCAAGAAAGAAAAAAAAAAGGTTTTGCTTACTTTGTGTCTTCAATCCTCCTCCTTTTTGAGATGTCAAAAGGGGGAGTAGGATGTTTGAGTGTTTTCACTATGTTATGTATTCTAAAAAATATTCTGTTTTTTTTTTTGCACTGCTGTTTTGGAATTAATCATTGGAGTGTTTTGCCATCATAAAAAAGGGAGATATTATTGCAAATATGTTTTCCTGAATTATGTTTTGATGATTAGCAAACACTCTTGTTTCTCTATGATTGCCTTTTATACTAACATTTTAGGGCCACAAGTTCGAACGGGAATTGGAACCAGCTCAGGTTTGGGTAGACTAGGTCTGAGTCAGTATGTAATTTTTTTTTCCTTTCTTGACTCAATTGTAACCATTGAAGAGCTCTGATGCTAAGTAACCCTACACACACACACACACACACTTGAATGATTTTTCTATCTAATTTAGAATTTCTGTTTTTACTCACATCGTCCCGAACAATATTTATATCATCCTGGACAATCGGGTTCAAAACAAAAATCTTAATCAGGACATATTGTTAAGACAGCCATCATTAGTCGATCAGCCTGGATGATATATGTATTAGTCAAGACAATAGACTCAAAATAGAAAGAATCAACCACCATGATTTATTTAGGCATTCTTTATTTTTGGAAATCTACCAGGACGGTATCGTATCAGCCTGGACGATTTGATACAATTATGCCTAAATTGATTAGGCTATTAAGGAAAGTAATTAAGATGATTGATACGATGACATCGGCCTGAACGATCTGTTCAAAAAACATAATTTGCTCCTGGATGATTAATATCGGACACCTCATATTCCGGGCGATGGTCTGGACGATCAGGATCAGCTAGCTCAAATTTCGGGCGATGCTCTGGATGATTTTCCCCTGATTTGAACTATTTAGCTAGGACGATCATGAGATCAGCCTGGACAATCAAGCTATTTTGGAATCGTCCAGAACTCTTTTCAAAGCGATTGTCTGACCGATGGTCTGTGATTTGAACTAATCGTACATGACGATTTATAATCATCTTGGACGATAGGAACACTTTTATTCTATTCATCCTAGATCGTCCTGGTTGATTAGGCTCAAATTGCACTGATCGTACAGGATAAAATTAATATCATCCAGGACGATAATGTCGGCAACTTGCAATTAATGAGCTATTTTGAAGCTCTTCTATTTAAGGGCTATTGCTCAACATTTTGAACAATCTTTTGTTATTGTCTTGACATGAGAAAGCCTAGAGGAGAGAGAGAGAGAGAGAGAGAGGATCTTGTGAGGGGGAGCTTGTGAGGGAGATTTACACGGGTTGCTCCAAGCATCTTTCCACTTCTTCTTCCACTAGAGTCTCTTATCCTTGGAAGGCTTGGGAGAGGTAAGCTTCAGCGATTGATCGAGGTTCTCTGCCTGCTTCAGGAGGTAGCAAAAAGAGTTGGGTTCTCTGCCTTGCCAGGATGGCAAAAAGGAGGTTTTTGTAAGGGCTTCTCCACCTTGCTGTGGGAGCAAAAGGAGAGTCACTTTGGTAGTGCAATACTCATAGGGCACCTCCAGGAGTGGACGTAGGTCGAGTTGACCAAACCACTATAAACCCTTGTGTTCTTTTTCTTGCTTTCGCACTTAATTTTTCGACACTTATTTTTCTGTGGTGATTTTGGTTTGAGCTTTGTTGGTCTTTGGTTTAAAGATTTTTTAAATACCAATTCACCCCACCTCTTGGTTAGCCCTGGGCCAGTTCATAAGGGCCTAACATCCCTAACAAACTTTTATTTTAGATTCATTTAAATATATTTCTAATATAATGAATTCAAATTGACTCAATTAATACTTAAAATCAGAATGAATCAATTTAAAAATCATGCTTAAAAATTTTTTTTACTAAGGAATGCACAACATCGCCTTGATAGAACTACACCCTAATAGATCAGGTGGCCTGCCAAAACTCGCAGGCGGGGAGGTGCCTAACATGGTAGAGAAAATTTAAAATGTATGTATGAGACACTCAGCGAGCCCAAGCTTACTTCTTAAGATCGTTAAAATTGCTCTATGAGCTTAAAAGTTTTAATTTTGTTAAAGAACAAGATTTTTTTTTTAATCGTACCCTCACTGGCCTTCAATCGGGCACCCTCAAAATCGACATGCAAGTAAAAAGACTAAAAAAATATGTCATTTCTTCTATGAAATCAATTAAATTTAAATACTTAAACTAAATGTACATGTGTAAAGTGCTACTTAATATTATAACACATAATTAGAAAAAGTAAAGGGGTCGGGTACCACTAATAATAAGCCTGAATTTCTAATCCTAAGACTCAAGTGAATTTGAGAATGAGTCTTCTCATTCTTCACTTCTTCGTCCTTCTATGGGGCTCTTAGATCGTTAGGTCTTGATATTCAAATGAAAAGAAACTCCCCCTTCAGGGGTGTCATCCTTTTCCTTTGGATATTTAAAAGTATCATAATCTAAATCTTAAAATGAAGAAAGACTTTCCCCTAAGGGATGTTACCCATATCTTTGAATTTCAGATTGAACTCATATCCCTTCTCAAATTATCACTTAATAATTACAACTCAATTAAATTTAAATTATATTTAAAAAGTAAAAAAGAAAAATGTAGACTCAAACTCAACCTACAGAGTTATCATAAACAATTATAATCAAAACATTTAAAGCACTTTATATTAATCAAGAATTAAATTACTCACATTACAACCATAATTTTTTGGGTGACCCAAGGGGGGCCTATATGTTAATTAAAATAAAGAATTACAAGGTCCTTATAGAGGACCTTTAGCTCACTAATACACAAAAGGGCTATAAAAAATTTTAAATAAAATCTAAGAGCCGATGATCTCCAATGCTATAAGTTACAAAATTACTTAGTAACATTCTAGGGTTGCTAGAGGACAACACCCAAAAAGGAAAGACAATTAAGTAAACAGTAAGCACAGTCTTTCTCCAAAAGTTAAACAAGATCTTCATTAGGTTCACTTTCCCATTAACCTGCAATAAAAATCAAAAACAAAAAAACCCAAACAAGGCAAAAAAAGGATGCAATATAAAGGAAAAAAATATTTAAAGGGTGTCTTAGCATGCTTAACCACACATGGCCATACTCTTTTAATTTAAAAGGGTGTCTTAGCAGGCTTAGCACCTGTAAAAAATATTATTAATTAAAGCTTGCTTTATTTTTGCTCCTTTTTTAGTTGATTTCCCTGTATAAATATGACCACCTACATAAGATTGAATTAATATAAATCGTCTCTTAACCTAAGGGTAATCTATTGCATAATCTAAACAAAACAAAGATTGTAGAAATTAAATAAATAAATACATCAATCTAAACTAGTTACCAGTATGTAGTGAAAACTCAAAAACCTAATACAAAACAGAAAAGTAAATACTTGCCTAGCCTAAGATTAGAGTTGGTTGACCTAGCAAACCATTTAAAAAGTGAAGGATAGGCTATTTGGTTTGGATATATCTTATATATGTTAATTAGTTAAAGGTGCTTTAGGTTTTGGTTGGTTGAAAGGCTTAATGAGAATATTTAATTAAATTTTAAATATTAATGATTTAAAATTTAATTTTAAGATATATTTTGAGGTTGGATGGATACTATTTTTGTTAATCACCGAGGCTATGAAGTTTATTTCACCTTCATTGGGGCTAAGTTAATAGCCTTATAGGCAAGTGTTATCTAGTGGTAACCAATATAACTATGTAATTTGATTAAAATTTAAAAGTTGATGAATTTTAATTGAGGTTGATTGATTACTAATTTTAAGGTTGAATTAAGGTTTTTAAGATTTTTAAGTGGTTTTAGAATTTTTTTATTATTTTAATCATTAAATTAAGGGGTCAAAATTTGACTTTTAAATTAAATGTCGATTTCTAAAAAGTTAGTATTTTTATAACATATTAGACCTTAAGGTGAGTAATTAGATAATAAGTTTGTTGGAATTGAATTTTTCTATATTAATTATGATAGTTTGAAGTTTTGACATGATTTTGACTTAAGGTTGATCAGATTGTTGACTTTTTAAACTTGAATTATTTATAGTGGTTTCATATTTTTAATAAATATTAGACCCCCAATGGAGTACAATGCCTTTGAGTTTCTTAATTTGGAAATTTTTGGAATTAGTTATAATTTTTTAAAGTTTAAATATTTATTGAATTATTTTATTAATTTAATTGAGGGCATTTAATAATTTAAATCTAAATGAACTCCAAACTCCTTGAAATCACCTCCAAATGTCAAGAATGACATAAGGAGAGATTCCCAAGTATTTAGAAAATTTGAATTATTTTTTATTAATTAAATTAATTAAATATTAATTTTTAGTTAAAATTAAATTTAGCTTGAATTTGATGTCAAATCATAGGGATTTTATTTTTCTTAGGTTAAGGTTAAACTTTGGTCTCCTTAAAGTATTACATATAACTTTTGGGTCTAAATTTTATTTATTAAATTTTTTAGAATCTTTAAGGCTTAATTAAAAAAATTAACTTTAATTTAATTAATTAAGTGGTTTAATAAGTTTTAAAATTTCTAAACAATTTCCCAAGGGTAGAGAATGTCACTAGGTTTAAGTGTCTTAAATCTCATGTCAATAAGAGGTGTATCCTATTTTTTATAATTATTCAAAGTTTTCTAGACATGTCCTTAATTATTGTCCTTAATGATGTCACTAGGTTACGTAGGATCAAATCAATGTTTTGCAAACTGTTGACATACATGTATGCATCACACATAAGCATAATAAAATCCTAGATCTAAGAGAACATATGTTAAAGGCGAGTGTGTGAACCTTAAGCATATGCAACTAAAATATATTCAATTAATTGGAAGACTAATTAATGAGTAAGAAGAAAAATAATTACTCATTGATTAATCATCACTCCCTATCAAATCTATTCAAGCAAACTAAACTTATGTTTAAATTTTTAAAGGATCTCTAAACATGTAAAGATTTAAATACATATGATTGACTACATATTGAGAGATCCACTTATTATTAAAATAATGTAAAAATAAATCTTTTCATTTGAAAATATTTAATTTAATATTTAATTAAATATTAATGAACTATTAAAGTAATTAAATAATTGAAATTAATTAAAATAAATTAAGTTTTTTATTTTGAAAATAATTTTAAATTAAAATACTAAAAATTTCATAAATTTTGAAATTTTACACATATTTTTTTATTTCAATTGAATTTTGTTTTAATTTTTAAAACTTAAGGCAATTTGAATGCATTTAAAATAATTCAGAATTAATTAAAGTTTAAATAATTCTTAAATTAAATTTAATAAAGCTTAAATTTTTTTTCAAATTAAAAATTATTTAAATTAATTTTCTTTAATATTTTTTAAAATTATTTAAATTTATTTTTAATTAAATAATAATTAAATATTTAAATATTTAAATATTATTTTAATATGTAATATATCTTAAATTTAATTTAATTTAAAATTAAATATATAAGAATATTTCTCATATTTTAAAAATATTTAAAAATAAGAAAAATTAATTACTTTAAAATTTTTTAATTAATTAAAATTAAAGAAATAATTAAATATTTAATGCATTGTAATTAAGTAAAATACTTAAAGAAAATTTTTTAAATTAACTTTAATTTTAAAATAAAAAAGCCTTCAATATTTATTAGATAATTTGAAATCTATTTTAAATTTATAAGATATTTTAATCAATTTTAGTTAAATATTAATTTAAAACACTTAATATATAACATTTAAGATAATTTAAAATATATTGAATATTTGAAATTAATATTAATTTTAAAATAATGTGTTTAATTTTCTAAAAACTTTTAAGATATAATACATATTTTTATGATTTAAAAATAATTTTTAAATTTCTATATTGAAAATGATTTAAAAATTAATTTGAAAATGATTTAATTAAAATAGTGGCACAGTGGCCACGTGGCAGCCTCAGATTCCCCCGTAAAAAACCCGACAAATATTAGCAATGATCACGCGATGGCGTAATCATTGCTAATGATTGAATGATGGCATGAGGTCTGATGTATCCAAGTTAGCAACGCACTGCGCCGTCTGATTTTCCATGGTTTGAACCAACAAACCAAATCATGTCGGACAGAGAGTGGAACCATGGGATCAACCGCACGGTCAAACAAAACCATGGAGAGGCTTAATCTAAACCGTTGATTGATCAACGATCCAAAAATGTACAATTCATGCACGTTTCGAATCGAAACCCTAAAACAAAAATTGATTCATTCTTGCAAATGGCTTAACCAAATTTAATAAAATTTTAAACGTGGATTAAGGGAATGAATAGAAATCATGGGGGCCCTTTTTGACATTTTTAAAAGCACTTATTGAAAAGTTAAATAGATCTATGTATTCTAGCCTAGGGTTGTGATTTTACCTTAATCCAACTGATGGATTTTGATGGTTTTTTTTTAACTTATAAATAGTCCAAGATTATTTCCCTAGTTGAAAGCACCTCTTGAATCATAATAGATCAATGGGAAAATGATTTTGATGGACTTTGGCATTGGCTCACCAGAAATCTCGCCGCTTGTGGGATTTGAGTTGTGGATTTCTACTTGAGAAAGGTAGAGGAAGATCTAGAGTGCTCAAGCGAAATGAGTTTGTGTTATGGGAGGGCTTGAGTAGAGAGAGATTATGAGGGAATCAATGAGGGTCTTTTTGCCTATTTTCCCCCTATTCAAATGACCTGAGGTATTTGGATGGCCTTGATTGCTTTGTCTCTATTCCCTGATGGTTTTTAGCTATCCTAGGGTGGTTAAGAGCAGAGGGATCAAAGGACAAAAGGACATGTGAGGTGGAAAGTCCTTTTGTCCCCTAATGCACATGTGGATGTGATTAGGATAAATTAGGACTTAACTAGAGCTTAGGAGGGGTCTTAAAGGCCTTTAGAATTCACTTAAGCTACTAGAATGCTTAAAGGCAGAGTGGGCTAAGTTTAAAAAGTCATTTGACCAAGTTTGACACCTCCAAAGGCCAATGTGGACCATTTGACAAGTCAAAATTCCACCTAGGCTAATGATATGGCATGGAGGGTGTCTTAAGGAGCTATTGGGTTAGAGTTTAGTGGTTAAGGATTGGAATTTGAGCAAAAATATATAGGCTTGAGATAGTTATACCAAGATTTCACAAGTTGACTCGATCAAACTAATTAGAGTTTGACTCAAGGTGAGTTTAGAAATAATTGAAACATGCATTTGAATGAGATTGAAGGGTTTTGAGGTTTACCTTAATTGGATTCAACTAATTGAATCAAGTTAACTTGAGTTGACTATGCTTGGGTTTAGTTGACCAAGTCAACTTATGATTGGGGCAAAGGTCCAATCATGTTTAAATCACCAGGGGAAGTGATCAGCAAAGTTTTAAAAACATTTGAAGTTTGATTCAAAGTAGGGAAGCTTAAGGGTTGATTTGGTCAACCTAGGTTGACTTGGTCCACCTAGTTGACCTCGAGCCAGGGTTTGGGCTCAATAAGTTTGAAATGATATTCTGAGACTACTGGAAGTGGTTTCAGGGATTAGGGAGGTCATCTAAGTCAAGTCACCTATTATGGCTCTTAATGAGTCATCGGGTCAACCTAGGTTGACCTAAGAGATAGATTTGGACTCAACAGGTTTGATTTGATGTTTTGAGTATGTTGGAGGTGATTCTAGGGGCTGGAATGGTCAATTTAGTCAAAATGAATGTTTAAACCTTAATGGGCCTATTTGGTCAACCATGTTGACCCAGGGCCTGAGATTGGGTTCGATAGGTTTGGTTTGATATTTGAAATTGAATGAAAATAGTCTCATAAAAAGAGGAGGCCATTTGGTTTGAAATAACTATTCAAACCCCTAAGAGTAATTTTGGTCATTTTGACCTGTAGTCAACTAGGGGTTAAAGTGGGCCAACCAAATGTATTTTAATATTTAATAATTCATAATAAAGGGTCTGAATGTGATTAGAGCATATGGAGAAGGCTCTAAGGTCAAGATCCATTGAGTGTCAGGTCTAGTGGCATATGTCATAAATATTTGAAGGTTTTATAGTATTTGAAAAAATAGTTAGTTTCTAAGGCTACAGACCTTAGAATGGACTCAAATTTAGAGGATAAATTCTAGATACATTCCTAATCAATATGCAATTTATAGATCATGAATCAGGGGTCATTTGACTGGGCTTTGAAGTATTTGAAAAGTCACTAAAAAGGCTTTTAGGACCTAAGCCTTTAGACTTTTGATTTTGGTATGGATTTCTACATTTGAACTAGATTTTAGATTTGAATGATTAAAATTGAATTATCCAAATCATTTCTGATCATTTGGATGATCATAAATGATTGAATAGGATTGAAGTTATATTGGAGACTTGCTTAAAGAATAAATTAGAAATGATATCTGGATAGGCCTGGAGTCAGGATAGGTGTGAAGTCTGGGTTTGATTTGAACCTGGGTTGATTTAAGATTTGGATTGATTTGATGCTTTAATAGGTTTGAAATCTTGATGGATTTGAGATCTGGATTAACTTAAAATCAAGTTTTGATTTGAAACATGAATTGATTTAAGATATAGATTAATCATAGGGTCTGGATTGATCCTAATGTTTGGATTGGTCTAAAAGAATCTTAGGGTATGTATAGATTCTAGGGTCTGGATTAGTTTGGAGGCTAAACTGATCTAGGGTCAGGATTGATCTATAGTCTAGGAAAAGTTTTAGTGACCTCATACAAAAATGAGTTCAATAACGACCATTTTTTCTTTTATTATCATAAGAGAGACATTCCACTAATTTTAATAGTGATATCCCACTAATTTTAATAGTGATATCCCTTTCAAGCTCTAGTGGCCCCTCTCAATAGAGAATAAATTGCTCTTGCTGCCTTTCTTCTTCATTTCTTCTCAAAAGAAAGGCATTCCACTATCTTTAATAGGCAGTATCTCTTTTCAAGCTCAAGTGCCCCTCTATATAGAGAATAAATTCTTTTTCCCTCTTTATGTAACATTTTTTTTTTCACAAGAATGGCATTCCATTATTTTGAATAGGCAGTATCCTCTTCCAAGCTCCAATACCCCTATCTGTATAAAACGAGTTGCTCTTGTCCCCCTTTTCCCTTCTATTTCTTCTTATAAGAGAGGCATTCCACTATCTTAAAAATGTGGCATATCCTTTCAAAATTTTGTGCTACTCTCTATAGAGAACGAATTTCCCTTGCCCCTTCTTTTCTCCATACTTTCTCTCAAAAGAGGCATTCCACTATCTTGAATAGGTAGTATCACCTTTCATGCTCCTATCCCCCTCTTTATAGAAAATGAGTTGCTCTTTCCCTCATTTTCTTCACTTTTTCTCTCAAAAGAGTCATTCCATTATCTTGAATAGGTGGTGTTCTTTTTCAAGCTCCAATTCCCCTCTTTGTAGAGAAAGATTTTTTATTGACCACCTTTTCTCTCAAAAGTGGTATTTTACTATCTTGAACAAGCAGTGTCCTATTTTATGAAACCCCTTAAGTAAAAGAAGTTAAACTTTTAAACATCTAGATGCCTTTTGATGTAATGGTTAGAATTTCATTAAGAAACTTTGCAATAAATAGTGCTCATCCTAGAGAAATTATGGGATGGATGACCTCCCGGGAAGTTAAACTAAAATGACAAAATCATAAGGACCTTAGGCCAAAGCGGATAATATCTCGATATTAAAAGTTTGAGCTATTAAAAATGGTATCAAAGCAATACACCAGCTGGAAGATGAGAGCTAAATGTTATACAATAAAAAATATTATGCCATGTGAGCCAACTCTTGAACCCTATATGGGATAAAGTGCTACGTAGCGAGAGTCAACACTTGAACTTATAGAGGCCACCTCTAGAATCTTATCCACATGAAGAATAATTCTGGGATAAGGATACTAATGAGGATGTTTGTTACTTAAGTACGGGAGATTGTGAAATCTCTTAAGTAAACGAAGCTAAATTCTTAAACATCGATATGCCTTTAGGTGTAATGGTTGGAATTTCATTAAAAACTCTACAGTTAAGTTTGCTCATCTTAGAGATATTATGGGACGAGTTGCCTACTGGGAAGTTACACCAATAGGAAAAAACTGTGAGGCCCTTAGGACAAAGAGGATAATATCTCAATAGTTAAGAGATTGAGTTGTTATACCTTTTAAGCTCTAGTGCGCATCTTTGTAAAGAATGAGTTGCGCCTAATTCGCCCCCCCCCCCCCTTCTCTTCTCCTCTTCTTTTATCAAAAGGGGCATTTCACCATTTTGATTAGGTGGTATCTCCTTTTAATCTCTAGAGCCCCTCTCTATAGAGAACGTGTTACTCTTCATGCATAGTTATGAGTAATACTCATAATCTATATCTTAACGATGGAGCTTTGGTCTTTATCTTTAAAGGAAGTTGACTAACGCTATTTTGAGAGACTTCTTATCATATTTGGAGTCTCCAATTTTTTCTCTCGATAGAAAGGTAATCTTTACAAAAAAGTATTGCAGTATTGGTTGTAAAAATGACATTGTTGAAAATACTTCAATTCATTCAGATTTGTCTTCAACATTTTACGTTAATCTTTTGAAAAAAAAAAGATTATATGTTTGAATCTGATGAAAAATAATAAAATTTATTATACTAACATCACATAAATCTAGTAACATCATATATGGCTTTGAGATATTTATATAAGCTTGATTGATATTTGCCTTCAAGTTTTTTGAAGTAATTATGGGTTCCAAATAATTGGCCCTGGCCTCCTCCCGTATTGTTTGCATTTCTTTTGGCGAGGAAGTTTTAATGAAATTAAGTTTCGAGGTAAATATTGGAAGGCAGATGGGTTTGTAGATAAGTCACTACCCAGAGATTTCATCCTCATTTTGTGAACACTTTATGATCTGAGTTCTGGTTTCCTATAGGCGCAAGCCCCTATATTTAATTACCCCTTTCGATAACAAGAGAGAACTTTCGATTAAGGCTAGTCATCAATCAGATATGTAAAGGTACATGCATCTAGCATATAGTAGCAGCATGGGTTTAGGATATTGGAAAATGGTTAGGAATTGAAGAGTTTGTATGTTTGATATTTAAAACAGAAAATTTCACCATCTTACACTTTAAAGTGGATGATGGAGGAATGGATGATGGACCCGATCAAGATCCCATGGTTCTGTCGTCCCAGGCCATCATGGTCCCTAGTCTACTTAGTCAAAGGAGGTAGTCGACCCAACTAGATAGAAGGATCCTTGTCGGTAGACATGGGTTACTTTGTCCAAGGGGACCTTATAGACCTGGGTTGAATGCTTGTCTAAAGGGATACATTTGAATCCACCTTAGCTACCAGAGGGCTTTGTGCCTTATCGATTATATTATATTGATTCATATCTCAAGGATTTGATTCCACTAAGGAGTGTATTGGCTCTGGCCATAACTGGTATTTCGTGGTGCCATTTGGTGGCAAAACCACTCTGTTTAGATGGCCTTGGGTCATAACTGTTTATCCTGTAGTACCATTTGGCGACAAAATTGTCGGTTAGAGGACACGTACCACGTCCTTATTGGAAGGAGATTATTTAAGAATGGATCCTAGTAATATTTTTGACTAGACATTAGCTCCATGTGAGCTGAAGTAAATTTTAATTTATCCACCTCGGCAAACTATTGCGGAGGGTAGATGGATATTTACTTTAAGTATTTAATGGTTTGATTTCAGTTTTAAATATCAAGTTTTTTTTAGGCATTTGGAATGAAGTTTGGAAGGCATTTAAAATTATTTATGGAAACCTTTTGTTGAGATTTTCGTTCAACACAGTCATCATCAGAGTGTTTTGGGGTCAGTTCCATTTCTGGATTGAACCTTGGCGACTCTGTCTGGTTGTCGGCAGAGGATCAAGTTTCATAAGTTTATGCTTTTATTAGTGAATTCACTTGATTGTAGGCTTTGAAGGCCTAATATGAATATATTAATATAAATATATCAGTCGCCACAACCGTATATTTATTTGATGGTTTGAACCCTTTAAACTCCTATTAATCTGCATAGAATGATCAGGTTCGAACCTGAATTCACTTATTAACCCGCGCAGCATCCCTAGACGTCATGTATATACTTATAACATGCTCACCAGGGCCCATGCGGGTGTTTGGGGGTATTTTATAATTATTTATTGAACCTTGTCGACTCTTATTACTTAATAGGATCTGATTCGAATTTATTGACCTGAGCAGCATCCCGAGATGTCATGTGTATACTAATAACATACTCGTCAGGGCCCATGTCGGTTTAGTAATTGCATACCCTCCCCTTTTTGTGTACCTATGTGTATACAAATTATGATGCATGTGCAGCGGTATTTTAGAAATGTGACAGGTCTTCTACGACAGCTCGTAGGAACTTGGATTTGTCGCGATGCTTTTGTATTTTGCTTGTAGACCACCCATTGGGTACATAGTCGGGTTTCCTACCGTAACTCGTAGGAGCTCGCGTCTGTAGCATATCATCTGCTCTTGTTTGTAAATGATTGATGTATTTTGTCACTATTGGATGATTATAGAGGTACCACAACATTCCTGTTACAACAACTTATAGGTGCTTTACATTTGCTGAAGGTGTTTCACCTGTAATTGCGATGGGCCAATGCATTAACTTCTATTACATGGTTATTGACTATAAGGAAGTTGTAACTTTTATTGCTTGTCGCTGATCATCACCCACGGGAGCATCATTATATATGTGATGAATCTTTCATCATCATTTAACAAGCATTTGCATTTGCCATAATCTTCTCCCTAGTATTTAGAAGCTCTATCACATTGTAGGTATATTTATTGTTGTTGCTTGTGAGTAAAACAACAAATCATACAAGCCCAAGGTTCAACATAGGTTCTTTATAACATCCATTACTTGTCTCAAGCAAGTGGTATGCCAAAATTTCTTATCACCGATCTTTTGATTGTTTATGGCATTCATACTTCAATTGAGATGACAATTTCTTAATGTTCATTGAAGATGTTGCATTGTAACTCATAAGTAGATCGCCACATCCCTCACAATACCTCTCAATTATTACTTAGGGATGTATCATGTCCACCTTTGCAAGTTGATTATTATGATCCAAGGGACCCTCTTGCACTATAGCTTTATGATTCAGCTATATTCCTCATGATCCTTATTATTTAAAAGTCAAATTATACTTGCAAAATGGATTGAAACATATATAGTGGGCTTGACATTACTGGTCAAAAGTAGTTGTCACCCAATTAAAGTGACAATATCTAGACTTTCAAAGAAGATTTTGCATTATTGATCATAGACATTTCATTGCACTATTATTTTTTTGTTTTTTTTTTTACACTTGGCCCTTATTTGCATGTTGTCACTTTATCAAAAAAATTTGTTTTAAATTATGTTTCATGTCACCCAACTTGGGTTCAAGTTCAAGTCTGAAAACAAGTTCAAATAAAGTTCAGAATCAAAATGAACCTCTTTCGTTCATTCAGTCCCCTGTTGTCCAACTCAAGTCTTTCTTGAGTTTAAATTTTCCAAGTTCAAGTTCTCATTTGATTGAAAACTAGTTCAAGTGCTCAATTCTTTGAATTTAAACTCTTCTTCCTTAAGTTTGATTTTAAGTCTTTTGTTCAAGTTTGCACTTAGTACGTTAATGTCCAAGTCCATGAATATTCAGCTCAAATTCCAGCAGCCTCCCGGCATCTCCCCTGTTTAAGGGAAAAATCAAGAGACAACCTTCCCCTCAACGCTAATGAGCGCTTCAGGTAGGTGTCAAATAACACCGCGGTTACATATTTTTTTTTTATATCTCCGCTCGCTACATGAGCGTTTAAGGGTTTTTAGGTTCATTATTAAAGAGCACAATTTCTTTCCCCCCTCTGCACTACATGAGCATTTGGAGGTATTTATTATTATTTTTTTATCCCGCTCGCCGTAAGTGCCGCACCGGTTT
This sequence comes from Dendrobium nobile, assembly GCA_022539455.1. NCBI lineage: Eukaryota > Viridiplantae > Streptophyta > Magnoliopsida > Asparagales > Orchidaceae > Dendrobium > Dendrobium nobile. The sequence continues at coordinate 15,761,475 of CM039725.1, forward strand.
CCCTCCCTACTACGCTACGTGAGCGCGTAGGGGGTTTACCGGCTCGTCGCTAGAATTGAAGAAGGATTTTTAAGTCGTCGCAAGCATTGAGCTGATTTCTCTCTTTACTACGCTACGTGAGCGCGTACAGGGTTTGCCGACTCGTTGCTAACGTCGAGAGTGGAGTTAAGTTTAAAAAAAAAAATTATACCTTGGGCGACCGGCGGCGATAATGTAAAAATGTACAAAAAATCTTTTCTTTTTTGCATTTTCTTATTCCCTTTTTTTTTTAAAAAAAAAAAAAAACACACACACATATGTTAATAATAATATGTATAAAAGAAAATAACAGTAATTAATAACATTAGTTAATAATAATATTAATAGTAAAAATCATTATATATATAAATAATAATTATAGTAACTAATAATAATAATAACACTACTAATACTAACTAACACCATTAACATTAATACCAACTTAGGCTTCGTTTGGGACGGCTTTTTTACTGCTTTCTAAAACGGAGTTTTAATACAAATTTTTTTATTTTTATACTAAAATTTCGTTTTAGAAAGCAATAAAAAAATTGTCCCAAACGAAGCCTTAATCTCACCCTGTTGTTTGCGGCCTGGGCTAAATGACGATCGAAGGTATCGGCTTCAGTGGGAGAATTGGATGTATATGGGTTTACAAGTGTTCGGCTGCTTTGGTTGGTAAGGAATCAAAAAACAGGAGCTTGGGAAGAGTTTGGCGGCGGCCCTGGTTTGGCTTTAGGAGTCGGTCGATTTGGGTGGAGAGGAGCTTGGCTTTGAAGGGGAGTTCGACCAATCTCTCTCTGTGTGAATCGAAGAAAATAAGAGGTCGGGTGGAGCTTGGATGCCGGGTAGGGAGGAAGAGGCCGGGGTCGTGTGCGTGGAAGAAGAAGAGTAGCGATGGGAGCTTCGATCGAGTGGGGAGGAATGAGCCAGAGAGCGTCGTGGGAGAGAGCAGCAGTCGAAGGCTCCATTTTCTCTGGTATTTAACGACAATCGTGAGGTAGGATCGAGGTAACGTCGCAGGATTTGCGGGAATGTAGCGGGATAGCCGGGATTTGAGTGAGATTTTGACGGATACGAGGTACAGAGCGGGATATTCGGGATTCAACAGAGCAGAGGTATGATTTCACTTTCGTTTCCTTTGGGTATTATACATTGGTCAAAAGTAATGAATGCTAAATCTTTATGTAAGAATAATTCTAATTTGTGAACCTCTATCCCATAAGAAACTAAGTCCTTTATGCACTTTGAGATATTTTCCCCTAGCTAGAGTAAGTAGATTAGAAAAAAATTATTTCTCATGGAGTTTCTAGCCTTATAAGATTTTTGATAAATTGAAGAAATGTATATATTTTTTAGGCTTTTAGCCTTTTGAGATTTTTATGTATCCATATATTTTAAGACTTTTACCCTTTTAAGCTTTTTGGTTTACTTGAACTTTCTAGGATTATGCCTTCGAAGATTTTTGGATAATTCTATTCCTTCTAAGGCTTATGCCCTCTAAGATTTTAAGTGTATATACCTTTTAAGGCTTTTAACTTTTGAGATTTTACGAAAACGTGTTTCTTATGCGGCATTTACCTTTAAAGATTTTTGTATAATCCTAAACCTTCTGAAAATTTTTAATGAATAGAGACCCTATCTTCAATACATGGAAAGTTAATATGTCTTTCAACCCATTCTAATCCGAACAAATTCAAGCAAATACATTACAAATCTGCGTTTGAATCCTTCCGTATGTGTCTGAGAATGTTTTATGTGCATGCTTTATCATTGGATTCCTCTCATGGAGACATTCAGACCAACTATAAGTTTGCTGAAATTGGAATTCATATAGTCATGAATTTAATTCAAGCAGCTTCCAATTCAAAAATTTGCCTGAAGATTCGTGCTCAATTTTTTTGTAGATATATCAGGTAGAATTTTAAAATAACTCTAACATAGAAGTTTTGAATAAAAAGATAGAGTAGATCTATGAAGAAAGCAAAAGTAAATAAATAAATGCCATCTTTTTTTCATTTGATTTCTTGGCAGTAAACAGAGCACATGGTTATTTTAGTTTCAACAAAAGAAAGTAAAAGTTCAGGATATTTGGATCAAATTTACAATCAAAATAGCTCTCAAAATCATTAAATTTATTTTAAGATGAACACAAAACAAAATTTCACTGTTTTCTTAAATAATATACTTATCTTTAAGCAAATCACATAACTGTCTGAGAGCTTTTAACACTTCCATATCTCATGGGCTCTAGCCAATGGGTAGATAAATTTCTGAATCAAATTCTGTGCCATAATCTTGTAAGCTTGTTGTGTCAAATGAATGCCATCCCAGCTTATATACTTTGCAGGATCAGAGCAAGGCCATGTACCCGGCATTCCACAAATCATATTGATGTCAAAATTGTATAGCCCACCTCCACCACAGCAGGATTTCAATAATGAGCTTTCTTCAAAGCCTGTCAAAAATAATAAATATCAAAATTACACTGAATATAAACAACTTTATGCTTTGGTTGGATTTGAGCATCAAAGAGCAATGTTCAAAGCATTGTATTGATCAAATTTAGCCGATTGATGTGAAAAACTATAAAGTTCATTATCTCTATTATGTGATTAGATGTTGTTAAACACTAGCTTTGATTTTAAACTCTTCAAATCTCCTAAAAACTCTCTCATAGCTAACATAGTGACTGCACTTTCAAGCTAAAATTCAGTTAGAAATGAAATAATCATTTTCTTAAAACATTTCTTTTTGAAATAATAATGCATTAGATGATGATTAAATAAGAACTGCTTCAACTTGCCAAGACTGGAAGCATTATCAATGAGGGTCATGAAAGCTTCATAGTAATCAGAATACATAATGCTGACTTGAGGATAAGACTGTCCCAAGCTTTGAAGTGCCTCTTGCAGTTTTTTGTTGTGGAGCTTTGAAAATGCGTTCAGATCCTTAATGCAGTTGTTACTATCATAAACTCTGGAAGCTTTGTTTTTATAAATTTCTAAATTGCTTGGAAAGCATCCAATTGGAAAATTTCCAGGCACAATAATATGAATGGCTCCAGCTTCAATCACTTTCTGTCACAAAATATAGCCAAAATAATTTAGTTAAATCATAATAAAATGTTTGACAAATATCCTCAAAATTTAGGATTTAAATGAAGAAGAAAAAGTATTTAACTTCAAAATTTTTTATAAGATTTAACCTGAATCATGAATAAATCTTGCAACCAAACAACTCCAGAAGGGAAAAATTTTATCAAGAGCTTTAAGAGAAGTGAATCTTTCTCTCAAGTATTGATTCCAATTATTTTTTCATAAAAATTCTGAAATTTGAGGGAATTAAAAACGAGGGAATGGAAATGAAAATGGCAAAGAAATTAAATTGAAATTAATTTTCATTCATTTTGTTTGGTGAAGGAGGAATTAAGTGAAAATATTTTGGGGAAATGACATCCAAGCCAGTAGCCAGTCAAATCATTCTTATTTACATACTGAACATCTTGATAAAAGAATGAACTAATAAATTTATGTATGCCACAATCAATATATTGAGAATTTAATAAAAGTTTGGATGTTACAGTAAAAAATTCTACTATTTTGATTTTTTAATTGATCGTAAATTAAGAACCTGTCTAATTACCTTTACTGAATCTATTATTTTTTGGATGACTTGTGGAACAAAAGTTGCAACATCCTCTATTGATTTCCCTTGATAGAATGCAAAGCTATAGTCATTTCCTCCAATTTCTCCAAGCAAGAAGAGAGTCCTCTCAAGCTTTTTACTACACCCTGAAAGATTTCTCAGTTAAGGGCAAAATACTGTGAACACCAATTTAAATTGAATTTACTAAGCTAATTTCTGCAAAAAAGATCAAATACCTTCTCTTGTTGAACAAACGGAGCTAAGATGAGTCTTAAACCAGGCTAGCTGAGCTCCAATAGAACTAGCAGCATACGGCATAACGACATCGCTTGAAATGAAGAAGGACTCATCAAGGGCTGTAGCTCCAGCAACAGCAAAATTGACTCCATCATCGAATTTTGCTTTCTTGTCCAAGTAAGGGTTGATCAGCGGAAGATTCAGAGCCATAGCTGACATTAACAAATGTTGGGAAATAGGATAACTTATTTCAAAATCAGAGTGAAAAAAGTGTTGGGAAGTAAACAACAAAACAAAGAAGGGAGATTTACATATATACCACTCTATACTATTCTATTTACATATTTAACACCTAAAACTTTAATATTACATACATACCACTCATAGTTCATTTTTATATCAAATATGAGTGGTAGAAATGAAATCTATGAGTGGTAGGAAGGAAATATGAGTGGTATATTTGATATTAAAATAGTATAGAATGGAATGTATGTAATATTAAAGTTTTGGGTGTTAGATATGCAAATAGAATGTTATAAAGTGGTATGTATGTAAATTTCCCAACAAAGAAAACAACAAAAATAAGCACCATGATTTAACATGAAAAATTCTAAATTAGAAAAAAAAAAATACGGAGCCAAACCACACCAATAAATTCATTATGAAAATGGGAGAGATTGTACATATCTCTCTTCTCCCGCACTCTTTTCTTTTCTCTCCTTGCTCCTCTTTTCATTCATCACTCAAAATAGACAAAGAGTCGCTTTTCAATATTTTAAAGGATGCCCTTCAATTGCAACATGAAAAATGAGAAATAAAACTGCCCAGCTAGACTCATAGCTTTGATGTATGGAGCATTGTGACAGGCACGCTCCAGTTCTAAATTTACCCTCAGTATCATGACGCTGCTATTTACAACACCGTAGCGCTCTTTTCTCTATCTCCAACCACATATTGCAGCGCCGCAGTGCTCAAGTATACTGTGCTGTAGTGCTATACTACTTTACGAAAAAAAAAAATAAGGGGGCAAGGCCCCCGAACCCTAAATAGCAGGAGCGTGCCCCCTTATCCCCCGAGTGAGCTAGATCGACAATATTTAGATCCAAGTCAACAATACAACTTGATTGATTGACACAATCAGATTCCCCACAGAACAAACAAAAAGATTAAAAATAGAAAAAAAAAAATTAATGCTTTAAAATAAATATTTTAGACAGATTCAACTCTTGTTTCCACTGTTATAGATATCATTGTGATTTAATTGTATAGAATTAAAATAATAGTTCTTCTGATACATCATCTCCCTCTTTATAAAAAAGAATTAGGGAAATGGAAAATACAATTAAAATTTTTGTATAAGTCTTGAATGAAATAACTCGCAGACAATAAATACAAGGTTCTATCGAAAATCAGTAAGAGAGAGGCTACTTGGCCATCGTCCAACCCCCATGGTGATCTTAACATGAAAATTAACCCGCGACTAAAGAGTTTGCGGAAGCTACAGCTATTTGTAAAATTAGTTGTAGGACTATTGTAAGAAAATAAAATTTATTGAGAACTAGCATGAGTATTACAAATTTGTAATCTTCTGAAAAAGCTTAAAGCTATTTATGTCAATCTAGCAAATCTAGTTATAAAATGCTTCTCTTCATCACAAAAATTTTCAAAAAATAGTACAAAAATTTGTAGCCAAATAAAATTATGATAGTTATCCGTAGAACAAAAAACTGAAAAATGTTAAACTCTAAAGTTTTGTTTGGTACGACTTTCTTACTGCTTCTTACTAGGAGGCTACTTTAAGAAGCAGTAAGAAAACCGTCTCAAATAAAGTCTAAATAAGTTTAGCAATTTTTTCTTTTTTCTTGGGGCCAAAGCTAAGCTCCACAACTTGAGAAAACATCCATAGGCGCCTCAATATATACCAGAAAAACTCTTGGACAAACCAGCTTCAAATTTGTTGAATGTGCCTTTAAATGAATATAATACATTGAAAAGGAAAAGTATTCAAATTTTGCATTACATTCATCACAAAGTAAATCCAACTGCTCTAAGATCCATCATATAATCATTATGAAATAATGCTGTCATATTAATTTTTTAATTAGTAGCGAGTAGTTCTTAACAACTATTCTAAAAAAAAAAATTGTTAAGAGTTGGAAAGCCTCACCGAGATAGTCGATTATAAGGAGGCCATCAGAGCATCGGCCAGTGGGTTTTTTCTTCAAGCTAACTCCATAGGGAAAGTACCCAACGGGATTGAAGAGACCACTTGGGCCCATTCGGACAAGGTTTCCAGTGTCCGCAATGGAGTCGCCAAAGCTGTATATGGCTTTAATGAAGCAGCCGCCGCCGGGATTGGGGGTAAGCACTGATGATATTGAGAGAGTAGAGAGAAGAAGATAGCAGAGGAAGAAGTAGAAAGACCAGGAGGCCATGAGCTTTTCCCTAGTGCTACTGAACAAGCAAAGAGCAGAGGATGGAGAGTAACTGGAGTTTTATAAGAGACATATTGACATTAGAAAAGAAAAACAAAATTGTTTCAATTTATTGTGAATTTCAATAGTATTCAATTTATTTAAAATTAATTTTATCTGAAAAAAAAGTTATAATACTAATTTTAAAATAAATTTAAAAATATTTAAATATATTTTAATACAATTTATATTAAAATATTTTAGCATAATATTATTATGCAAAATTCTTGAATTTATATTCAGAAAAATACAATTCAAAATATAATATATAACAAAAATTTTAGTGTGAATTAAAATTTTTTGAAGCTCATTCCGATACATTTTGCATAAGAATATATATCCAAACTTAACAAAAGATTTGTAACACATAAATTCATATTCAATGTGTAATTTTCGTTAAATAAAAATTAATTATATCTTTTTAAATAAGTTTTGATTTGTAAATAATCATATAAATATATATAGAATTGTAATAAAGTTTGCCCACCTAAACTTCCCTTCAAGCCAAATGAAGTAGATAAGTAACGTGACAGTCCGAAGTCTGAACAACCAGATGACTGAGTACCCCCTGCAAGACCCAACTGCTGAACGGCTTCTTTTTGTTCCACTTGCCCACCAAATATACACTAGAAATTAATTAAAACCTATTTAAATTGTATGATTTTCAATTTATACATAAACTTCACTATTTGCAAATCTATTAGTCCATTAAGGAAGTTAGCGGATTATGTTGTACATAGGCCCACATAAAAAGGAAAGAGGCGGACGGCCTTCGCTGGTCAAATGCCTGTAGGTGGTGATGCACTGGATTTGACAGAGGTGGTAGTTGGCTCTGTGAACGCACAACACAAGCGACACGGTAGGCCTAGGAGGCATGAACATGACTAAGAAAGTTGCAATGAGAGATTAGGGTAATCAAATTGATGTTGACTGACGGTTATGAAGGGCGATATGACTGCCAACCAGCATCTTGTGAAGCGTGATGAGACTAAGGATGATGGGTGATAGGATTGGGTGATGTCGGAATGAGATGGTTAGGGGAGGAGATGTTGGCTTTATTTGTGATGACTTTCTTACTGTTTCTTAAAGCAGCTATCTAATATAAAAATTTTAATTTTTATACTAAAAAGCAGCTTTATAAAGCAGTAAGAAAGTCCTCTTAAGCAAAGCCGTTATCTTTTAATTATTTTGATATTTGAGTGGCTAATTTTAATGAGATCTAAGTCAATAGCTCACAAGACTTTTCTGTACTGACCCACGTTCTTATTGACGCACCAGTTCACTAAGACCTCCATGCCTTCCCGAAGAATTTCTGGCGCAGCAAAAAGGCTTAAGGTCAAATTACATTGGCAACCTAACACACCAACCTTGACCAAAAAGGGTGATGAGTCACACATATAAAGCAATGAATGGCAAAACCAATACATTCATTATATGAATATGAAAAATAAATGATTAATATGATGTTCAAACGTTAATTACATACCAACATGAGAGCTATAGAGATGCTCACAATTACTTCTAATTGACATACAAAGAGCTGCATGCTCCTCTAATATGCTTTCACAAATCTGTTCATTCTTGGTTTGTTTTGAATCATATTTGCTCGAGCTTAAACTATATTTGTTTTGTATAAATTAACCAGATAAGTACTTAAACAAGTCAATAAATATACTCATAAATGAATTGGTAGTAAATAAATTTCCATTTAGTCATCGCATTAACAAATAACTTTATAAAGCCTTAACACTGCACCAAAAAATCAATCAATTAAGCATAAATCTAGAGCAATTTTTAAGTTGGAAATATTTAAAATTAAATTAAGCGCCACCTAAGCTTTGATTTAGTAAACTTATTGTTGAAATAAATGTAACTATTGTGTCATGGAACATTCGCGGCGGTAGAGAGATATAGAGTTTAGCGTTCAAACTTTGTATGAATATCCAGCACAAACATATAATAGAGAGGGGTGTAAGAGACATAAAATACATCATGATTTTTACATGGAAAATTCAAAAAAGGGGAAAACTATGGTGCATGGCACAGGGAAAATGATTCCACTAGCATTTATTGTGATTATAAATAAGGCCATTCCTTTGGGGGAAGGCATTGGCTTGATGCTTCAAATATACATCATATAGAGCACATTACATATTGGAAATTGGAAGACTCTAGTGATATGAGAGTTGTTCTCAAGAGAGTGTTGCCTTGTTCGTTTGGTTGGTCAGACCATTTGGTTAGACCATAGTTGGTTGACCGTGGTCGAGGAATTTAAGTTGTCGGGCAATGGTGGTCGGAGGGATTGAAGTTGTCAGGCCGCGATGGTCGAAGGGATCGTAGTCATCGGGCGACTAAAGTCAAAGGGATTGTAGTCGGACGATGGAAGTCAAAGGGACTAAAGTCATCGGGCAATGGTAGTTGGAGGGACTTCAGTCATTGGGCAACAAAGGTCAAAGGGGCCATAGTCAGTGGGCCTTAGTCGGAGGCAATGGTGGATGGCAAGATCGTTGTCGATGGGAGACAATGTTCATAGGGATCGTAGTTTGCAGGAAAAGGTGGTCGGAGGAACCATAGCCGGTGGGACAGTAGCCGGGAGGCAATGGTGGTCGGAGGGACCATAGTTGGCTGGCGATGGTGGTCGGAGGGACTGTAGCTGGCGGGCGTCGGCTGTCTCAGGGACTGTTGTCGGTAGGTGACGAAGATTGGAGCGATCATGGTTGGTGGGAGACAATTGTCGAAGGAAACTGCAGACGACATGTGATGGTGGTTGGAGGGACCATAATTGGCCAGCAACAAAAGTTGAAGGGACTTTAGTCTATGGGCCATAGAAGGTTGGAGGCACCGTAATTGATGAGTGATGGTGGCCAAAGTGTGTCAATGGTAGCCGAGTGGAGGTTCAATGAAGATCGACATTCGAGGGGAGGTATGATGGTGATCGACGGATAGGCGGTGGTCTGATGATTGTCAGGTAGAAGTCTAGCAGAGATCAGCGGCCTAGCAGTGGTCAAACAATTTGTCGGTGGCCAAATGATGGTCCGACGATGGCCGGCGATTGTCTAATGATGACGGGCGGAAGTCCTAAAGGGATCGACAAACGAGCTGTGGTCTAACGGTGGTCGCCTGCCTAACGGAGGTCTGACGATGGTTGGGTGGAAGTACTGCGACAATCGGCAGCCATATGGTGGTCGTACAATCTAGCAGTAGACGGCAGTGGCGGAGCCAGAAAATGTATTTAAGGGGGGCCTAAATTATTTTCCCTTCAAATTTTTACATCTGGACATGGGATCAAAATAGTCAGTTTTAAAAATGATAAAACTTTGATAGTGAATTAGTTTATTTTTTTTTCTTCACAAAATGATTTCCAATCATCAAATCACTTGATTATTGCTAGAACAAATTCAATATATTAACTTAATACGTAATATTAAAAATCTCATTGCACAAAAACAAATCATAAAATCTCTTTAAGATTGAATCAATACATGATTAAGCTAATATCAACCTAGAAAAAAAATATAAATGAATAGAAAATTAAATTGGGAGTAATTTGAATGAACGACCGATCTTAAATTATTTGATCATGGACCATTTATTGGTCATTTAAATGTCATAGTGATATCAGAATTCAGCGATCTTGGGCTCGTTGGATTCGTCTCATCTAGCCGCTCAATTCGACTATAAGCATGTCATGTTTGGAAACCTTTTGATAATTCAAATTATGGTTTAAACCTTCTAAATATGCTTTGAGTCTTTGATTTGGAGTCATTTGGGTTTGGATTGAGTCGAATTTGGTGCCGTTGTGTTCGCATTTTCGAGACATTCAGTTCGATTGTAAGTTTGCTGAAATCGGAGTTCATATGGTCTCCGATTTAATTTTTGAATTTTCCAACTTAATTTTATCTCTATATTCCCTATATATATTTTTTTTCATTTAGCGGGGGGCACGTGCCCCCCTTGCCCCCCCTTGGCTCCGCCAATGGTAGACGGACAATTTTTCAATTTTTTAAATTGTTTTCTAATCTAGATTTAGTTTACATATAACTATATAGTTCAATATAAATTATTGCTACTTTATATTACATATTTATTATAAATTTAATTAAATATATGTTTATGAATCTGAAATATAAATTATTATTAATTTATGTTATATGTTTAAATATATTTAACATCTTTATGATATATATCAATTTTTTTTTATAAATTTATATCTAAAAGTTATTTTTTATAAAATAATTTATCATTAATAAATAGATATAATTTTTTATGCATAGAAATAAATAAATTATTGTTATTAACTAATA